>OZ030391.1:32398670-32713670 GCA_964023965.1 Melinopterus prodromus | reverse complement strand
ATAGATGTCATGATAATAGTAGTTAGACAGCAACCCGTACTGTTACTATCGTTTGAAATGACGAATTAAATCTATATCCTGTACAGGGCTCAGTAGTTCAGCGGTAGAGCAATTCCCCGGCAAGGAAGAAGGCCCCGGTTCGAATCCGGGCTGAGACCGTATCCTTTTAATTAATTTTAAAAATTACTTCTCACTTGGATGCTATTTACGTCATATTCCCTATATAGTATATTTAAACCGATTAAACTAGTTTCTTACTTTCCACTAGCAAGATTTGCGATTAACCTTGACATACCATGAACCAATTTCCACCAGTGTCCAATAGATGTCATGATAATAGTAGTTAGACAGCAACCCGTACTGTTACTATCGTTTGAAATGACGAATTAAATCTATATCCTGTACAGGGCTCAGTAGTTCAGCGGTAGAGCAATTCCCCGGCAAGGAAGAAGGCCCCGGTTCGAATCCGGGCTGAGACCGTATCCTTTTAATTAATTTTAAAAATTACTTCTCACTTGGATGCTATTTACGTCATATTCCCTATATAGTATATTTAAACCGATTAAACTAGTTTCCTACTTTCCACTAGCAAGATTTGCGATAAACCTTGACATACCATGAACCAATTTCCACCAGTGTCCAATAGATGTCATGATAATAGTAGTTAGACAGCAACCCGTACTGTTACTATCGTTTGAAATGACGAATTAAATCTATATCCTGTACAGGGCTCAGTAGTTCAGCGGTAGAGCAATTCCCCGGCAAGGAAGAAGGCCCCGGTTCGAATCCTGGCTGAGACCGTATCCTTTTAATTAATTTTAAAAATTACTTCTCACTTGGATGCTATTTACGTCATATTCCCTATATAGTATATTTAAACCGATTAAACTAGTTTCCTACTTTCCACTAGCAAGATTTGCGATAAACCTTGACATACCATGAACCAATTTCCACCAGTGTCCAATAGATGTCATGATAATAGTAGTTAGACAGCAACCCGTACTGTTACTATCGTTTGAAATGACGAATTAAATCTATATCCTGTACAGGGCTCAGTAGTTCAGCGGTAGAGCAATTCCCCGGCAAGGAAGAAGGCCCCGGTTCGAATCCGGGCTGAGACCGTATCCTTTTAATTAATTTTAAAAATTACTTCTCACTTGGATGCTATTTACGTCATATACCCTATATAGTATATTTAAACCGATTAAACTAGTTTCCTACTTTCCACTAGCAAGATTTGCGATAAACCTTGACATGCCATGAACCAATTTCCACCAGTGTCCAATAGATGTCATGATAATAGTAGTTAGACAGCAACCCGTACTGTTACTATCGTTTGAAATGACGAATTAAATCTATATCCTGTACAGGGCTCAGTAGTTCAGCGGTAGAGCAATTCCCCGGCAAGGAAGAAGGCCCCGGTTCGAATCCGGGCTGAGACCGTATCCTTTTAATTAATTTTAAAAATTACTTCTCACTTGGATGCTATTTACGTCATATTCCCTATATAGTATATTTAAACCGATTAAACTAGTTTCCTACTTTCCACTAGCAAGATTTGCGATAAACCTTGACATACCATGAACCAATTTCCACCAGTGTCCAATAGATGTCATGATAATAGTAGTTAGACAGCAACCCGTACTGTTACTATCGTTTGAAATGACGAATTAAATCTATATCCTGTACAGGGCTCAGTAGTTCAGCGGTAGAGCAATTCCCCGGCAAGGAAGAAGGCCCCGGTTCGAATCCGGGCTGAGACCGTATCCTTTTAATTAATTTTAAAAATTACTTCTCACTTGGATGCTATTTACGTCATATTCCCTATATAGTATATTTAAACCGATTAAACTAGTTTCCTACTTTCCACTAGCAAGATTTGCGATAAACCTTGACATACCATGAACCAATTTCCACCAGTGTCCAATAGATGTCATGATAATAGTAGTTAGACAGCAACCCGTACTGTTACTATCGTTTGAAATGACGAATTAAATCTATATCCTGTACAGGGCTCAGTAGTTCAGCGGTAGAGCAATTCCCCGGCAAGGAAGAAGGCCCCGGTTCGAATCCGGGCTGAGACCGTATCCTTTTAATTAATTTTAAAAATTACTTCTCACTTGGATGCTATTTACGTCATATTCCCTATATAGTATATTTAAACCGATTAAACTAGTTTCCTATATATATATATATTACATTAAACCAAGTATATATATATATATATATATATATATATATATATATATATATATATATATATATATATATATATAGAAAAAGGAAAAGATTTGTAGTTTAAAACCAATACAGGGTGTTTCAGAAATAACGGCTAACCTTGAAGGAGCATATTCACCAAGGACAGAGAAGCAATTTTGGTCAAATAACCTATAGTCTATTTCAAAGTTTTATGTACTAACAAAATTGTATTGAAGAATTCGTCTAAGTCCGGCCCTGGTAAATAGCCGAACGCGCATGACTTGACTACGGTTGCAAAAGACCGTACAAACAATTAAAAAATAGAGAGATTAGTACCTACCTAATCCAGAAATGTGATGCGGATTTACAAACGTTGTGATTATTAAGCGTTATCGCCGAACAAAACAAAGCGATTCAACACAGCAACTAGGCGTCTCGGCCGAACAAAGTTATGTCGCTTTCTAGCCATAGAATTGCAATTCAATACTACACAAATCACTACACAAATACACCAACATAAAGATTCCAAAATCCAAATGATTTTTATTGTTGATAAACCAAGAAACAGCTGACCGATCATGACCACGCTTGTATACGTTCATATCAACCTGGCGAATGTAGGTCATTGTCACGTTCAGCGAGAAAGGTCGCAGTGGGGAGACCGAATGTTCCTCGCGGCGTTGATTTGTCACCAGTTGCAACACAACTGTAGTGGATTGTGGTCGATTGTCTTCCGCTGGGCAGGGACGGACTCCGTCTTTCTTCATTAATTTTCTCAATAATGCGTAAAGTTAGACCATACGTTATTTGACAAAACATGCTTATTACGTCCTTGGGCATATGCTCCTTCAAGGTTAGCCGTTATTTCTGAAACACCCTGTATAGCGATGTCACAAATTTCACTAATTTATTATTAGTGAAATTATCGCTCTAATTATTTTAGAGCGAAATGAAATTATTGTAGCTATGTAAACCTGTCTCACGGCAAATACCGGTTGGCATTTTCGCTGTCGCCATTACCGACAGTTTAAACTTTCTGTCTGCTTTCTGTGAGCTCCGAATTTATTTCGATTTGTGTGTATTCTCCAGTTTATTTGCCGTGGTTGTTTAAATATTAGTTGTGTTTGTGTTATTTCTTGTTGTGTTGTGTTTCTTGTCGTTTATTCTAGTGTTAGTTAGCAGTTATTATTATTTTTCATAAACTTTTAAAACAAGGTATGTATAAGCAAGTACCTGCCATTCTGCATGTCTGCCTCTATTCGGTGATATTATTGTTAATGCAAAAACTACTATCGCATTCAGAAGTCAATTCAATTTATTCTATACATATTTCTGGCCGTAGAGGTCTTTGTACTCTGCTTGACTGATTACATTCATATTATATATTGCTTAATTAAATCTACCATTCTTCAAAATTAATGAATCACTAACAAAATGGTCATAATTTCAAAGAACATTTTCCCACGATCTCAGTGACTAAAAAAGTTAATTGAGTAAATCAAATAACAATTAATAGTTTTGAATAGATTGGCTAATTAATTATACTTATTCATGTGGTGCATGCATGTGGTTGTAGCGCCTGCACCCATATTATATTATAATGCATTATATACAGTGTGTTCATTTCAAAAGTATCCACTCTCAATTCTCAATAACTTGTGACCTGATGCGATTATTGCTTTGAGTGGAAACAGGTCGATTAGGATATCAAGGGGGAAGTTCAAAAATGGCACCTCGAAAATTTTAGGTTTCATCCCTTCAACCCCAAGCCACCCCACTTCGAAATTTCAAATAGCACCCCCTATCTTGTGATATATCATTTGAAAGGGCATACAATTCTCTACTCAACCACGATAAAAAAATAAATCGATAGATTGGTTTTTAAGATAGACTACACAGAAGATGGAATGTATGAAATGAATTAATTATTATTAGCGAAACATTACGGATTGTATACTGTTGAGTTAAATTACAGTCATAAGAAGTAAAAACAAAATTAAAATAAGAAATGATTTTATGGCATGTTCGAAATGGCCACCATTATTTGCTAGAGAAAAATACATTGTTTTCAAACTCTTCGCCAACGCAAATAATGCTGGCCATTATTCTAGCCTATCTTAAGAATAGAGGTAGAGTAGCGAGTTTTATGCCCTTTCAAATGATATATCACAAGGTAGGGGGTGCCATTTGCAATTTCAAAATGGGGTGGCTGGGGGTGAAGGCATGAAACCTAAAATTCTCGTTTTTCCACTCGAGCAATAATCGCATCAGGTCAAGAGTTATTAGGGTGGATACTTTTGAAATGAACACACTCTATATTTAATTAATGACAATCAACACATGTTAACAGCAAAAATGGCTGAAGATCCTGTAATGCCCCTCCTGTTAGGAGCTGCAGGGTTGCTTTTATTGAACCAAAGGCAACGTGTGAGAAGGCAAAGGCGTAGATGGTGGGTTCGTCCAATAAATCAACGAAGAAATTCGCAAGGAGCATACATCCTGGTGGAGGAAATGAGGCTTCGGGATACGGAAACGTTTTTCTGTTATCCAAGGATGACGCCTGATCTATTTGATACATTATTGGCGCGAATTGGGCCAATCTTAAAGCGATCATGAAACAGACCTGCTATATCCGAGGGGTGTCGGTTGGCAATTACGTTAACCTCTTCAGGGACAATTTATTTTTGGGATTTACTAATACGTGAAAAATTATATACTTCTTTATTAACAGATATTAGTTGTAAATGTGAAATAAAAAACTACCAAAAACAAAGTTTCCGCAAAAAAAAAACTTAACAAGCTTCCGTCCACATATGTTGCCATATACTATGTAAGTCACTGATGAAATGCCTCCATACACTCTGGACACATACTTTCTTTGCACTTTTTGCACGTGTATCTTGTTCTGCGCGTGCAATTTTTTTCGTGACACCTTGGTGGATTTTTGTACTCCATTTTTATTGGATAGTGACCTTCTCCATCGGTTCGAACTTCTGGTACTACTTTTGTCCATGCTCTTTTTTTCGTAGGTTGTGTATCTGTAGGTTGAGCTGATGGTCTTCCTCTCTTCCTTACACTTCCATTTAGTTGGATAAGTGTTGATGCTAGTGATGATTTGAACTCCAACAATGGTATTTTTGAATTGGTTACTTTTCGATATAGCACCCAGGAATTTATTATGGCGACATTCATGAAATGAAATACAATACGCAAATAAAACTTCTTATTCTTCAGAGCGTGAGGATAATAAGCAGTCATCCTATCGCACAAGTCTACCCCACCCATAAAACGATTATATTGAACAACAGCCTGGGGTCTTGAAATTTCAATGTAAGTTTTTGATTTTCTGTCCCACCTTCGAACGATATCTGTGGGTTCTTTACCGACATATGACGAAATCATGTGTACCAGTTTGTTATCTGCCCAACGCAATACTGAAATATTATTGTTTGATGTTGTAACCGAACACGAACCTCTACCGCTTTTCTGAAGAACTTTTCCATCAATTAGCTTTTCTTTCGCTCCAGGGGCTATTTACCCTAATTGTTCCTACTACATGAATATCACGATCCTTCAGATAGGTGATTGTTGGGATGGAAGTAAATAAGTTGTCTAGGAATATTTTGTGATTCAGACCTTCTAGCCCTCCGCATAATCTGACAACCGTGTCACCAATTATACCTAACGGGCTTTTCTCCCTGCTGACTGATGTTTGGTACATCTCAAATTTAGATACGTACCCATCTACAGAAGCACGAACCCACACTTTGAAGCCCCATTTCTTTGGTTTAGATTTTATGTATGGCTTTGCTCTGTTTCTGCCTTTGAAAGGAATGATCATCTCGTCGATAGCCATAAATTCGGTTGGTGTTGCAGCATCAGCAAAAGTTGTTGTCAGAATATCCAAAAAAGGGCGCACTTTTATAAATGCATCCTTGTTATCGTCGTGAATCTCTTCATTGTTTTTGAAATGCAGATATCGTTTTATTTCTTCAAACCTTTTCAGAGGCATAGTATCTGCAATAATATCGAACCGCAAGCCAGGAATTGAAGACCAATACATACGATATGATGGATAACGTATGTATGTCATTATAATATTTATGGCAAAAAACTGCTTCATTTCAGCAATACTAACATTGAATGTACCTCTTCCGGATTGAACGGCAAACCGAATAGTTTCAGTGGTAATCAGATTGAAAACATCATCGCTAAATATTTTTGAAAAAAATGAATGAGGGGTATTCCCATCAATATTGACTTGGTGCATACTTTTGAAATTAGGCGGTTTATCACGGAATTCATTATCTCTTTCAGCATACCATGTTATCTTGTCGGGAGGAGTTGTTGGAATTGTGCAGCTAGCACGAAGTTTTGCAGCTAGTTCATTCAGAGGTAAATCACTCTCACTGTCCGTATCGCTATCACTAGCATTATTATCTGATGGTAAAATATCTAAATCACCCACATCATTATCCGAAAAATCTTCTAGTATGTCTACTTCTTCCAAATCCGAGTCACATGGATTTTGTATTGAATCCAGAATACGAGTTGGGGATCCTTTTCTACCGTAAAGGGTGCTTGTGGGTTCGGCATTGGACATTGTAAACAGTAATCTAAAAAAGATATATAATGTGACAACACATTTGATATAGTAAAAAGAGCACTAAATATGCTTTTGAAACATGTACACAAATGTGTACAGTTATTTATGTGATCAAAATTTTAAAAATATGTCTATTGTGTTGATAAAACAACATAGTTTAGATCCTAAAACAGCACTTACCAATTTTTACTTCACCTAACACAAACACTTTTATCACTACACACAACGAAAACTAGCAATAATAATTTCAAACGTGATTTTGAGCACATTTACAGAAAAACATGTTCCAACTTGTTGGACTCAATTTTAGTCATCTTTTTGAAAAGAATGCGTTCGAATGGAGTAGGGATATCACCGGTTGCCCGTATCTATGAGCAAGTTTGCTTGTTGCTAAGAACAATAACACACACGCCACGCCCATACGTTCCCATACGTTTGATTGATAAGTATGGGCGTGGCGCGTGCTTTATTGTTCTTAGCAACAACCTAGACACGAACCAGAGGGCAACCGGTGATATCCCTACTCCATTCAAAGAGTTACGCAATCGCTTCAAAAAGATGACGAGAATTGGGTCTCAGAGCATTATATTGCTGAGCAACTTTGGTACATATGGCCTGGCCTGGCCTGTGGTGAAGTATAAATTCAAAAATTGTAGCTGAGCAAAAAAGAAAACATGTGGGACACCCGTTTTCCGCGTCAAGCGAAACGTACACATATGTGCTTCTCTCCCTGAAGAGGTTAAGGTAAATATTACTTTCTTGAAAATGATCCCCTACTTGTCAATGTGTTGCACCGCATGTGTTTTGGAAGTAGGTACCAACAAGTAGATATTTTCCTTTATAACAAATTTTACAACATTGTATTTAAACCTTGTTACCTATTATTATTTTCTTTAGATTTCTAGCAACCGGCGAATCCCTCACATCAATTGCGCTCGCCTTTAGATGTGGCATATCCACGGTGTGCGAAATTTGTAGGGAAACCTCGCAGATAATCGGTGATGTCCTAGAAGACGTCGTAATGCCTGCTCCCACGACCAGAAAATGGCGAGAGGTGGCAATTGGTTATGAGAAAATGTGGCAGTTTCCAAATTGCTGTGGCGCAATTGATGGCAAGCATATTGCCATAAAGTGCCCGGCAAAATCGGGATCAATGTATTTTAATTATGAAAAGTTCTTCAGCATCGTATTATTGGCAGTGTGTGATGCTGAGTATAATTTTATATATACCAATATTGGGGCTCATGGATCTGACAGTGATGGCGGAGTCTACCAAAGGTGTTCTCTCGGTCAGCAAATTCACAAAAGCACTTCAAATTTCCCGAAGAATAGCCCACTCCCTGGGACTAATACACCGTTCCCATATTATTTGGTGGGGGATTCAGCGTTCCCACTTCACGAAAACTTATTACGCCCTTATAGCGGGAAGTTTTTGCCACAAGACGAGCAAATTTTCAATTACCGCCTCAGCAGGGCAAGGCGCTGCATCGAAAATGCGTTTGGGATTCTATGCAGTAGATGGCGCATATTGCACACAACGATTGCTGCAAAGCCAGAATCGGTTGATAAGCTTGTTAGAGCTGCAGTGTGTTTACACAATTTTATAAAAACTCACAACGCAGCAAAGAAAATGTACTGCCCCGAAGAATTGACTGACACTTATAAAAATGGACAATTAATTCCTGGTGAATGGCGCATAATGCTGGAATGCGATGACCAGAATGATGATGGGTCATTGGTCACCCCTGTCCCCAGTCATAGCAGTGCTAATGCTTTCGCCAGAAGGGACTATATGAAAAAGTATGTCAATTCGGTTGGAGCAGTACCGTGGCAGTATGGGCGTTAAAGCCATAAATATAATTATCAGCCATTTTTGCAAACAGGAAATATGCAAATAAGGATACAGCAATTAAATTGATAACTATAGGATTCCCAGACTATGATTAATTTAAATGTGCTAAGGATTTAAAATTTACACACACACGCACACACCGAAATTTTTTTGTACCCCGGTAAAAAATGTTCAGGGGCCCCAAAAAGACCATTTCCACTAAAATCTCAATTTTTTTTCGGCAAGATTACAATACTTTATCATAGAGAAAAAAGGTCCATGATTTAGTCATAAATATACTGCTTTGGTATTAATGTTGTGATTGCAAAAATAAACGCTTATGTTACCAAGCTACTGAGAACAGATATCAGTTTGTCATTACAAGTCATCACACACTGAAGGAAGTGACTATATTGATAGTTGATAGAGAAACTTAAACTAGTGATACAGCACTGCAGCTATTCCAGCAGCCATTTGTCAAAAATGGATCGACATCCTGAAACCATATCAGAAGTGACCTACCATGCCTAACAAGTCCTAACATACAAACCTCTGCGGATAAGGCAAAACGACTGTACCAAAACAGCGTAATAGTTAAGTTGCCAGTAATTAGGACGACAATATTTAATAAAACTCAAATAAACTTACTTTACTAAGAATGGTATGAAACATGTTCAGAACAAAATATAGAGTACAATCAACTTTACATTTTTAGTTTTTTTGATGCCCCGAGACAAACACATCAGACCATACAAAACTGTAAAGCGAGTATTTAAGAGGAAAAAGTTGGGAGTTATTAAGATGACAATCCACAATGAACTCCTCTTAACCAATATATAAGATGACAATCCACAATGAACTCTTCTTAAACAATATAATAATTGACTTCCCTGGTACCCCAAAGAATTTAAAAAATTATCTAGCGTACCGTTTTGAATAAGTAAGTTCATTAATCTCCCTTTTTGTGTTAACATTGTAGTTATTTTGTTTATTTTTATAGTGTAGGCAGTCTCCCAATTAGTATTTTTATTTTTTGTATTTTTAAGGCAATTACGTCAGAAGTGACCTACCACACAAAACTCTGCAGATCGAGTGAACCAACTATATGCCAAGAGCGAGTAATTATAAAGATGACTAAGTTTAAGAAAGGTTCATTTCTTCAATATGGTATGAAGCGTGTTCAGAACAAAATACCAATACAAATACTACAAATTTGCATTTCTATACAGTTTATGGAAGGCCCAAAGAAATTACGTTAGAAGTGCTAGGTGAACCGACTGTACCAAGATTAAGAAGGTTTACAAGGTTACAAGGGTTAATGTAATGCTACCACAATGATATAATCAAGGATACATGAATACAAAACATGTGCAGAACAAAATGTCCACTCTAAGTACCACAGACATTATAACGTTGTTAATTTGAAAAATACTTTTTTAAGTTTATTGAAGAGCTGAGGAAGTTTGTGTCAATATCAGTGAAACGGATCTTAAGTGTATCGAAGGATTTAAATTTTATATTCTTACAATTTATTTAGAGAATGAACGTTTAGATTGCATTTACTGGAAGTGACAGCATACATTGCAACGAAACTAACATGACTACTAGTGACAATGTAAAATTGAAATTTAGGAAAAAAAATTTGTAAACACTATGAACCCCGATGTAAATACTTGAAATATCGTATATTGAGAATTCATTATTTTAGAGTAAATGTTTGACACATAAAACATTTTTACGAGATGGTTTTACCTGCTAGGATTGAACAGAACCTCAAGGAGATATACATATAGTTGCCATTTTTACTACTGCAATCGACATGCACATTATACATATGTAAAATCTAAATTTTATTTATTTATTATTTTCTTGTGTACCTAATCTATTGTTCTTTTTAGACTATTGTTACTACAGGATTAATAAAACTAAACAAGGTTGCTATAATTATTTTATTATGAAAAAAAATATTAATGACATATTTCAGATCGGGTGACCAAATTGTAAACTTGTCTGGACGTTCTACAATGTTTTTTCATCTTGCTGTGACTTGCCGTTGATAGAGGACCACGAAGAAATCCAAAGAGTTTCCGCCAACAATAAAAATGAATGTCTCGTCAAAATTCCTAATATATTGTTTTTCTTTATATTTTTTACTTAAGATATAAATGGTGTAACTTTAAAAAACAGTTTACTTTACAGTGTTTAAAACTGTTCCCTTTTTTAAACAACTAATTGGACTAAAAGCCAATTGTTTGATTTTTTTACTTATTGTACCATATCAAAAACAACATGTACGTTTGTGGTGTGTAATTACTTTATTAGAATTGAAAAAAAAAATTACTGAACTACAACCTATGTTTACTTATTGGTTTATATACATAGTTTTTAATCAAAAGTGCATTGAAAATTATAATTTTGTACTATAATACCTACTTATATTCATGAATTAATATAATTACTAAAATAATATTCATTAGTGATACAAATAATATATGTATACAAACCGTATAACTAAAGAAGCCAACAACACAGTTTGCAAACAAGCAAATATGATTTTATTTATTTTCTAAACGGCATTACTATTAATTACTTTCCTATCTGCTTCAGTTAACTAATCTAAAAGATAGTATTGTAATGAGTTTTGGTGATACAATTTTAAATAAATATAAATACAATGAGAATAATTTATAAAAAGAAATGCTTATAAATTATGTGAACCAGAAGAAAAGAAGCGCAGTAAATAAATAAGTATAGAATAGTATTGTGGAAAAGTTATAACCCAAAAATAGATTAAAAAAATGGTTATAGTAAATGCAAAATAATTAGACAATGCATATTATGATCCTCAAAATCAAAACCTGAGTAAAGTAATAAATGATAACTGAATTTTAAGCAGAAGCAGCTTACATAAAATAACTGCTTGGTATAATTTAACAAAAATATATAATATGGCGATTGAGGGGTCTCACATTAATGTCTAGGAGAAACAAAGCACTTGGCCAAAATAGTGAAACTTACATATGTTCAGCTTAGCTTGCCAAAAATTACTCCAAAAAAAGTTATGAGCAATCGGGATTGGAAGTTTTTACTTAAACAGAAAAAGAATAAAAAAATGTGGTCAATACAATGCTACTATATAGATACTACTGTATATTGATAGGCAACCAAATATGCATTATAAATTATCGACCCAAATCACACAATCACATACAAAACACGCTTGGTAAAGTCTTTTTTGATGAATTATAATAGTACTCTTGCGATTCCTGTGGTACACTACAGGTGTTGTGGCTATTCGTTGCAGCATACCTTATCGACTTTTATTTTGGTGATGGGATTTTGTGTGTATACATTCTTATAGTACTATCATCTTTCGATATCGAATTGTAATAGACACTAGACACTCTTGCGATTCCTGTCGTACACAACAGGTGTTTTGAATCTTTATCGTATACTTCATGGACTTTGTTGTTGATGGTGATGGGGTTTTGCGTGTGGTTCTTCTTATGTAGACAGTGTTCCATTCTATCTCTTAACGATCTATGTGTTATATCGGTCTCAACTGATTGTGCTCTTCTCAAATGAGGTAACATACAACTGTAAAATTAGTAATTCATTTCAATAAAACGTGTTCAATATAATACAAAAGTAATTACCCCACATTTCAACATAAATCTATTTATTATGTTTTTGGTAAACCAAAGTGTATCCTCCGTAAGTTTTATAGTTGCACTCACATTGTAGATATCCTAGGTACTGCTTTCTCGAAACCATTTAAACTCTTCAATCCTATATAAAATACAATAAAAATCTTGATATAAAATGTGTTAATAACATGTACGCATACCTAATCGTATTCTTCAGACACGTTCCCATATGTATTTATAAAATAAAATTCTCTAAATAACACCTGTGGCATTTCTACGGTTTACTGGAACAATTGGATCCTCGGCAAGGCATCATATTCGATCATGTACCTCAAAACTCTTTACAGAAAGCCGCGAGATGATCGCCCGTTGGAGTATATTTAGGGGTTATGTATAAATTTTGTTGACAGTAGAGCCCAGGCACAAAAATACATACGCTGGGTGTACGCTGGCATCTTGCGTTCAGAGCGCGAGCCAGCGTGGGCCAGCGCGGGCCAGCGTTTGTAGCGCAGGCGAGTGCAGGAGACCGCAGCGCACCACAGCGTACCGCAAGCCTAGCGTTGCTTATGTGAAAGCCACATAATAGTTTTAGGACGCAGCGCAATCTTCCGAATCAACAGCTCACAGTATACTAGAAAATGATCCGAAAATCCAAGATCCATCGTACCGCAACCAGTAGCCAACAAATTATCTGACAATAAAATCAAGTCGATAAGTGTCTGAGAGTTGCTAGATACCCTGGACGGCTGGTCAATAATCTGCTTCAGATTAAATGCAAGTACCGCAGACATAAAGGAAGTGCTAAGTTGGTTGTTTACCATGAGATTGACGTTGAAATCACCAACAATAATTTTCTCATCAACAGTGGGATATACACGAGACAAGGAAGAATCAAATATTTCTAAAAACAGCTTCAACTCAAAAGACGGCGGCCTATAGAAAACACCAAACCCAAAACTTACACCATTTATGATTAAACTTACCCGCTCCACCCCCGGCACCTGGTCAATGCTAACAATCCTGCAGGAGTAACAATTTCTCATATAGAATCCCACACCTCCACGTCTAGACGCTCTATCAGCCCTAAAAAATTGAAATCATCTATCTGCACTAAGGAATCCTCAACTTCTGCACTCAACCAAGTCTCAGTGACAGCAAAAACATCACAATCAGATTGTATTAAATAATCTCTAAATTCCTCAAAGTGTGCCAGCAAAGATCTCACATTCAGCTGCTCAATACGCAAACTGCACGACATGTCAAAATACAATTAATACTAAATCAAAACTAGTTAAGTCATTTGATAACAAGTATCAAAAACAAACCGTACCAGTAATAAGCAATTTGCGTTACGAAACAAAAATAAAACTCTAATCCCGAAATTTACCAAATTAATTACAAAAAGCAACGACAATGCCACCAATGAGCAAACTAAATACGGCAGATACTATATGTATACGATGAACAGGTACTTATATATGTATAAACAAAGAAAACCAAAACAAGAGTGATTACACCAATGCACAATACGAAAAAATCCAAAACTCACTAAAGTTTACAAAATATCAAACATCCCGCCACGTGCGTAGAAAGTAATCAACAAAGTAACAACATAAAACTAGAAAATGCATCTACTACTTTTCCAACTCAGCAGCAATTAATGTTTCACTTCGGCTGTCTACAAAGACATCTAACCGTTACAGTCAAAGAATTGTGCTTAACATAAATCCTACCATCATTTGTCCAACAATTGTTCTCCAAATTTTTTCACGAGCATATTTGAGAAGCTTATATTTTCGCGTAGTTAGGTCCTCTTGAATATTGATCTTGGTTCCCTTTAACTTCCTTCTAGCTTTACACACTAACACACGGGTCCTATAGCTCACAAATTTAACAATCACTGGGCGTGGATATTTATTACTTTTCGAGAAAGAACCTACACGGTGACAACGTTCAATATCATTAACAGCAACAGGCAGATCCAGCTGATTTTTAAACATAGCAACAATTTTCTCCTCAACATTCTCACGTTCTTTCTCCGGCAAACCAAACACACGAATACATTTGCGGCGAGTATACTGCTCCAGGTTGTCAAGTTTTTCCGACAACAACTCGTTTTCGTTTTGAAGATTTACATTTTTTGTCTTGAGGTTATCCAACTCGACAATAAACTGGTCTTTCACAACTTCTACAATTCTAGACATAAATGCTTCATTTTTAACCAATTCATCAATAGATTCCTTGATCAATGCCGTTAGTTCACGCTGATTTTCGTCAGTAAAAAGCATTTTCACCCAAAGAACTTGTAACACAACACGCGGCAGGAAGCGACGATGCTACTCAGTCAGTGACATGAATCGAACTGATCTGCGGTCAAACTTAGCGAGATGCGTTCTGTTCGCCACCGCACAGTGAACGTTGACAACTGCCGCGATAACGAACGCCAGATCTTTCTTGTGTGAACGTGCATATCTAACGTCCTTGTAGAGTTGGATCGCCACCGCGGCCGCGCCGGTTTCGGGGACGCTTTCTTCATCTCTCTAACCCTTTTTATTGTCATGTCGTGGGATGGTTTCGTTATGTCGATGATATCTTCTGTATATGGAAAGGAAGTCAATCCGAACTTCAAGACATGTTAGCTTATATAAATAACATTCACCCTAAACTTACATTCACTATCGAAGTTGAAACTAACAGCAAATTAAATTTTCTCGACGTTACCGTCCTCCGACATGACAATCGTTTCGAGTTTGACATTTACAGAAAGCCTACGTCAATTACCACAATCATTCCCTATGACTCATTCCATTCCTTATCCCACCGTCTTGCATCACTTAATTTTTACTTCCGAAGAGCTCTTTCATATCCTATTTCCCATAACAACAAAACTAAAGAACTAAAATTTATAAAAGACCTTGCATTGTCCAACAATTTTCCTATTAAAACAATTAACAAACTTTTTCATCATGTTACTATTAAATTAGATCCTCTCTACGTCAGGGAGACCAGTCTTCAACCAAACCCTATTTACAAGCCTTTTACTTACAACCAATCTAATATTAAACTTTCGAAATTACTTAAACCTTTTAACACTTTATCAGCATTTAGATCCAACACTCAATTGTTCAATTTATTGTCAAGCCAGCGCAAGCTTATTAGACCAACCCTTTCTGAGAGCGGTGTCTATTCGGTATCATGTGGAAACTGCGATGCTATTTATATTGGACAGACTGGTAGATCATTGGCGATGCGACTCAAAGAACACAATAGTCAAACTACATCCAACTTGTACCAACACAAGATTCAAACTGGTCATAACATTAATTATAAAAATGCAAAATTACTTCATAGATGTCAAAAGGGCAACCGTTTAGATATGCTTGAACAATATTTCCTGTATATAATATTTCCTGCGAGTTTCCTGTATAAAAGATTTGGGTGTGATGCTGGACAGGAAGATACTTTTTAATGAGCAAGTTGATTTCGTGGCGAGGAGAGCCAACCGCATGCTGGGTTTTGTTTTAAGAACATCGGGTGGCTTCAGAAATCTTCGATCTCTGACAACTCTTTTTTATTCGTTTGTTTATAGTCACTTGTCATATTGTTCAACTGTTTGGTGCCCGCAGTATGCGGTGTACATTGACCGTATCGAGGGGGTACAGCGTCGATTTGTCAGGCATTTGAAATATAGATTTAATTTGGGGGGGAACGATACAGCGCCTTGTGCCGCCGCTTTGGGCTGCTCAGCTTGGAGGACAGACGACTGTGCGGCGGAATTGTTTTTGTGGCTAAATTGTTTCGCGGTCAGTATGATTCGCCCATTCTTTTGCAGAGCCTTCAGCTCAACGCCTGTGCTCGCCATCTTCGCCGCCGTGAGTTGTTCACTGTGCCGACTGCCAGGACGAATTCCATGAGGAATTCGTCTCTGCTCCGGTTGGCAACGTCATGTAATAACGCTAGCAGTGTTGACATTTTCAGTCAGTCTGTCGGATCGTTCCAGTCGGAACTGTATCGTTTGTGTCTCGATTTCGGTGCACCTCGTTTGCGTTTCTGAGGGTCTGCTCTTTAATTTAATTTTTTTTTTGTTCATTAATTTTTTTTGTACTGTTCATTAAGAAATTGCATTTATTTATTATGATTTCCGCATGATTGTATCAAAATTTGTTGGTTCGAGAATGTTGTTCTTTTTTTTTTGTAATTTGTGGACTTATTGTGGCTGATGTTCTTGGGTTTTTCCCGTTAGATGTAAATAAATCAATAAATGAATATTACAGGTACAACGTCACGGGAAATCTCCCCATAACACTTTACTTAACGACCAGACTAAATTTACCTAGAAGCCTCTTTTTACTTATCTCTAATTATACGTGCCTCGCCTTTCTTTTCTTTTCTAGTCAAATTATTTTATATTGTTTGTTTTCGCATCTACTATTAGCTAGTTCTGGTTTTCGAATATTCTATTCACGCAATGGTTTGCACATGTGCTGTTTATAGCTTTCTTGCATCACTACATTTTTTGATATTATTCGTCTACGTCTGACTGACAAGCAAGCATGTCCAATATTTGTCTGTTGCACACATAAAACTTACACGTTTATTACGTTCATTTTGAAACGAATTGTGGCGTTTTAGTTGTTTACATTATTTTCGTTTTCCGCTGTTCTTGAACGTAAGTCGTTTTTTCGACAGATTTTTACCACGTGCTAAGCTGATCATGATATTTCACGGATATTGCTTTATAGATGAGTTTTTCAAATGTTCTTAAACCTTTTTGAATATTCCATTTACATACTGACGTTTGTGTTTACGTTTTGACGTGAGTTTTATACTTAATTAATTATTTGTTCTCGTTTGCTTTTTAGTATTATGCTACTGAATATGACAGATGTCGAAACTACTATAGTAAATTAAATTTTACTTCGCAAAGAAAAGAGGCCCTTTATTCTCCTATACTTCGTTACTTTGCATTATGGACACTTTCCAATAATAATAATGTCGAGGTACATTAAAATCCAATATCGGTACACAGGTTACCTCTGAAGCACTGATATATTATTTAAATTGAATTGGCATTTGGGAAATCGGTAACCAAATAAAATGTGTTTATGTTTATTTAGGTTATATTTAGTGAAATATTTTACAAATATTTTATTTAAATCCAGTAGTAACAAAAAGAAACTTACAAATTAAAAAACAAACTGTAACAACGCATTTAACTAATATTAGTGAAGGTTTGATACAAATTAGTCACATCAGATAGTTCCCGGGTGAAATGGTTCGATAGATATGTGGACGGTGCATTTACTTCATCAAGATCTGCTTGTTCGGCTTCCATTATCAGTTTGGCTATTTTAAATTTTATTATCGATGTCTTGCTGTCAATTTTTTGATGCTGGCTGCATATCCCAGAAATACTACATCTAATTCATCCTTACGTGGCCCATGCCTGTCATCGAAATAGTTGATAATCTATCTGTTCAACGCACAGTGGGGTATCTGTATCCAAACGTTGATCATAAGTCAAAATTCTCAAACATATTTATATGTGTTATAACATGTTGCCTAGCAACGAACGGTAGTTTTGACAGTACTTGACAACAATGTTACTTTAGTTATATGCAGACAACGGACGCACGCACCGATTAAAGTTTGGTTAGAAGAGGAATATAACGTGTTATCAAGATTTGGCACTTTAAATAAAAACATTTGTGCATTAGTTCCAGAGGTAGTTTTGCGCAGTGTTTGTCATGGATTGTAATCTTCAAGGTATGTACGTCATGATTTTTATGTATTTAATCGTAGACCAACTTATAATATTTTGCTGGTTTAACAAAATATCCAGTAAACAGTGCTTCTTTACAGTTTTACTCAAAACTACAGCATATTTGTTATGTTTCCGAGCGCTTCCGAGCAAAATATTGAATACTAACGTATAGTCCGCTTTGTTGAGAAAAAAAAAATAAAAACAAAATGTAGATTTTGATAGACTTTAATTTTTTTTTGTTCAATCGGATAACAGCGTCATTTTTCAAAATATTTATTTTATCTAAATTTGTCTAGAATGTTATCTTTTTTGCAGGATATGATGGAACTGTTAAAGTTATAACAAGAGCGGCGCTTTATGATGTTTTACAGACCTGCTGTTTCAAGAAAATGGACAAAAAGTGGGGGTATTTGGAAAACTATGTTTTTGAAGTTACCAAGTGCAAAATCAATGTTTTAAAGCGCAAATTATCGCACTTTAAATCGGAATTTAAATCCAGATGGACAGCCGCTCACAAGAATGAACGGTTTTTTAAAAGAAAGAACGAAAATTGGCTCCAAGGTACCATCACATTTCCGGTGACCAATACTTCAGGGCGATCTGGTCGGCCAGAAAAAGAGTTTTTCGAATCCAGTGACTGCACTAAAAGGAGGAAAACTAAAGATATAAGAGAACACGTTCCACTAGAACAATTGACATATGCAACGCAAATGAGCTTGCGAGCTGCTGGGAATGTAGAAGCTGCTAAAATTTTAAAGGAAATTAATAATTCGCCAAGACGGGCAACAGGGTACCGAAAATCATTCTCCAGAGGTAAAACTCAGACCCAACTATCTCCTCGACAAGCGTTGTCTGTTTTTGTGGCTGCTGACTTAACAAGGAGGCAATATAATATAATAAGAAGTGCTGATAAGCGACGTTTTCCTTGCTACTCCATACTGCAAAAAGCAAAGGAAACTTGCTATCCAAAACGCGAAGCATGCAAAGTTACATCCACATCCGCAGAGGTGAATTTGCAGGATTTATTAGATCATACCAGTAGCAGATTGTGTGAATATTTGGCAGAAGTTTTAGAACAAACCACCGAAGACGAAAAACATAACTTGGAGCTAATATCTAAGTGGGGCTGCGATGGATCCCAGCAAAGTCAATTTAAGCAGAAATTTGAAAATGATACTGACAGTGACGCCAACATTTTTCAAAGTTCATTTGTACCAATTCGGTTAGTTAGCAATATCAATGGCGTGAAAAGAGTACTTTGGCAGAACCCATTTCCATCTTCACCCAGATATTGCAGACCCATTCGCATTAGATTTATCCA
Source organism: Melinopterus prodromus (assembly GCA_964023965.1). Classification (NCBI taxonomy): domain Eukaryota; kingdom Metazoa; phylum Arthropoda; class Insecta; order Coleoptera; family Scarabaeidae; genus Melinopterus; species Melinopterus prodromus. The sequence continues at coordinate 32,694,302 of OZ030391.1, read as the reverse complement.
TGAGACCACCGATGTTACTAGAGAAGAAATCCAATTTGTAGAAACCCAAATAAACAATTTGAAAAAGTCTGTGTTACCATTTACGAACGATAGAAACCTTCAAGTTCAACATACGTTGCTACTCACCATGATTGATGGCAAAGTATGCAATGCTGCCACCAACACTACATCAACTATGAGGTGCTACTTATGTGGTTGCACATCCAAGGACTTTAATAACTTAGAAAAGAAAAACGAAGTTAAGCCAGAAACAGTCAAATTTGGACTTTCGGTTCTCCATGCAAGAATTAGATTCTTTGAATCACTCCTACATCTGTCATATAAGCTATCAATAAAAAAATGGCAAATAAGATCAGAAAATGATAAGAAGGCTGTGTCTGAAATGAAGAAAAAAATACAAGATTCCTTTAAACAAGAACTGGGTTTGCGCGTAGACATTCCAAAAGCAGGTTTTGGAAATAGTAATGATGGAAATACGTCACGGAGGTTTTTTTCTGACCCAGTGATATCATCCCGAATAACTGGAGTGAACATCAATCTGATTCGCAGGTTTCAAACTATATTGGAGGTTATTTCTAGTGGACATAGAGTTGATGTTGAAAAATTTTCCCAATACGCTTCAGAAACTGCTCAGTTGTATGTAAAACTATACCCCTGGCACCCTATGTCGCCTACGGTCCACAAAATTTTAATTCATGGAAGCGCAGTGATTTCTGAAGCAATTTTGCCAATCGGGCAACTGTCTGAGGAAGCGGCTGAAGCCCGAAATAAACACTTTAGATTATATAGGCAAAATTTCTCCAGGAAGTTTTCAAGAGTAGCCTGCAATAGAGATATCCTTAACCGACTTCTATTAAGTTCCGACCCGCTTCTTACCTCTTTGCGATCTGTTTCCAAAAAAAATCGAAGACCTTTCTCCAGGGACGCTCGCGAGCTTCTACTTCCAGATTATGATGCGCACATTGTAACCCCACCACAACGTAATGAGGGAGGAGATAACGACTATCAATCAGATAAACATGAAGAAGACGAATTTAATGAAGATGACGAATTTAATGAAGAAGACCTGTCAGATGAAGAAGATGATCAATCTGATAAAGAAAATTAAAATATAGGAATACATGCATTTATAATTTTCATCATAGTTTTTACGTTGTTTTAAGTTAATTTAAAAAAGTACTGACAGCTACTACGTAATTTGATATTTAATAACTTTAGAACTACTCAACCGATTTAGATAATTTTTCGAGACGATTGTAAAGGATATTTTTCGTTTTGCCACATATATATTATTACAATTTCCTTTCTACAGGGGCAGTCACATACCAAATCGGTATGTGGTTATAGTTTGAGAAATCCTGTCTGTAAGAAAAAAGCTTCATCAGGTTCTTAAGTATTGTGTCCCAGAACCTCATCTATTTTCATCAGTTTTCTGTTTGAAACATCACCATAATTGGGTAGAAGGAGATGCAGTTTTATAATATATGACTAAATCAATTGAATCGGGACCTAGTTTTCGGAGTTATCAAGGTCAGGTTTTACTTGAAAGTTGTATATCTTCTGCAAACATACATATATTCGGACGAATCAAAAAATTAAGTATGTAATGAGAGTAGATGAGGTGTTGTTACTAATAGTACATGGGATCCTAACCATATTCCTTAGTTACTAGGTACGCAAAATGTCTAATACCTAGACCACAAAACACCATTTTGGGTTTTCTTGTAGTTAGGTATATTAGGCTGCAATTTTGTATTTCCAAATTGTAGTAGCACGTGACAATTTTGATAATTTTATAATTATTCAGCTGAAAAAATCATTAAAATCGGTAAAGTAGTTTAAATTTTATTGAACATTAACGTCTAGCTAGTAATTAAGATGTAATTAAATAAATTTATTTTTATTTTGAATTATTTAGGTTTCATTTCATTGGAAGTAGTTACTAGTAACAAAAAAATACTTGGAAAGACATAATAAATACAAATAAAATATAAAATAATTTTGATCAACTTTAAGGATCAAATACCCCACTGTGCAACGGACGATTCTTGATCTGTTTTTTTTTCTAATTTCCTTTTTTAGCTACGTTACCAAAACTTTTTGGAGGTGGCCGTTCTTCTCTAGGCAACTGCTCAGGAGTTTCGCCTTCACTCTCCTCATTACAATCGTCCCCTGTTTGTTCACAATCATGTACTGCTGCTGGAACTACTGGAGTTTCCTTTAAAGCAGGGCCCGAAACATTGGAGTCTGTCTGTGCAAATTTTAAAAAAGGTCTGAAGTATCCGTTTGCTGTGCCCAGGGCCATGTTTTATAGCGAGAAACAGCTTTTGCTTCTTGTCCAGTTCGTGTCTTGTTAGATCGAACGTGCTTTGAAAAGCAGTCCCTTAAGTTTTTCCAGCGCTTCTTGAGCTCGTCACCTGCAAATGAACAGAGAATTACGTGTTGCTCATAATAATCACAATAAACATCGATTTAAAATCAAATAATTTGAACGAGTAAACGTTAAAGTTTATTACTGTTATTTAGTTAAAAGCAGATGCCTATAGAATCGCGACATGACAACAACAAAGAAAACTTTAATTACCACTTATGTACGGCTAGACGCGTCGTGGAAAACGCATTTGAGATAATGGCACAAATAGAGATTTTTAGGCCAATAGAAGTACACGTTGCAACAGCTACAAATTGTAAAGGCAGCATGCGTCTTTCATAACCTTGTGCGTACAAAAAATACCGACCCACAATGTGTGCATTTATTAGAAGAAAACATGGACAGACCAACTCTAGCACTTAAGGTGGCGTTTAAATCGGAAATGTAGTTGAAATTTTCAATCGGCTATAACATATGCATGTTTAAGTTAGTGCATTAAAAATATACGTTAGAGTGAACTTTGTAACTTTGCTTATAATAACAAAATACCTGGCTCAATTCTGTGAAGTGTTGGTGACGAATTCTGTGATAATGGTGTTTTTTAGTTGATCGCAAGAAGAGTACGACATATCCACCAATAATCTTAAAATCAGTCACCTAGACTCGACAGAATTGAGCCGTATACTTTTTGTATTATCGGCAAAAGTTTCAAGTTCACTTTAACTTATAATTTGAATGGAAATACCTTATCATTTCGGTGTAATTCTGATTATAAAATTATGAAGTTTATTTGGTTGCCTACTCATTTCAACGCCAACCTTAATCACATGCCGGTTGATAGAAGAAGTCTACTTGGCATTTAACGTACGAGAAAATTACCTCCACCGTTTGCTTATTTCCTATTTTATTTTTTTATGCTTTTACGTTCTTATAATAGGGGTGTGTTAAATCAAACAAAACACTATGTTTTTTACATTTTCATATAAATTTGTCCGTGTCAGTCATGATGATCGCAGCGATTAACATAACATGCAGCGTTTGATCGCAAACTCAATACTAATAATAATAGTTTTTCAATTAATTGTGTTTAAACAAAGTATTAATATAATTCACTAATTTAATTTCAATTATTTGTTTGTTTTTTTATGTAATAGGAACAAACTGCTTTTAAATGCTAAAGGTTTGTCTACATGATCTATCACAATAACCTTTGTTTAAACTTAACATTAATAATTGTTTTTAGCAAATATACATACGGAAGAAGTCAACGTTAACAGAAATAATAGAGGTATCGGCAAAAAAACCTGTTCCATTCTATTTCTTATAATTGCTAACATTTTGTAGATAATGATGTGCAGCCCGATAATACCCAACGGCCATTTTGGGGTACAGCCAGACCTACAAACAGTGGCACTGCGAAGGTAGTAAAAAGGATGAGGCCACAAGATGATGTGACTTTGTGGAAAAGCTGGATGTATTAGCTGAAAATTTGTGAATAAACAAGGGAAGAGAGGCGACATTCAAACCAAGCGCAATAATAATGGTACCATCGGATTTCTATGGAAAGATACAAAAGACGTGGAGCTAGCAGAAATACTTGTTGGTTGTCCGGCTTTGTGGGAAAAGCACTCAAATATATACAAAAATAAAATAAAAAAGAGGCAACCATAAAAGAATTAGCATCTAATTTAAATTTCTTAAGTAAGAACAAATGCCATTCGCAGTATTATTTTATTGTTAATGTAAATAATGTTAGCCGATCAAGTAGAACAACAATTTAGAGCGTTAAGGAAAAAATATAGGAGGGAAAAAGCAAAACTGTGTCAGAAGCGGCAAGGACCAAATAGAGCAGTAACCTTGGCACCTGTTAGAAACTTTAAGTTTTTTGGATAGTGTTTACACTCCAAGAAAGTATTTATATCTGTATTTTGCCTCTATACATCTAATATTATTTAATTTTAAGAACAAGATGATTGGAGTGACACCAGAAAATTTAAGTTACTTCTATAGCCCCTGTTATAGTTTTAGAAGAAGAGGAAAATGAAAATTGTAAGTGACGCACAAGTTTAGGTGCTAAATAATTATTATTTGAAGATAATTGAAGTTTAAACAATTTAACTGCATATAAAGGTGCCAATAAACAATTTTTATGTAACAGGTATTTCAAAATGAGAACAAATATGTTGTTAAAAAAATCCACTAATCGATGAATGATACGAATAATTATCTATTAACCTAACTTAACTCAAATAAAAATACAGATGTCAGAGTTACCAATAGTTTTTCAGTTAATTGTGTTTGAACAAAGTATTAATATGATGCACTAACTTAATTTCAATTATTTGTTTGGTTTTATTATGTAATAGGAACAAACTGATTTTAAATGTTAAAGCTTTTGCTACATGATGTATCACAATAACCTTAGTTTAAACTTAAAATTAATAATTGTTTTTAGCAAATATACATACGGAAGAAGTCGACGTTAACAGAAATCAAAGAGGTATTGGCAAAAAAAAACCTGTTCCATTTTATTTGTTGTAATTGGAGATAATGATGTGCTGCCCGATAATACCCAGCGGCCATTTTAGGGTACAGCCACACCTACAAACAGTGGCACTGCAAAGGTAGCAAAATGAAAGAGGCCACAAGATGATGTTAGTGACTTTGTGGAAAAGTTGGCTGTAGTAGCTGAAAGGGCAAATAGCTAAAATCATATTAGCCAGATCAAGGCATTCGCCCTATTTACTGAAGCGACATTACAACGCTTGAATAACACATTATGCCATGACACCATACAAGAAATTTCAACTATATTACACAATGCTGTAAAGAAGGAAAATGAGCAAATATTCAAATAAAACAAATGAATTAACGTGAAATAAACGTTTATATTGTTCGGTGCAGTATTGTAAGGACAACTTCTACTCTGTAAATAAATATAAATACAAATCTGAAATTATTAAGTCAGCAAGGGTGAAAGGTAAAGCATATTTAAACTCGAAAGGCCAATCTATCCCAGCTGCAAAACCTGGAGATCACTGCAAGTAAATTTTTCATCAGTATACCTAATTCCTATTTTGTATGTTGGTGTCCATGTGAATAATAACTTAACCCTATTATGATTTGGTTGTAAATGCAAGAAAAACTGTTACACTCGAATTTGTGAAGAATTGAGAGTTGACGTATTCAATCGATTTTTAACTTTTAACACAAAAAATGAACAGGATGCCTATTTGCAAAGTTTAATTTCTGTGTCTGTCATACAACGTCACAGGCCAAGAACTACAGAGCCCTCAAAGTCAAAGCCTCATGGAGCAAGTTTTGCGTATCATATTTCCACTCCTGTCACAAAGTACATTGTATGTAAAAAAGCATTCTTAAACATTCATGGTTTAAAACCTGACCGCATTAGGCGATTATGTAACTTACTATCTGAAGGAAAGGCACCTCTGGATAAAATAGGTAAAAATACACCTGGAAATGCTGTGTCTGGTTCTATCATACAAGCTATAAGGGAGCATATTGACTCATTTCCCTCAAAAATCACTCATTATGGTACCAAAGAGCATAAATATTTAAATGCTGACTTAAATGTCAAAATTATGCATGCAATGTTTACAGTTAAGCATCCAACTTTGAATGTAAAGTATCACTATTATTTGATTGTTCCATGAACAGTTTGATTTAAAGTTTGGACAGCCTCAAGTGGACACTTGTTGCACCTGTCAAGAACTTGAAGTAAAGATAAAAAGTAAGTTCCTCAATGATGCTGCAAAGAGGATTGTTGTTGCAGAAAAGATGGTTCACTTAAGGGGGGCAAAAAAATTCTATGAAACAATGAAGGCTGTTACAGATGAAATAAAAAAGATACAACAGGCAAAATTAGAGGCATTTCAATCGATTATATGCAAAACATTGACCTACCAAAGATCCCAGTGCAAGAAGCATTCTACCTGAGACAGCTTACTGTTAGTGTATTCTGCATACATAATCTCAAAAATTATTCTGCTATTTTTGTTATTTACCATGAGGGCATTGCTGGAAAAGGACCGAATGAAGTCTGCACCTTTTTACATGACTATTTTAAGCAGTACATGGCTAATGTTGAACATCTGCATGTTTTCAGTGATGGGTGGACAAATCAAAAACCACACAGTAATCAGACTTATTTATGTCTTGTCTAGTCTCCATGAAAATTTTTAAGGATGTCAAACAGTACTTTCCAATCAGAGGTCACTCTTTTTTGCCTTGTGACAGAGACTTGGCGATTCTGAAGAGAAAAATTCGTATGAGTGACCGGTTTTACACTGTAAAGGAAGTGGCAGAATTGATTTTGGCAGCTGGAGTGACAAAGGATTTTTTGGTGATTTTGCCATCATATAAAGACATATTGAATTATAAGAACTGGTGGCCAAAATATTATAAAAAAATGCTATCAATCGAATCCCTCTGCCGAAACTTACCAAGGGATCAGAAAGTTTCATTTAGCATTAGCCAGTACAATTTTTTCCAACACAATGAAAATTATAATGGAATTGTAGAAGCCAGAATGTATATTGGAGGTCTGTCTTGCGACACCTTTACGTTGAGGAACTCATCAAAGGCTGATTTAGAGCTTCCCACAGAACCTGCAAATACTACTAAAAGACCCATAAACAAAAACAAGATTATTGACCTCCAAGAACTGAAGCCGTACCTTCCACAAACTAAAGAAATTAGAAATTTCTGTACAGCCGTAATTAAATGGCCGGTTACTGATAAAGAATGTGAGAAAAATGGCGAAACTTGACTAGTATTAAGTAGTATTTATCATTACCTTAGTATATTATGTTAATTATATCTTTCATTTGTAGTTTTAGTAAATAAAATTAAAAAAAAACTATAGCGAAAACAATTTTTATCTATGTATTTGAGAAACCCCACATGTCCATTGATTGAGTTTAGCTTTTTTTATTAGAATGCATAATATTTTTAATTATTATTTGTTGCTATGTAATGTAAAATAGTTCTAGTAATAATTCAGTATAATCAAATTATGGAGATTTGTACAATATTTTGATTCTAGAATGTTTTTGTGCGTCCTGTAAAATGGGTGTCCTGGACATGTGGGCTTTCTCAAATAATCGATTCAATTATGATGAATAAAGATTTTACCCAACTGCTCACTAAGAGGGAGAGAAATGCCTTTAAGGGATTTCAGGCAGTGGTTAATGGCTTCCTTGGAAACCATAGAGCTGGAAACTAAAAACCTAATACATCCAATGATAGCGAGTTTCGCATTACGGGTTGCCGGATGTCGCTAAAGCTGTATATGCTGCACTCTCATCTGTATTTATTTAAAAACAACCTGGGAGCATTTGCGGATGAACATGGTGAACGTTTTTGCCAAGACATTATGAACTTTGCGATATCAGGGGCAGTATAGCGCAAACATGATGGGTGATTATATTTGGAACTTAGTGCGTGATAGTGATGGCTGCCATCATAGAAAGGCAAAGGTAGCCATCAAATTGTCTGAAAAATTATTAAATACCGGGAGAACAGTTGTAACTGATAACTATTATTCCAGCCTTGAACTTGCGAATAAGCATCTTGATAAACAAACTCATTTATTAACCTAACTCTTAGATTTAACAGGAGAGGTTACCCGCAAGAAGTTGTTAATAAAAAATGAAAACGCGGGGAAGTAATAGGAAAAAAAATAACAGGGGAATATGTATATTATTGAAATGAAAAGACAAACGGGATGTTTTGATGCTGTCTACTAACCATACCGATAAAACAGTGACGGTTAGGGCCAATTGAAAAACCCATTACCGTCGTTGATTATAAGAAGGCAAGAAGTTCAATTAACATATCTGATCAAATGACTAGTTATAATACTGCATTGAGATGAACAGTGAAGTGGTATAGAAAAATGGCAATTGAAATTCTTTTAGGCACATCCATAATAAATGCCCATTTTCTATAACAAAATTTAAACAAAGCGTTATGGAATGCTTGCTATTCCCGACACCTGACAACACAGATATGTGTGCAGAGAAGCCTTTGCCAAGCGGGAGAAAATGCAGCCGAATAAACACGCATTCTTTATCGAAAAAAGACTGTAATGCGCATAAAGTTCGCTAACATTGTAAGAACTGCTAATAAGAGAAAATAAAAGAGGTAATTCCAAAAAACCGTGTACCAAAAGTGCATTTTTATATTAATTGTTTTGCACTGTGCCGCTTATTGCGAAAAATACGGAGACCAGCCGCATTTCTATATTAATTGTTTTGCACTTGTGCCACTTATTGCGAAAAATACGGAGACCAGCCGCATTTGTATATTAATTGTTTTGCCAATTATCATAAACAGTTTGTTTATTATAAACAAACTATTTATGATAATTGATAATTATAAATTATTTACTTATTAATTTTATTTTGCTGGAAGTTGTTTTAAGTTTTGTTTGTTTGTGTTTTCGCGAATATAATGAAGAAATCAACAAAACCATTATTTTTTCCGTTAATAAAAAAATAAATATAACACTCACAGTGCGGAAATAGTTACCGAATTCACAGCAAGCCATACAGTATCCTAAAACTGCAACCGTAAGCGCTGTCCTGTAAGTTCGCGTCCGTCAGATCATCCCGCCACTTTTCGCAAAACAATCTGAAAATTTGTCAGGATTTAGTACCTAATTTGTACTATTTTGTACCACTAATCCCCGAATTTGTACCTCAAAGGATCACCTCGATATCGGCGTTTCTAATTCTTAGCGTCAGCTCAGCCCGCCATTTCGAACGAAAGCCATGTAGGACTGTAGCAGTGTAATTTTGAAATCGATCATTAACCCTAATATTTAGTACCCAATTTGTACTATTTTGTACCACAAAGCTCGAGATTTGTACCTCAAAGCTTCACCGTTTTATCGACGTTTAAAATTTTTAGCGTCAGTTCAGCCCGCCAATTTTTACTTTCACTAGGAAAGGCAGGTAGGAGTCTGATCTTCAAATCGACAATTATTCTAATATTTAGTACCAAATCTGTACTACTTTGTACCACCAAGCTTTAAATTTGTACGTTAAAGGATCACGATTATCTGGGCGTTTCCAATTTCTTAGCGCACCCAATTACATTTTTATTAAAAACGCCATACAATTTTCAAGCCATCGACTATCCTAATATGATTTAGTACCATATGTGTACTATTTTGTACCGCCAAGTTACAGATTTGTACCTCAAAGGACAACCCTTATATCGACGTTTCCATTTTTTTTTTCGTCAGTTCAGCCCGCCAGCTTGCTAAATAGAAGGTTATAGACTGCAATACAAATGTGTCCTATATTATTGACAAATGTTTGTCACAGCACATATGCAGTTTCATATTGAAGAAGAGCTGTAAAGTCTGTAAATTTTATAGGAACACATCTTTTACCTACCTAGACTTCAATGTAAATATTTCACTGCCAAACTTGCAAGCAGAATTAAATGGTATAGCTTCCGACGATATGTGCAACAACTCCTGCAATTGTGGTGCCGATTTAGAAATATCTCGTGAATATCAAGACATAATAATAGTCGATGTACAAAGCAATAAAAAGATAAACATAGACGAAATTCCAAAATATATTGAACTCAATGAGCGGTTGTATAAACTTAAGGCTATCTTATGTCCATGTCAATCGACCAACGCGTATTTGAAACATACGACGACTTGAAACGTTTCATTACAAAACCGCTCTCAACCGATTCTGTGATGCCTCACGTATTATTTTATAATTTTTCATAGTCTAGTCCTTCATCAGTCCGTTAACACTGTTTAGTTAGAATTCTCTTTTTTTGTTTACCTCGTTATCAGTGAAATTCGTTTTATTTTTTACTTATATAGTTTAGAAAAACAAACATAATAAAGTTTTTGTCTTTGTTTATATTAAAGTTGTTTTGATTTACCAATGAAATTCTGTTGTTTTCTATTTATTTGTAAATAAAAGAATATTATTTTGATTGTTTGTCTTTGTTCACATTATTTGTTTCCACAAAAACCTTTATTGAGTGGTGTTGAAGGAGCAAAAATATCTTCCATCCAATTCTTAATAACATTACAGCATATCATATGCATATTTGACCAAAAAATAAGACATTATGAAGATAATACTTCTGCCCTTGAACCCCGAAAAGTGTGCCATTATTTATTCATTCCTTTTATTCATATTATTTAAACATTGATTGTAAAGCATGAAAAAAAGGTATCACCCATTGATGTACATTGTACACGTTTTGAAATGCAGACCAGTATCAAATACTTATTCTAAGATCTAATTGCGCACAATTAGATCAATATTCACCAAACCTGGGCAAAGTTAATCAGAAATTTAACTTCATTAATCTTTAATCCGTTAACGAAAAAATTAACTTAACCGATAGTCCGTTAATTTGCCATAAATGTAAAAGAAGTTAATGTTAACCGTTAATCGTTAACTTAAAAAAAATAGGTTGTGTTGAGTATTACCTAATAACAACAGATCTTTCGGTTGCATAAGTTTAAATTGCCTTAGGAATTTTTCAAACTAGCCACAGTGGGAACTAAAGTAACTACATCACGAGATGTAATATTTATAAAAGACGTTGCAAATACCAACTAAGGCAGTTAGAAGAAAAGCATTTTCAGATGGTTTCTTTTTAAGTTTAGATTTATATTTTGAAACTATTGGTATTTACTAAAGAGTAACAATATTAAAAAATAGTTAAATATTTACTATTACATAATAAATAGGTATACTCGCGGAAAATAGTACGTATATACATCATAAAATTTTTGGATGAAAGTCGTCAAATTTCGTTTGTTAGTTACTGAGTTACGTGGAAACAAGAAATTTAGGATGTTTTTCCGCGTTTTCGTTTCACGATCCCGTATGAACGTGTGTCTGTGAGCATGAATATGTGCTCATGGATACACAGAAAATGAGTGTTTGAACGAGTGTTTATTTGACAACATTCGACTATTTAAAAAATTCATAGTCGCCTAGATTATAAACAAAATGAGTTTTTTCTTTGCCAAGGTGATGAAAAATAAAAACAACAGATGTATTTGTGTTCATGCTGTCATTTTGATCTCTCGCTGCTTTACACGGCATTTCCAAGTAACGATATTTTCAGCAAAATAGATATTTTATAGAGGTTGGTATCATTATAATAGGAAAGTTGTTTTCTGTCGAATAATCAGGGCGTATCCATGCAGTACATGTGAAAAAACGATTCATTGGCCAAAAAACTTATTATTATTATATTATTAAATCACGCAAGAGGACTCCAGTAACACAATATCCGCCAAAATAAATTTTATTTCAGCAATTTATAGCCACATAAATTAATAAACAAAAAGATTTTTATTGCCTTAAGACAATAAATAATAAAAATTTACGATCGATATGTTATTGTGTTCAAAATGTCATCTTGATCCAGTAGCCATTAATTTCCAGAGTAACCGACAGTCAGAAACCATCAAGAACATCCCTGAAAATGGCATTTTTTTGTCTATTAGCACTCCTCCAAATTTTATTCCTCTAGCGTCAGCAGCAAAAGAATGAAACGGGCATATCTATGATGTGAGCTACTCGGTAAAGCCTTATAGCCGAACAATGTAAAACCACATTACAGTAATTATAAGAACACAGTCAAAAATAGGCTAAACTAGACAAGCGTACATAAAATCAATGACTGCGACAATGGTTATATAGGCAAATCGGGCAGAAACTTGAAGACCTAAGGAACATGAAAACAATAAAAATAACAATTCAGTGTTGGGTCATCGTCAACCATTCAACCACCGAAAGCAATTTAACTCTGCTGCACTATCTGAACAAATCATTTAAGATGAACCTTGTTGAATAGATGGAGATTTTTATTGTTTTTTAACCTTACTTCTAGTTATTCGTAAGAATTATAAGTTTTACATCCCTCCAAATTTTAAGTTGATAAAAATACTCTTGCAAAAACGGGTAGAATAAAGGCATATCCATATTGTTGGCATATTGATGGAGAAGAAAGGGCAGCCATGTCTAGTAGAAAATACGTTACGTACAATTGAACGACCTGCAATGGGATAGAGATATACATAGCCAACGTATTTGTTATCAAATTGGAAGAGGAAGTGCGACTAGGAAGTCCAATTCTTACATATAGCCTCACTATCCACATAACCAAAACATGAAAACTTGACGTTGGCTGAACATGAGTGTCAATGAGGATTCAGTGAGGAGATGACGAAGCCATCTCGAAACTGAAGATGGGATACCAAAAGTCTGGTGGTATTTTAACATTGTGTGTGTTGGTCATGTGTAGTGATGTAAAATTGTAATATTACCGCGGCAATATTACCGGTAATTTTGGTAATATTACGTTACCGTTACCGTTAAGTTACCGTAGACAGATTTTTGTGTTGGTAAAATTACCGCCGTAATATAACCGGTAATTTAAGTAATATTACCGCTAATTTCAAATTCGACGTCAATGGCACAGATTACACGTCCTGTAGCCGTAAAACCCCCGTGTTAATCCTATTTGAAACCATATATGGATAGTATCTCCCCGAAAGAAAATTAGAAATAGACCAACTGCTAGCTCGCGCAATATTTGTATCAGGAGCGCCTTTACAGATGACTAGTAATGCGGTTTGGAAAAACGTTTTCAAATAAATGCGATGCGCATACGAACCACCAAGTCGGTATGAGTTGCCTACGCCACTTTTACACGCTGAACGTAATAGTTACGTCTTCGGTTGCAGCGACAATAACAGAAGCATCTAGTTTCTCTCTGCAAGTAGATGGATGGTCTAACTGCCGAAATGATTCAATCACTAACTATATGAACTACACCTTTGCCCGTCTTTTAGAAGACAGTACACACAAAGGAAAATAGACATCTGGCAACCTATCTGGCCAAAGAAATTGAAAAAGTCGTAGGTGAATTAGGCGTGGAACGTTTTTTGGCTGTAGTTACAGATAATGGCGCAAATATTTAAAAACCTAGAGTAATAATTATCGATAAGTATAATTTTATCGTTAATTATGGATGCGAGTGCCACGGCTTTAATTTGTTAGTGGAAGATATTTTAAAGCTAGAACTAGTAGATGATCTTAGAAAGAAAATTATTTCAATTGTAAGAGAAATAAAAAATTCTCAGATTCTTCACGCCCATTTCGAAAAACTGCAATTGGACAAAAAACACTTACATTGCATTAAAGTTACCAATCAAAATACGTTGGAATTCATTTATAGCGTGTAAAAGTATTATGGATACAAAATTTGCATTAGAAGCAATTGTGTCAATCCTGACGTTCTTGTAATATTGAGTTCAGGAACAAAGACTTCTCTTCTTGAAAATGCATTTTGGGATAGAGTAAAACAACTATACGATTTTTTGAAGCCCATTGGAAAAAGGGCTTCAATCAAAAAATGGGCTTGATCTTTGAAATCAATGGGCCCAGTATTTTTAAGGTGTGTGATGTTTTTTTGAAATAGAGTCAATTGTGTTAACGCAAATACCTTGGCTGTGGCAGATGATCCTGACGTTCTTGTAATATAGAGTTCAGGAACAAAGACTTCTCTTCTTGAAAATGTATTTTGGGATAGAGTAAAACAAATATACGATCTTTTGAAGCCCATTGGAAAATGGGCTTCAATCAAAAAATGGGCTTGATCTTTGAAATCAATGGTCCAGTACTTTTAAGGTGTGTGATGCTTTTTTTTAAATAGAGTCAATTGTGTTAACGCAAATACCTTCATCTGAGGACATTTTGAATGAAGAGAGAGATAAATTAAAATCAATTCTAGCAGCAAGGGCTGCAAAGTGTTTAAATCAATACACTTTGCAGCTAATTTATTGGAACTAACAAACAAAACATTTAAGTGCTGATCAAGACTTGAAAGCTACTGAATTTATATCCAACATTGCAAAGACACATCCAAAATATCAAAAGGTTCTGGAAACCATCATTAAAGATTTAGCAGAATATAAAGTTCAAAGAGGTTTTTTTTGGAAAAGAATTTGTGATTATCAGTGAGAAAATGGATGGAGTTACTTGGTTACTCTACAGTGGCATTTGTTCCAACACGCTCTTTGGCAACAGACATTTTAAATTTGTCGGCATCCCACGGCTGCAACAGAGAGGTCGTTTAGTACGTCAGTCATATTAAAATTAATAGTACGTTTTAGCGAATGATTTATTATTGTATTTTTTTAGATACGGGTTTATTCACCGACCTCAAAGAAACAGGCTAACAGTTGAAAGAGCTGGAATGCTTACTTATATAGCCTACACTCACAGTTTGCTTCATAATGATCCACAATATTCCATTGCAGAGGAGGAAGAAACAGATTTGGAAGATGAAGATAATATAATAGACACAGACGAGTTTTCAAAGGAACAGGAAGAAGAGATATTTTAATTTAATGCCGTAAACTATACAAAAATGTACCTTTAGAATTGAATTTTCTTTTTCTTATTTTTATAGTAATAACATAGTAACAAGATTTTATGTTATTATCTATCTAAGAAGAGATATTTTAATTTATTGTTGTTATAACCACACAAAATGTAGATTTAGAATTGAATTTTATTTTTCTTACTTTCATATTAATAAAATAGTTACACGATTTTATAATATTATCAATGACATGCCACTTCATTAAAAATGAAAATGTTTAACGACGTATTAACATATTATTAACCACTTCATTAAGTTTGGATGGATTGACCTGTGGGTAATATTATCGGTAACATTACCGGTAATATTGCAAGCAATTCAATTACAGGTAATTTATCGTCACGGTAATATTACCGGTAATATTACCATTTTATAAGTTACCGGTAATTTCACTAGTCATGTGTGATGCTGCGCGTAGTGTGCGTAATTACTTCACTAACATGTTGCTTATTAATTTCTATTCAGCGTAGTAGGGCTGTAGCGTGTACCATGCCGTGTTTTAAAATTAGGGCAGTGACGATGATGTTAATTGCTGTGGCCGCAGCTTTCGTTATTTTAAACAGTATATTGTTGATAAATATTAAAAGAAAAATTAAACCACGAAAACAAGGAAACATTGTCGATATATAAAAGTCATTCCAGGTATGTAAATGGAAGTACTTACATAATAACTTAATTTCACGTCATTTAGGTTCAAGGACACTCGAAAAATTTTACCTTCATTTTTTTCACCTTCAAGGTCACTCGAACTCGGCCAAACCGGCCACTTTTGCATGCACGCAGCTTCACCTTTAAGGTCAATTTCAGAACCTTCCTCAACAATGCGGATTGTCCGAAGTGGGCTTGTTAGACACCTGAGGCTGGGGTTGAAGAAGACCAATGATAATGACATTGAACCCCCCATAAACCACTACAACATGTAAAGGATTTTTACAAATACAAGAGTTTCTTTACAATTCAGTTTATTGAGGAATATTACAATAGTATAATAATCACATTATTCAATATTCTTATTTTTACTACTTCCTTCTTTAACCCCATTATCAATAGGGGGTATCAATTCCAACGCGATGGTGATTTGGATAATTCTCATCATAATACGGAAGTTTTCTTCGCAAACTTTCGTTCTTCTGATAGCGCTTTGGTAGCTTCTCCCATATTTGCACCAATTCATAACAATAAACTCTACTTCTTATAAATGGTAATGGAATGTAGTTAAAATCTTCTTTCGATAGAGGTATAAAAGATCCGTGACTTTCGTACATTTCCAATACTTCCGCACTTTTATTCACCACATAGTTCACAATTCCAAGTTTGAGCAGATAACTTAAAATCCATTTCATTACTGACATCGTCGCACGTTCCTCACGCGAAACACTTTCTACCTTTAGTGACTTACTTCAATTCACCTTCAACATTTAATACTTTACCAATCGTATTAAATGTAAGAGGTTGGGGTATCGGTAGAGGGGAGAGGAGGAAGAATCGTTAGTGTCAATGAAACGCAATCTTACTATCATATTATTTAATAAAAAAAAAATTTTTTGTTTAACAAAACACTTGTTCGTCATGTACTATGGCATCACAATCTATTTTCATTGAATACACATTATTGATTGCGCAAATGCAAACATCCTTTTCGTGAAATGAACACATTGGAACTTGTCTTTCTATTCTGCGGCTATTTGAATTATCCAACGTTTTCACCATGCTTTTATTTGAAACAAATTTCTGTATGTACTTGGATTTCTCTTCACCCCGCACGTAAATTTTTTCATACTTCTTTGATAGTTCACCAATTATGTTACCTATTTTACTTGGTGAAATATATCCTGCGGTCCAATTGATGCAATGATGAAATTCCGATAACCATTTTGTGGTTCGTTGATCCCTCGAAGATAGAAATTGTAATGGTGCGGGGGGTTTGAATATGAAGTGGCTCGTCTTCCAGTCGTAACTTACTGCTGGTAATTCCTTCGGTACGAACATACCGCCCGTCCGAAAACCTTGAATGTCGATGATTACGTACTTCATGGTAACAACTTCCGCTATTGACTAAGTAATTTTATCATTGCGATTTCGTTATAAGCATACGTTTACACTTTACACCAGTTGTCTAACATACTTAAATAATGGAGAATACTGGAATGTGCGATTGTGCAGAATTAGACAATACGCTGCTGTGTCTTTCGGTACATTTTCGCGTGTTGTAAATTCAATCCTTATTTCCACGCCACTCTTATGCACAGCATCCTTTTGATGTGTGCAATCTATTCCTACTAACGCTATGTTCTCTTTAAACTGTGCAGGTTTAAACGCAGGTTCACTATCTACTCCACCATAATAACGTTCTTGGAAACGAGCACACATTTCATATAATATTGCGTAATGATTATTTTTATAATCGATGTTTAAGTTATCGTATGGAAATCGTTCTCCATTTAAAAATACAGTTAAATTTGTTAAGTCTACATTATCAAATTTAGCCATATTCTTTTTCATTTGTCCTTTTCGATTGGTTTGGAAATCTATAATGATAAATCTGGGAGCAGTTTTGACAGCCCACGAATGTTTCGTAGTTTCTGGAAGAGATGGATATTCATGCATTTCCCAGCTTCTAAAAGGTAATTGAATGTCGGTATTTTTAGTAGATATCTTATCAAATAGTATTTGCTCTCTTAAACCAACATTGACGTGGGGAACTCGCCACACAATTTTTTCTATTGTTATGTGCACCTTCTCATCCTTATTCACGCTTGGTATGACCGTTTGGACAACGGCGTCGGTACCATCGTTACATCGAATTAATACCAGTTCCTGCCTAGCATTTAGTACGACCTTTCTATAATCTTCTGCAAACCCTAATAACGACCTTAATGGTACACAAACGCTAAAATTTCCAATGCTATCCACAATGTCGCTTGTATGGTCATCATCAATATTCCAGCCTGCATTTCTCAACCTAACCATATCATTTGGAGTGTACGAAAAATATCCCTTCATTACAGATGAAAGACCTACATATCGTACAGAATCTACTTGCACTCCATTTATATTATATCGAATATCGCTGAAGAGAAAAGCGATGGGGTTGCATATAAATTTTGTTGCTTTGGGAACTCCTTCAATGGTCCCGTCAGCTTTTTTCGTTGCTGTTTTTACAACTCCATCTTCGTCTAACAAATTCATGCGTCCTTCTACGTACAAATAACATTCGCCGGGCACTGTAAAATTATCAATTTCTGGTATGGTGATACGTACTTCATCGCTGTTATTAAAACTTTGAGTTCCAAAGGGCTGATGTGAATGATATTCATAACTTATTATAGAATTGTCACTTCTACTTTTATCCGTAACACTTAAGATATCCATTACTTAACGTACTATATATCCTAACTTCCGCAAAAAAAATCTTATTCGCAACTGTTATTGTCTTCACAGTTCCACAACTACTGTCTCTTGTATTTGCTAGGGCTTTACATTTATATTTATTTCCCGACTTAGAATTTATTATTTGCAGTATGTTAGCACCATTTCTCCGCCTTCGTTGTCGTCGTACACCTATCATTACTTCACCCTTTCACTTCCTGTAGATGTATACGAATTGTTATTTCTTCTTTTTCACCAAACTTTACAACCTTTCCGTGCTGATCCAAAACCTTCACGACTATACTTGTGATATCTTCGATAAGTACTGGTAAATAAATCGGTGGTTGTGGACTTTCTATTATTTTAAATCCGGCTGGAACGTTTGGGAAAAAATGGTGTAGCACGTGAACTGGT
Source organism: Melinopterus prodromus (assembly GCA_964023965.1). Classification (NCBI taxonomy): domain Eukaryota; kingdom Metazoa; phylum Arthropoda; class Insecta; order Coleoptera; family Scarabaeidae; genus Melinopterus; species Melinopterus prodromus. Next base: position 32,675,677 of record OZ030391.1, on the reverse strand, counting down.
CGTCCGTTGTTGTAAGAGCCGCTTACCAAATTACAATAGATCTGTAGTGCATTTACAGGGTTAATATTTACTCTATTTTCACTAATATGATTCACATTCTTTACAAGTTTCCTCCTTGTAAATCCTAACAATTTACCGATCGATCGATCTTCATCAAAGTGGACATCTTCAGAACATTTAATGATAACTTTTTGAGTATTTGGATTTCCACGAATACGTATCTTTACTGATTTATTATTCAGTTCACTTGTGATTTGCTCTGCGAGATCATCTACATCATATGCTCCGGTAGGAATTTCAATTTTCTCTTTCTTATCGCCATACTGCAATCCATTATTATCTTCCGTCACGTTAGCAATTGAATTATACGCGTCAAAATTTAACAATGCTAACTCATAATCTACATCGCCCTTCAAATTTATTGGAGGATACACATTACAACCTAATTCGGAACTTGGACCGGTTAGAGTGAACGTATAAGAAGGTGCCACCATGTTTGCAATTCACCAACCACACATCTACTATAACATTAATAACTATGCATATCTACTTATCAAAAACTTTAAACATAAATGACCACAATTATATGAATTACTTTTCTGATACCGATTGTAGTTATAATCAATTGCTCTCCCACCTCCGGACAATAGATAACTTTGCACTTCTATGGGAGGTTGCAGATCGCCGAAACTATCGAAATATGAGATATGATCACCTTCCTTCACGTAACTCGTCCAATGAGTTCCTTTACCATCATCATCATCATCCAGATTAATGATTCCGCTTTCGGCATGGCGAATGCGTTTCGGTAACTTATCCTTCATAAAAACACCTCTAAAATTCGGTATTTTCAGATCCTTAACATGCTTCAGTAACTGAACGTTGGTTAGCGGTTGACGAGGAAGGGATTTAATCAGTTTTTTGAATGTGATGGTAAATACAGTCCGCATCCGGCTTTGTACGGTTTCAAATAATAACCACTTCCCGTCATTTTTTGTGCTTCTAACGCGCGATTATGCCTCTTAGCTTCCTCCATCTGGTCACGAGCGGCTTTCGCTTGATTAACAGTTTTTGCTATTGCTGCAGCTCCACCTCCTAATGAACCTAACGCTCCCAAAGCTGCGAATAATGGTATTAAGGGGATAAACCCTCCAGTTTTTGGAATTGGAATTATCCTACTTCTCGGGGGAGTAATTTTTTTCTTCCTGTTTTGAATATGCGATGTTTACATTTGCTAATAAACTTCTGTTCTTACCACCGCGGGAGATAGCTTTTCTAGCTACCTTCATAGCTTGCGTAAAACTTAGCGCATGTCCTCTAATTTTCTTTTTTAACCCTTTCCTTCTTTTCGAATTTCCCAATCCCAACTTTGTTTTTCCTTTCATTATTGCGGCAATAGTTGAAGCTGCTAACTTTTCTCCAAATCCTGCGTTTCCACTTTTTATACGTTCAACTGCTTTTTCATACAATTGATGGTCGGCTTTGTGTCTATGGCTTAAATCGTCACTTTGGGAATACGAAATATCGTGTTCCTTGCAAGCTTCGTCTAACCTATTCACACCGGTGTGGCCTTTCGCTAATCTTTGTTGAAGTTTCGTTCCTGGTCCGCAAAAATTATATCCGGGTATGTGCAGTTCGAATGGAATCTTATTTATTAACTTATCGATCAGTCCTCGACCTACTCTTTTTGCTTTCCGGCGATGACAAGTCGGTTTTGCTACCGAAATCATCATTTAATACTACAAATATCGCACGAAAGGTTTACGTAGACTGTCACGTTCTCCACAATCGTAGCTATATAAATGATAAATTCTACCCCCACATTTTTTCAGTCGACATGCTTCCCACAAATGTTCTGTTACGTTTTTAAATAAAACACATTTTACGTTAACGCAAAGATTTATTACAACTACTTTATTAATACATACATTAACACTACATTACATTACATTACCTATTTTATAATCCTTATTATTGTAATATGAACTTTTAATTTAGGAACATTTGACGTATTTCACAATCCAGTTTTATCTTGTCTAATCCCAGGGTGATAAATTCTTTCATAGTGCAAAACTGTTCGGAGATTTCACCATTCATTGCTGTCAATACATTGGTCAGTATATCACCTTCCATGCAAGCGGCTCTCCCCAAAATCTGATTATAATAACTGCCCATGTTCAGACCTTTTAAGTATGTTAAACGAGTATGAATTATTTCCTTATATTGCCACATTTCCTTAAGTCCTTCATATGATAAATACAACCATTCTTCACCGCGACAAATTTTCAACACTTTGGTATAGTTTTCAAACCATTCACATTTCATTCTAAAACCCATATTTTGCATTGCCGGACACACTTCCTGGGTTTGCATGTTCATTAAATGTTGGGTGATTACATGTTCCTGTTTCACAAATTCGTTCCACTGATCCACGGTAAATGTTACGTTTTGTGTTGCCTTCCCAAATATACGCACTGCTGGATCTAAACCAGATTCCATTTTCAAGCCTACCGCTAAAAATTTGCTATTACTCTTGTTCAAAGAGTATACATGTTGACATATTAATGGTTTTTGCATTCTTTGATTTTGATCATTAAAGTCATATACGGTCACTTCTTGCATCATGTTTTGCACCACAGATCCATCAGTAGAAGGTGTTGGTTGCACATTCACACCATTAACGGGTTGCGATAATTGTGCTGCAGCCATGCTAAGATCTACTGGGTTTAGTGTTGTGCACTCACCATTAAACAATGGTAATAACTTCGTAGATTGTACCTGCGGAGCACGTTTTCTCCTTATCTTCTTTGGGGCATCACATACTCCACCACCCGGTCCTACATTTTGTGTTGGTGTTGTTGACACTAAAATAATGATTTCAATTGATATTACGTTTCTTCAAAGTTACAAACCTCACTTCTTCAATGTGTCACTATTTCACTGTTTCTCTGCCGCTTTTACACTGTATGAAAAACATTTCCCACACCACCTTTTATACACAAATCCCACCATCAATTGTTACCAAGTCATAAAACCTCCTCATTAACCTGGACCAGTCATTCACCTCCTCCAATTCGATCTCCTCCTGATTAGATAAGGTCATCTAAAATTAAAATGAGGAGTCCGCCTAATTTTCACCATCAAGCCAATTCGGGAACATCCTCCGTGACCTTGACCTTGGGATTAACCTGGACCAGTCATTCACCTCCTCCAATTCGATCTCCTCCTCCTGATTAGATAAGGTCATCTAAAATTAAAATGAGGAGTCATCCTCATTTTCACCATCAAGCCAATTCTGGAACATCCTCTGTGACCTTGACCTTGGGTGGAGGTGTGGTCAAGGTCACGGAGGAGGTTCTGGAATCGGCTTGCTACCACTACTGTTGTAAATTTAAAAAAGGATATAGAAATAAACTATTAAGCCTGGATAAATAGTCTTTAATAGAGCTATGTTCGTAGGATTATAGATTTCGACGTATTTAACGTCATCTTCGGATCCAGCTACAATAAAAATATAAAATAAGCAAAACAAAACGTAACATTCAATCATGTATCTTACAGTCTAAAAGTTAGCTACGTAAAATGTATAAAACGTTCCCGGACATTGTAGGTTATGTTTGAGACGCCACATATAATTATTCCTAAAAATAAAAATATAAGGTAATAAAGTCATTATGCCGTCAGATATACACATCTTACACTAGAAAAATCTTCTTTGGTGTTTATAGAAGTTGATGGAGACAGATTAACAAAATTTACTGCTAATTAGGAAGGTTCAAAACGTAACAGCGTTAGTACAGGATACAGGTGTCAACTATGTGAGGTTATGTGCGAAATTCATAGAAGTTATAGGTGGCGCGGTGGTAAGCCAATTTACACCAATACAAACTTTTGAAAAGGACGAATCACATTGCTAAAATTAATGAAACACAATTACAATGTGAGAAAACAGATCAGAGGGCAATTTAAAATTAAAAAACTCTTAATTTTACTTTAGGTATCGTGACTATGGTGTGTAAAGATGTAATCACCTGGGAACTCTGTAATGTTGTTCAGTAGATAGTTGTTATCTTTGTCTCTGTCTCTTCGTTTGTGGATGTGGTATATTTCTGTAATGTCCATTAAGGCCGATTTTGGAAGGTTCTTCAGTAGTTTCATGTTTGAAATGTTGAAGTGATGTCCCTCTTCTATCATATGTTGAAATACAGCTGAGTTGCTTCTTGTGATATGTTCTCGAAATCTAGTTCGAAGGTTGCGGCCTGATTGTCCGATGTAACTCTTATTGCAGTTGGTGCATTTCAGTTCGTATATTCCACTCTTTTCGAGTGGCGGGATGGAGTCTTTGTTGTTCATTAGTATTTTTTCTATACTATTTCTTGTAGGGTGTGCTGTTGTGATGTCGTATTTTGTCAAGATAGTATGTAGTTTCTTGAGTAGTCTAGGATGGTATGTTAATTTTCTGTAATTACTCGTTGCCTGTATGTGCGGATATATCTCTTTCAGAGTTCTATCTTGTTTTAACTTTCTGTACAAATGGTGTATCATGTCTTCTTTGTAACCATTGTTTACTGCTATTTGCTTGATGGTGTTGAATTCTCTCGTGTGTTCATCAGTTGTTAAGGGGACGTTCAATAATCTGTTAAGGTAAAATCTGAAAGCTGCTGTCTTCACGTTGTATGCATGCTGTGATCTGTGGGGTATCACGATGTCCGTGGCTGTCGGTTTACGGTAGATTGTATATTGTAAATGATCTCTTTGTCTCTTGATTGTGAGGTCTAAGAAGTTTATTTTTTCTTCTTCTTCTTTCTCCATAGTGAAGCTGAGGTTTGAGATACTGTTCATTCGTTTAATAAGAGCCTCTAGGTGTTTATCATCACCCTCAAATATTACCAAAATGTCGTCAACATATCGACCCCAAAACCTCACTCACTCACTCTCTATAAATGTTAAAATTTCATTCTCAATTTTCTCAACAAAAAGGTCGGCCATGAGTCCACTCAGTGGGCATCCCATCGTTAATCCATCTGGTTGGGTGTAGGTGGTGTTGTCGAACTGGAAAAAGTTCTGTTGCAGGCAAATCTGGAACACGCTGAGCATTTCCTCGACTTGTTGTCTATCAAGTTCTTGTTGGTTGAGGAAGGTTTCAAGGGCTAAGTACCGACACCGACAATAGACAACAACACACCAATACAGACAACCACACTATCAAGAAACTTAAAAAGAAGATCTTAGACAATAATCTAATTGTCACTAAAGGAGACAAGGGAGCTGGCCTTGTAATACTACCCAGGCAGGAATATATAACAAAAACACTAGAGTTCTTCCAACAGAACAACATCAGAGTGAGTAGTAACCTAAATATTCAGAATAGTTACAACCCCAAATTTAAGAGAACTGTCGAGAAAGCACGAGATTCCTTGACGAAAGTCGGAATACAACCAGAGGCCCATAGAGAAATGAACCCAACTATTCCCAAATTATACAGCATGATCAAACTACACAAGACTGGATACCCTATACGACCAATCGTCACGTCCATAAATACGACAGCCAACAAGATGTCCCGAACACTCAATAGACTCATATTGAAGGAATATCGATACAAATCAGCGCATGCCATATCGAACTCCAGCGACCTCATTAACAAGACAAGAAACATCAACCTATCTCCGACTTCGCGCTTGGTCTGTTTCGACATAGTTAGTCTCTACACAAACGTCCCGGTAAAGTATGCTTTACTCGCCCTTGAAACCTTCCTCAACCAACAAGAACTTGATAGACAACAAGTCGAGGAAATGCTCAGCGTGTTCCAGATTTGCCTGCAACAGAACTTTTTCCAGTTCGACAACACCACCTACACCCAACCAGATGGGTTAACGATGGGATGCCCACTGAGTGGATTCATGGCCGACCTTTTTTGTTGAGAAAATTGAGAATGAAATTTTAACATTTAAAGAGAGTGAGGGAGTGAGGTTTTGGGGTCGATATGTTGACGACATTTTGGTAATATTTGAGGGTGATGATAAACACCTAGACGCTCTTTTTAAACGAATGAACAGTATCTCAAACCTCAGCTTCACTATGGAGAAAGAAGAAGAAGAAAAAATAAACTTCTTAGACCTCACAATCAAGAGACAAAGAGATCATTTACAATATACAATCTACCGTAAACCGACAGCCACGGACATCGTGATACCCCACAGATCACAGCATGCATACAACGTGAAGACAGCAGCTTTCAGATTTTACCTTAACAGATTATTGAACGTCCCCTTAACAACTGATGAACACACGAGAGAATTCAACACCATCAAGCAAATAGCAGTAAACAATGGTTACAAAGAAGACATGATACACCATTTGTACAGAAAGTTAAAACAAGATAGAACTCTGAAAGAGATATATCCGCACATACAGGCAACGAGTAATTACAGAAAATTAACATACCATCCTAGACTACACAAGAAACTACATACTATCTTGACAAAATACGACATCACAACAGCACACCCTACAAGAAATAGTATAGAAAAAATACTAATGAACAACAAAGACTCCATCCCGCCACTCGAAAAGAGTGGAATATACGAACTGAAATGCACCAACTGCAATAAGAGTTACATCGGACAATCAGGCCGCAACCTTCGAACTAGATTCCGAGAACATATCACAAGAAGCAACTCAGCTGTATTTCAACATATGATAGAAGAGGGACATCACTTCAACATTTCAAACATAAAACTACTGAAGAACCTTCCAAAATCGGCCCTAATGGACATTACAGAAATATACCACATCCACAAACGAAGAGACAGAGACAAAGATAACAACTATCTACTGAACAACATTACAGAGTTCCCAGGTGATTACATCTTTACACACCATAGTCACGATACCTAAAGTAAAATTAAGAGTTTTTTAATTTTAAATTGCCCTCTGATCTGTTTTCTCACATTGTAATTGTGTTTCATTAATTTTAGCAATGTGATTCGTCCTTTTCAAAAGTTTGTATTGGTGTAAATTGGCTTACCACCGCGCCACCTATAACTTCTATGAATTTCGCACATAACCTCACATAGTTGACACCTGTGTCCTGTACTAACGCTGTTACGTTTTGAAGCTTCCTAATTAGCAGTAAATTTTGTTAATCTGTCTCCATCAACTTCTATAAACACCAAAGAAGATTTTTCTAGTGTAAGATGTGTATATCTGACGGCATAATGACTTTATTACCTTAGGTACGTAGGCTTTCACGGCCAGAATCATTTAGAAAATAAACTGCTTCCGGGTTATGCCGTGTGTCAAGATTTGTTAATGCTAACGTTTCGCGAACCATGTTGCTCGCTTCTTCAAAGCTAATTGAATACTGAAGACCTACCAAGACAATCTCCCTTATATACCTAAATTTACACATCACTGCGCACATCTGGAGAACCGCTCCCATGTGCCTTTCCACCTGACCGCGTTAGGATCGATTTCCAGACCCTACTAATGTCAGTACCGTCCTCGTGATTGATGTTGTCAGGATGTTTGTAGATTTCGATGGCTTCTCTTATAAGCCTTCGATGATAATTACCTACCCTTGCCAACATCTTCGCGTCATCGAAATTCATTGTGTGTCCCGACTCGTGGCAGTGTTGCGCAACAGCGGACTGTTGAATCTTGCGTAGCCGGGTGTCTCTACTGTGCTCCTTGACTCTACATTCGATACTTCGTCCTGTCTGTCCAACATAGCATGTTCCACACTCACATGTTATCTTGTAAACCCCTTCGTTCTTCAGGAGTGGTGTGATATCCTTTGGGTTAGGCAAAAGATCCTTTACCTTTGCTGGCGCTCTGTACCTTACCGTGATACCCGATTTCTTCAGTATTCTACCGATTCTTTCCGATACCCCACTTATGTACGGTAAGCAAGCGAACCCCTTTGACTCTTGCCGCTCCTCTGAGACTTGCGGTTTTCTCTGTGTGACACCCCGTATGTCAGACTTGGTGTATCCATTCTGACGCAGAGCCCACTCCAAGTGCTTCCGTTCGTCGTCCAAGCTGCTGGAGTCGCACACCTTCTCGGCTCTGTTGAACAGAGTATTAATAACACTTCTCTTCTGTTGGGGATGATGATGCGATTTGGCGTTCAAGTACCGATCGGTATGTGTCTTCTTGCGGTAGACAGTATGTCGAAGCGTACCCGTTGGCGTTCTGTATACCAGCACATCCAAAAATGGCAGCTGGTTATCCTCTTCTATTTCCATTGTGAATTTAATAGAAGGATTGACATTGTTCAGGTGGCTAAGGAACTCAGTAAGTTTGTTTCTACCGTGTGGCCAAACCACAAAGGTATCATCAACATATCTGACCCAATGCTTGGGTTTGTAAGGACATGACCTAATGGCTTTTTCTTCAAACAATTCCATGAAGAAATTGGCGATTACCGGTGAAAGAGGAGATCCCATGGGAGCACCCTCTACTTGCTCATACATTGCTCCCGCCCACTTGAAGTATGTGGTGGAGAGACAATACTCTACAAGATCCGGTACATCGGTTGGTAGACGTAGGGGAACAAGTGTTGTCCGAAGGCCTTCGACCGCCTCCTTAACCGGAACACACGTAAAGAGTGATGTTACGTCGAAACTTACGAGTATATCCTGCGGGTCAATAACAACTTCCTTCAAAATCTGAATAAAATGTTCAGAGTTCTTAACAAAAGATGTAGTTTGTCCTATGAACGGTTGGATGGTTTTCGACAAGTATTTTGCCAACAAATAGGTTGGGGAGCCTATTGCGCTGACGATTGGTCTTAAAGGTACGTTATCCTTGTGTATCTTTGGCAAACCGTAGATCCTCGGTGCCCTAGGGGCTTGAACAAAAAGGCCTCTTCGTTCCTGTTCGGGAATCGATGATGATTTAACTAACTCCTTCACTCGCCTTCCTATCTTATCTGTTGGGTCCTTCGTAATTTTACGGTAGGTATTTGGGTCCAATAGATCGTTCATCTTCCGGTTGTAGTCCTCCTTGTTCAATATCACCGTTGCATTCCCTTTATCCGCTGGTAGTACTGTGATGTCCTTGTTGTCCTTGATGGTCTTCAGAGAGTACTTCTCTTCTTTGGTAATATTGCTCTTCGGCGGAGTAGCTTTCCTAATTACCCTGGAAACCTTATATTTTTATTTTTAGGAATAATTATATGTGGCGTCTCAAACATAACCTACAATGTCCGGGAACGTTTTATACATTTTACGTAGCTAACTTTTAGACTGTAAGATACATGATTGAATGTTACGTTTTGTTTTGCTTATTTTATATTTTTATTGTAGCTGGATCCGAAGATGACGTTAAATACGTCGAAATCGATAATCCTACGAACAGGCTTAATAGTTTATTTCTATATCCTTTTTTAAATTTGTATCTTTTATTATCTATTTGCTCAGCATTCAATTTAAAAATTTTGCAGCCCTGATAAGTACAATAGCAATGTACAACCATGTCACGACGCCCTACTTTAGTACGGCGTATACATATCGTACACGTAGTGTTTATTGTTTTCATCTTTTCTTTAAGAATGTGTTGAACATGGACTTGTCATAATCTGTTTTTGCATTCTTATACAAATTTATATCCTTTCTAGTTAATTCAAATTTTCCTTCAAAGATATTACAATCTTTCTGAAAATTACTACATTTTCCTACGTTGAAATTAATAAGATTATAAGTTCCTTGTGACTGAATTTTGGATGCCTGGTCGTGATTTTTGGAAATTGACATTTTGACGGGCGTAGGAACGACAACTTCATCTGTACTCACGTCTTTTACAGTATTATTTGACAAATTTAGTAAATCAAACTGCTTGCAAAATGTAGGACGATTTATACATTTTACCGCATTTCGTCGACTTTCATAATCGGTTGAACTGTATAGCAATTCAGCTGCGGAGAAGATTAACTCGGAGGAATGATGCAATTCATGTAATTGTTGTATTGTATACAAGTTAGCAGCCCGGAATAGCTCAATAACATCTTGATACTCCTTTACCTTAGTCGGCATGTTGAAAAGTAACCTATACAACTAAAATATTCGAATAGAGACGATAAAAAGCGAAACGGAAGCAATAACAAACCAAAAAACTATGCGAAACATACACGATAAACTAGCAAGAAACAATAATAGAGAAATAAACACCTCAACGAAATAACAAATCCTAAATTAACATTACAAGACCTATGATGCTACAAAAGCATATACTGTACAAAAACTAATAGACCTCGGAATACTCCAACGAGACCAAAATTAAGACAAAAAAATCAAAAGTACTTAATTCTAACAATAACCTAAACTAAAAATGCAGGAACCAAAGTAGTAAGCAAATACTAATACTAATAGACCTCGGAATACTCCAACGAGTCCAAAATTAAATCAAAAAAAATCAAAAATACTTAATTCTAACAATAACCTAACCTCAAAATGGAACAAGAGTAGTAAGCAACACAGCGGCGAAGTAGACAGAACCTATTCAGTCGAGAGTTGAGACGAAACTAACCTAAACGACAAGACAAGGCTAAGAGCCAGTGTTGTCAGATCTCATACGCCGTAATCCCCACCAATATTTGTATTTTCCCACTTTTCGTTCCGATTTCCCACAAAGCCGGTCTTGCATAGTGTTACCAGATTTTGTGTTGGCTTTGAACTTTCTGACGGGGGGGGGGGGGGGGGGGGGCAGAACGCGTTTTCAAACATGCAACTTTGTTTTATGTATAGAAATGGTCGACAGGGGTGGCGACGGGGGTTGCAAACGGGTTAAAATGCAATGCAACGACGGTAAAATGGCTAAAAATTTATCACTTTGACACAAATTCCCTCTTTTATACAATAAATCCCGATTTCCCTATATGGGTCAAAAATCCCTCCCAAAAGCGAATTTCCCTCCCATCTGACAACACTGCTAAGAGCTAAGAGAGGGGGCCTCGAAGCCGGCGCGTGCGGTCACGTCGAGTTGACAACACAAACTGTCCCACAGCACGCCGACCTTCGCCCACGCATATTGGCGCAAACTCTACTATGTGTGATCGGACGTTTTGACATTCCTACAGTCTAAGAAGAGGGCAATTGAATGGTGTTGGTTTTATTAAGATTCAACAAAGGGTTAACGAGATACAGCCCATTGAATATCCCGATTTTTGCAAATATTCCGTGTCACCTAATCAGTTATTAATTAATTACGGGCCCTAATTTTCATATTTCGGATCGGACTTTTCCATTTTTAGATTGGCCGAAGAAAGCTCGTTCGAACAGTGTTAGTTTCATTGCAATATCAAAGGGCACTCGAGTAATTAGACTTTTTCTATACACGTAAATTCCCATAAGAGGGGGCTGGAAGACGGCCGCCCGGGCGAACAACGCAAGCTGCCGCAAAGCACGCCTACCTTCACCCACGCATATTACCTCAAAGCTATGTAATTGCGATCGGACTTTTTGACATTCCTATAGTCTAAGAAGAGGGGAATCGAATGGTGTTGGTTTTATTAAGATTGAACAAACGGTTAACGAGATACAGCCCATTGAATATCCCGATTTTTTCAAATATTCCGTGTCACCTAATCAGTTCTTAATTAATTACGGGCCCTAATTTTCATATTTCGGATCGGACTTTTCCATTTTTAGATTGGCCGAAGAAAGCTCGTTCGAGAAGTGTTAGTTTCATTGCAATATCTCAAAGGGCACTCGAGTAATTAGACTTTTCCTATACACGTAAATTCTCATAAGAGGGGGCTGGGGGCTAACTTCACATAGGTTGTACAAAAAGTAACTATTCGCTACTTTGTAACGGGTATTCGGCGAGATTAGAAGTAACAGGTACCGATATGAACTTATACACGTTACTTTTACTATCGGTACTGGTTACGCGTGTTCTACCGGTAATCCACTTGGCTCTGCACTACACACCACCGATATTACCCGTATAATAAACACTGAACGCCAACGTTCCGCTATGCAACCAAGCATACCCCGTCACCTCTTGGTTTAAATGCCAGATAGGAACTTTAGAATAAAGTGTTAATGTTTAACATTGGATTTACGTAAAATTTCCGAGGACTTTTTAAAAATAATAATCTGTTCCCCTTTAGTTTGTTTGATTGTAAATCTTGGTCCATTGAAAAATTAAAGTTATGGATACTGAACCTGCGTCATCTAATAGGAATTCGTAATACAATTATGTAAATCTCGAAACATTGTACCGTAACTCGAGAAAGGATAACTGACTCCGTTTAGTTTAGTCCTTGACAAGTTGTTGTTAGATAATAAGTCAGTGAGAAATAAATCTGACAAATTAGACATAGAACAGGCAAGTTTTAGGAATGTTTTAATGTAGTATAAACAAACAAAATAATTCTTACACACGGATCAAGAAGTCCGCGGCGCAAGAAACACAAAAAAGAAGCAAAAATATAAGCCATCTGGTCGAGACAAAGCTGCGACCGCTCAGGCTACTGATGAAGGAGATGCGATGTTAGCGTTCCATAATTCAGTTTCAGAACACAAATGGAGTACGTTCATGACCGTCAGTCGTTTGAGCAACTAAAAGGCCTAAAATGCCAATAAGTCATAATAACTAAGTCACTTGTAGAGTGGGTTTCTACAACGAGAGTATTGTCTTTAAATATTGAAAAAAAAAAACGACAGGAAATTATACACAACGTTGTTGACGATTCAGTGGCAATCAATTTTCAAATGTAGAAAAGCCTGAAGAAGATGAAGAGATACAGAGAGCCGCCGCCGCCGGAACAAGTGCATCAGCAAAAACAATGAAGGCGTCCACGTCCGATTTTCTGCTATCTCTGACATGGCTGTTTGTAAAACGTGCAAGCAAAAAATATCATTTGGCCAATCAGGTGAGAGAGGACATGGATTTAAAATATCCGTAAAATGCATGTGCGAAAATCGAAAAATCGAAAATCCTATCCAGAATTTGACAGTTAACGGTGACTGTTCTTGGAAAAAGCGCGGGTTCTCGTATCTTTATGGTGTGAGTACACTGATAGCTTACCATACAGGAAAAGTAATAGATCTCGTTGTCAAAAGTACCTATTGTCAAGCATGTACGTATCATAAACAAAAGACCCAAATGATCCGGAATACGCAGAGCACCTAGAAAAATGCCCAATAAATGATCGTGGCTCTTCGTGCAAGATGGAAGTCGATGGCATGCTTGAGATATTCCAGAGGTTCCAGGAACATTATGGAGTGCGGTATAATAACTACGTCGGCGACGCACAGTGGTTGAAAATGCGGATCTAGCCGTTCAAAATTATTTTGGCGCTGTGCTCCAATTTAATCCAAATGTACGTAAATCTGTTCTTAGATAACCAAATGACTCAAAACCAATCAGTTTGCCACCCTGTAAATTTAGTTAACCTACAGTAACGGGCTAAAGTCCGATGTTGATTTCTATACTATTTTTTACTTTCCCTATAAATTCTCGTTTGTAGTGTAGAACAATTTATTAACAAATGATTGTGAATGTTGTTGGTGTAAACTTTAATATGACCGTATCGTCTGCGGACGAGACTGTGATTTTGTATTAAATATTTATAAATGAAAATTCGTAAGTTTAATTAAGCTTACAGTTTTTTGCAATAAATGGAAGCAAAATTTTCATTTTGTTTTTGATAGATTACTTACTTGGCTATATGCCCACATAGAAGTGATTGTCATAATATGTCATATTTGGCTGATTTGTTATTTTTAGTGTCAGCCGACGGAATCTCTTATCGGAAGTTGATGAGGGAACAGCGGTGTTACCGCATAATTTAGTCATATCTAAATTTTATAATAATAGAATTTGTCTAAAATATATGTGAAATACAGGGTGCTTCATAACTAATGTAAAAAAATGAAATACAATAGTTAATACAATTTTGAGTCAAAATTCTAAAACGGCTTCTTTTCCAGATTTCTGACGAGTATTAAACACATCGGTAATTCTTCCCGCTCACAGAAAAATATATAACTATCAAAAATAAAAATTCAAATATCAACGTTCACAACTCGTTTGTCGACATGTGTTCATGCTGGTCCAAAGCCATAAACCGGTTCTTGTTGGAGCACCCCACGCCACAAAATCAGTACGGTTTGTCAGTACAGCCAGTGCTTTTACACTATATTCACCTTTCAAGTATTTACGCAAATTCCACTTTTCTTATCAAGTGATAAAGAAAACGTTGACCTAACTAACTATAGACTATGGCTGGATCATCCGCAGGTAAGATTGGTATTTTTATATAATATTTATAAATGTGTAAGTAGCTTTGAAAAGCTTACAGTTGTTTTGCAATAACTGTATTTTGCTTTTGTTTTCTGATTGCTTACTTAATGGGTTATATGAGTATGTAATAGTGATGGTTAATGGACTTGTTTTTTATTTTTGCTAGTTTCGGTCAACGGAATCGCTCGTCTTGAGTTGCTGGATGTGTGGCGTGATGACAGTAACAACAATCGAACCGGGGCGATTTACACATATGTTGTTAACAAACGATTCGTTGGAAGGCTACGAAAGTATAATAAAAAAAAGACCGGCAACATTTGTAAGCAAATGTACCAGAAGTGGCAAGAGTGCCACTCAAGTCTAAATAACCTTAGATCAAAATATCCACAATGGCTTCAAGGCTATTTTACATTCGAAGATGTAGTTCAAGAAATAAGGAATACGCCTGCCTGCAGTCAGTCAGTAGGAAGACCGCGCACCCTTTTTTCTGAATCTTCTGAATTAACAAAACGACGAAAAATCAAACTATTGCTGGAGGTAAGCCCGGAAAGACTAGCTTTTGCCACGCAATTCAGTCTTCGCTCTCAAGGCTTACGGACCGCAGCAGCCATAGTAAAAGCGGTATCTGAAACTCCAGAAGAAGCCCTTGACCTCAAAAAGATCTCACCTCAGAACATACCCATCAAATTTACACCAGACGAAGCATTGGCTTCATTCATAAAGAAAAAACTTACAAAAAGTCAGTACATCGAAACATACCTTGAGGGAAAACAACATAATGCCGACATATACCCTACCTACGACGATATATTATCAGCAAAGAATCGTTGCTATCCTGAAGACATTTCAACAACGGAAAGTTCAGCAGAGATACCGTTGCAATCACTTCTAGACCACACCGCCCGTCGTTTAATGCTCGTACAGAAAGGTGTTTTATTACAGTATTGTACTTTAGGAGTGGGTTCGACTGTGACTGCTGTTTATAAGTGGGGGTGCGATGGTGCGGCTGGACACCAAAATTATAAACAACGATATGTTGAAGAAGAGGGGACCAATGTACGTCATGATGATTCGTTTTTATTTATAGTTTCCTGTGTGCCTCTCAGGCTTATTGGAAACAATGACGTCATACTTTGGCAAAATCAACGTCCATCATCAACCGCGTTTTGTCGCCCAATAAAAATTATCTTTCAAAAGGAAACTGAGCAGATGGTACGAGAAGAAGTTGCTAAAATTGGAGAATAAGTTTCTCAACTTAGAGAAACTGAAGTTTCTATTGAAGGTTGCAATTTTATGGTGACACACTCCGTCCATCTCACCATGATCGACGGTAAAATTTGTAGTTTCCCTACAGAAACACCTTCATCAACATGATTTATTTGTAAAGCTAACCCGAAGAGTATGAATGATTTGGAAAGCCACTCTGAGCGCATTCTAAATCCAGACGCTATATCTTTTGGTATGTCTAGCTTGCACGCGTGGATTAAGTGTTTCGAATGCATATTACACATAAGTTACAGACTTAATATTAGAAAATTGCAAGTACGGAACGAAGACAAAGATGCCGTAAACACACGTAAAAAATACATTCAATCTCGATTGCGTGCCGAAATGTCCTTGTTGATATTCCTAAGCCCGGATATGGGACTACCAATGATGGAAATACAGCCAGAAAATTCTTTGCAAAATATAAGCAGGCAGCAAATATACCTAACAGGCGTCGATGAGGCATTAATATTCCGCCTGTCAATTCTTCTACGAACTATTGCGTGTGGCTTAGAAATTGATTTAAAAAAGGTTGCAAAATATGCACTCGAAACGGCACAACTTTATGTGACTTTATATAATTGGTATTATATGCCACCTACACTGCACAAATAATTGATCCACGGGGAAGAAATTATAAAATCATCCATTGTTCCCATTGGGCAAATGTCGGAAGAAGCTCAAGAGGCAAAACATAAGGATCTGAAACGCTTTCGAAGACAACACAGCAGAAAGAATTCCAGGAAAGCAACAATAGAAGACATGATGCACATGGCTCTCATAACATCCGACCCTGTGATTAGCAGCTTGATACGACGGCCATAAAAAAAGTGGACCATTACCATCGGAAGTGATTGAAATGCTTACATGTGCTTACACTAGTAATGAGCTCGAAGCACACTCAAATGCAGAATCAGACGAAAATACGGATGAAGATGATTCTCATTAATTGACTCATTAAATATTGCAAATCGCGAATTCGTTAATTCTATTGAGAGTTAATTTACTTTAGAATTATTATAATATTTAATTTTTTTAAATCCATTTATTATCTTAATAATACAAGCATATTAAATTTTGGACAGATATCATTGACGCGGAGAAATGTAGTGAATTGGTTAGAAAATTCGGAACAACTTGTTTTTGAAAGTGCAATTATTCGTTTTATGAAGGGTAAGATTTTAGTTGCTTGATATAGCAAAATATTTGAGGGATTGTTCTTTCTGTTGTTAATTTATAATATTTTACTTGTATTTGCAGTTTATATACTATCATATGCATATAGTTTAAAAATTTTAAAGCAAAGTTCGTTTCTCAATCTCAACCCCGTCGAAAGCCACCCCTGGTACTTAAGATTTTTAAACATATTACTTGTATTTGCATTTATAATATTATCCTATGCGCATGATTTCAAAATTTCAAAACAAACTTCATTTATCAGTCTCAACTCCGTCAAAAACTACCCCATTGGCGCTTAGTTTTTTTTTACTATTTTTCTGATATTCACAGGTGGGGTATTATTGTATATGTTATGGACCAAGTGATTAATCCGGGCAGTATTCATAATGCCAGGGCATTATGAATATTGCCCTAAAATTAAAAATTAAAAATTCTAAAAATCTTTTTCTTAAATTTGTATATTTGGTTTTTGTTAAGTCGCTGTTTTTTTTTTGACGTGTTCTATGCATTGTTTTTTATGTCTATTGAATAAACAGTTTATTATTATTATTATTATTAAAAGATTGGGCAATTTAATAAATTTGTATTAATGCATGATATATAATCACATTGGCCGGGCACTATGAATACTGCTAAATTGTGTTGGGCATTTTGATAAATATCAGAAGGAGTGTTGTGGTGAGCAAGTACTAGACAATCTACCTATGTCGGCAGAACGAAGCCGAATTCAAACCGACCACGATCGCTGTAAAGGCTGCCACAAACCATTGTTTTCCGAATTCGGTTTCTAAATTCGTTATCCCAAGTGTCAATCTTGTCTATCATCTATACCATTAGTATAGGTTTTGTGCATCCGCGTCCGAAAATAAATTCTGAAACATAAAACAACGTTTGCGACCAGCTTAAAGGTGCGTTCTGATTAGTGGTATAATGGCAGTGGTAGTAGACGCCATTAAAGTCATTATTATTAAAAGATTGGGCAATTTAATAAATTTGTATTAATGCATGATATATAATCACATTGCCCGAGCACTATGAATACTGCTAAATTGTGTTGGGCATTTTGATAAATATCACAAGGAGTGTTGTGGTGAGCAAGTACTAGACAATCTACCTATGTCGGCAGAACGAAGCCGAATTCAAACCGACCACGATCGCTGTAAAGGCTGCCACAAACCATTGTTTTCCGAATTCGGTTTCTAAATTCGTTATCCCAGGTGTCATACTCGCCTAACCTTGTCATACTCGTCAGCGGAAAATTCCACAACACACTTGCCGAAAGAATGCAAGTGGCGCTAAAACACGTCGAGGACTGGTGCAAAGCTCACTCGCTTTCCGTTAACCCAGCCAAGACAGAAATGATACTCTTCACTAGTAAGAGGAAACACAGCAATTTCACACCACCAAGGTTCTGCAATAGCGAACTGAAACTGTCTGAAGAGGTCAAGTATCTCGGTGTGACCTTCGACAGGAAATTAAGCTGGAAAGCACACCTTGAGCTAAGACTGAAAAGGGCAAGAATGGCTTTCGGTCAGTGTCGTAGAGCCGTAGGGAAAACCTGGGGTCTCTCACCACAGATCACACTGTGGATATACACTGCCGTTATCCGTCCTATGCTCACGTACGGGGCGATTGCGTGGTGGTCTAGAGTCAAGCGGACCACAACCAAAATCAAACTGGCACAAATTCAAAGACTTGCTTGCCTCGGCACAACCGGGGCAATGAGCACAACCCCAACTGCTGCGTTGGAGTACATGTTGTACTTGCCACCACTTGACTTCTTCATTGAAGAGGTGGCCCTGAAAACACTATTCAGGCTTCGCACGGTGGGCTACACAAAAGTAGGCGACAAGGGCGGCATGTGGGGCAGTCTATGGAGTAGTGCAACGGAAGTTGTGCCGCTTCTCGACTACCGTACGGACTATATTCCACCTTGTTACGTCTTCAACAAACCCTACCTTCCCAAGGACATACCGCAGGTAAAGGGGAACACCTCGAGCCTGAAGATATTCACAGACGGCTCCAGGAAAGAAAGTGGTACTGGCGCTGGCATTTTCTCTCATGACTACCAGCTAAGACAGTCCATCCCCCTAGGCAAGTATCCTTCTGTAACGCAGGCGGAAATCTTTGCCATAAAAACTGCCGCGGAGTGTATTCTCAGCTCCGACAAGATTGGCAGTAACGTAACGATCTACACAGACAGCAGACAATCCATCCTCTCATTAAGTCGTTGCAGGTTTACCTCCGATTTAGTCTTGGATTGTCATAACACCCTTGTGGAGGCGTCCAAACACAACAAGGTCAACCTCATATGGATAAAAGGACATTCTGAGGATAAGGGCAATCGGCACGCTGATAAACTAGCAAGAAGAGCTGCCAACGGACTGGTAAGCTCGCCGGAACCCTTTCTACTACCCACTAATAACCTTCTGCTACAATCATTGAAGGACCTCACCCACAAGAAATTCATCCGACAATGGGAGAATCTACCTGGCTGTCACCAAGCTAGGGAAGGGCTCCCTCGCTCCTCCAGCATCTCTGCTAGGAAATTTACACAGCTGTCCAGACAAAACCTACGTTTAATTACGGGTATTCTCACGGGTCACTGTGGTTTACGGAAGCATCTACACGTGATGCGTCTCGCTGAAACGTCTATATGCCGAGCTTGTGAGCTAGAGGATGAGACGGTAAAACACATTTTCTGTGAATGCCCAGACCTGGTTGTACACAGGGAACGCTTGCTGGGGGATCCATGGCCAACCATGGACGGAATCAGGAACGCACCTCTGAGCTGCGTCCTAGCCTTCGTTAACTACCTAGGCTGGTTGACACAGCCAGAGTGAGCGTAGGGGGAGGCACAAGGGGCCCAATGGGGCCTGGGTGCCACGAGGATTATCCTTGACCTCCAACACCCTACATACATATCCCAGGTGTCAATCTTGTCTATCATCTATAACATTAGTATAGGTTTTGTGCATCCGCGTCCGAAAATAAATTCTGAAACATAAAACAACGTTTGCGACCAGCTTAAAGGTGCGTTCTGATTAGTGGTATAATGGCAGTGGTAGTAGACGCCATTAAAGTCCCATTTTGGAAAAGAAGCCGACATTTGTAAAAAAATACAAGAGCAATGGCTTTATATAATCTAAAAAACAAGCCGAGAAACTGCTTAGTACTTCAAGTACCAAATTTCACGCTGTCAAAGTAGGTGGTACAGTAAGTGTTTGGGTGCCGGACGTTGGCCGAGCTCGTAGTGATGGAAGCATAGAGGAATATTCTAGCTACTGTAGTTGAACTAACAGATACCAACCTTTCTAAATGAGGCACAAAACAAGGCGTATTAAACCAATTGTATTCAAGAAACCAATTTACAATGCAAAGAAAAGTTTATTTCTGCCGAACAAGTTCCGGAGTCAGAGGTTACATTGAAAGAATGCGCAAGAATGTTATAACTGTGAAGGCTAAGGCAAAAATCGATGTGCGTGTAAAGGTGGTGCAAATCGGACTGGTGTAAGTGTCGTAAAGAAAAAAAAGCTCTATAATTCGAAGTGCCACGAAAGTCTAACAGCTCCACTAAATAAAAAAATCTAATGTGGCCAGGCTCATGTCATAATCATACAATATATAAAAATAATAGTTTAGATGCATGAGATTCTATTTGAGCGTGATCGATCGTGTCGGCATTAAAATAAAACAAGTAGCCAGGATTTGACACATATTTCGATTGATATATGGACAGTAGGTATTGTCAAAAAAAAACAGCGTTTGACACTACCCACTGTCAGAATGAAAATAATTGTCGAAATGCTGACTAACTAAGTTTTAATACGATCTCGATCAAAAAGAATTTGCTCTTACAGCTAAACTATTAATTTTACCAACAAATGTCGTAGACATAAATTATACAGAGTTTGCTCTACTTTAATTTATTATTTAACTATTTCGACGAAAGTACAGAAATGGCAGCTCATTTGCAAAATCCGAGAAAAATGCTTAAAGGAAACATCGTTTATTTGGTCCCTTTTGAACCAAAAGCTTTTCAGCTGTAAGTTTGGTCATACTTCTAAATAAGAACTTTCGTCCCAATACCTTTAGTAGTTACTCCGGAATCGTCGCCACAAAAATCGGGTACACACACACACATGCACACAGCCATACACACACACAAGACATTTTTTGTGCCTTGGTAAAAAATGATCAGGGGACCCAAAAAAGACCTAAAATATCAATTTTTGTTTTTCGGCA
This sequence comes from Melinopterus prodromus, assembly GCA_964023965.1. NCBI lineage: Eukaryota > Metazoa > Arthropoda > Insecta > Coleoptera > Scarabaeidae > Melinopterus > Melinopterus prodromus. Next base: position 32,654,734 of record OZ030391.1, on the reverse strand, counting down.
CGGTTACAAATATTGTTTTAATATATTTTTGATTGCTTAATTAGTTTTTGTATGAGTTTTGTTAATTTTGAATGTTTTATTACGTTACTTGAGACTATAAAGTATAAATTTATTTAGGATATGCGTTTTGTTTTATTTTAACTTAAGCACTTAAGCAACTTAAGCATATTACTTGAGAATAGTTAGTGTAGTTAGTGAGAATAGTGACTTTTTGTATATTTCTGAAGGTTTATTCAGACAAAATATGAGTTTTGTTAATTTTGTAATATATGTTGAAAATATTACGGGAGTACTTGATTTTATTATTGTAAAAATACTGAAATAAAAAAAAATAAAAAGAAACATGTTTTAATCATCCTGCCCAATAGATACAGGGCATTGTGAATAATGCCCGGACAATGTAATAATTTCAATTATTTTAATCATTTTGCCAGATTGTTTTGGGCATTTTTCATATTGCCCGGGCATTTTTCACATTGCCCTATTAATCACTTGGTCCATAACATATACAACAGGCTTCAGAACTATAAAACTACTTTTTTTATAAACCACCCTCACAACTCACCCCATAAGTACATCGATTTTGTATCATTTTTTTCAGTGTTTTCAGGTAAAATGTTCTCATTGTCACCAGGTTTGCGATTTTTTTAACGCCGAACATAGGTTTCAACCCCCTCAAAACATCCGCCGTAAGGGCGAATTTTTTTTTACTATTTTTTCGTAAATCTAACGAATATTTTGAGCTCATTTACATAAAAAAATAATTTTGAACAGCTAAAAGTGCAAAATCGACCACTGTGCGACGGTGACACTAAAACTTTTAATGATTTGCTTCAGAGATGGTTGGGCGGATATACCCAAACCGCCAATGAATCCGTCAATGCTACCGTAATGCGCTTGGCCCCCAAACATCTGACTCCCAAAGCTAGAAAAGACTCCAAAAGTTTTTCTATTTTTATATTTTAGACCATGCTATCATGTCAGCGAAAAAAAAGATTTGATTTGTTATTTAGCCACAAAAACGTATTAAGCTTTTTGTTTGTACTCGGCAATGTTCAAGATAAAAGCCAGCTGATTATTAAATGTAATCGTTTACAGAAAATCTACGAATGATTTGATTTGGACAATTATGTCACAAAAATTCTGTAATACGATGTTTTATATGATTTAACAATAATTAAATTTAATATTACAATATTCAGTCCAATTCTGTATCACAGTTGCTATTTCGGTTGCTACGAAAGTGAATTGTTAAAGCTTAAGTTTTAACAACTTTCGTAGCAACTGATTCCAAAGTTGTCAGTCTGTAAGAACGGACTTTTCAACCGTTGCTAAATTTCTACATCTACGCACGTTGTTATCAAAGTTGCTATAATACCGAACTATAGCTATCTTCATACCAATTTATACGTCAGTTAGCGCGGTATGCTGTGTTTTGACTTTATCGAAAACTTAAAATTGGGCACCTAGAAGACATCATAAACATTAAATGAGCAATTTACTAGGCAGTTAAACGGTTAGCGAGATATTTTCAACTTCATTTGAACTTTTCAGGTAAGTAAAATTTTAGGTAAGAATTGTTATTCTTTATTCTTATTTTACAAAGTAAACAAATTCTCGTTTTAGGCTTGAAAACAAGAAACTTGTGAAATCGTATCGACTGGGAGATTCAACGTATCAATGCAAAAGATATTACCATTTGCATACGGAAAAACCTGTAGAATACGTCACGCGACAGAACAGTAGAGCGTGTTGATGGGTTTTGCATATATTCCTAATGGTTCACCGATATCGATTTGGAGGTTATTAGCTTTAATAGTGGTTACAGTAGTATTTTAGATAAATTAACGATCATTGATATTCTAAATACGGTAGCGGAAATACATATCATTATGATGAACGGAGATGAACATAAAATAACGCTATCGGGAATGCAGTTATCGATGAAATATTTACAAAGTAAGGTAAAATTGGTTTTTATTCTATTAATAAAAACTATAATGAATGTTGTTTTGTAGATGATTCATGTGAAATTACGGTGTTTATGGCTGCGGAATCGAAGATCATAGCTGGAAGATAATTTTTTTTAGACTGGTACATTGTTATAATTCAAAAATATGTATGTCTATAAAAATCTAATAGAAAAATCAAATATCAACAGTTAAGCGTATTCTTTATTTAAATACATCACCATTGTTTTCGCCAAAGGCGATAAAAACAACAAAAACCACAGTGGACTGTATACGCAAGACAATTAGCACATAAACAACTAACGATGAACGATCAAAACGTTCAATTCCCACGTTGCTAGATTAAATTACAAGTAAATATCCAATACAAGACCAATAACGTACCAACTAGATCAAGATAGAACAATACTAAACACTCAAGTAGACCAAATATCTATCACCAACGAATAAAGCAAAATCTCTTCAATAAATCGTCGAACACAATGACAACTTGCTCTCACGAATATTTTTAAGTGAATGAAGCGGCCGAAAAGTCACCTAGGACCTAGACCAGCTGTTTCCCTCGAAAACCACTTCCGATGTCAACCAGGTTCAACTATATACCGGGTACAGCTGGTCCCACAAAAACGAAACTAGACCGAAATAGTCTTTTACATATAAGATATCAACCTCGCACAACAAATAATCAAATTTAGACCAATATTTAATTACTGGCCTAAACATACCCCCCGCCCTGAACCACTGTTCAGAACCATGGCAGGAGCAGAATTATATAAAAAAAATCTGATGTGGCCAGGCACATGACTTTATCATACAAAATATAAAATTAATAGTTTAGCTGCATGAGACTCTATTTGATTTAGATAGATCGTGTCTGCATTAAAATTAAACAAGTTAGCCAGGATTTGACAGATATTTTGATAGTCAATAGTACCAATAGTAGGTATTGTCAAAGCATAAGCATTTGACACTACCTACTGTCATCAGAATAATAGTTATTTGTCTCACAAGTGCCGAAAGTACGGAATAGCGCGACGAGCGGTGATCCGTCGCGCCACCGAAGGTGGAGCGTCGCATGTGAGCGAGGCCCACCATTTAGTTTTCGGCAAGAGTGACATCAAAGTTTTTTGCATTGCTTTTTTAGAAATACGTATTTTTAAAAAAATCAAAAATGGTTATATTTCTGTATAGGAAATGTTAGGTTGATACCTAATTCAAGTTCTGACAGATTTATATTCGTTCATGACACTGTAGATGTCACGTCCGTACCAACATACTAAAATATAACTACACTCATCGTTATACTTTATTTACAATTTTTTCAATTTATCGTTTTTACAATTAGGTGTAACAACGGGTTTTGTATTTTGTACTTTGCCGCACTAGAGCGGCTACGTTCCATAGCGGTTCTCGAACCTCTGACGAAATCAGCTGTTTTCGAGTGTGACAGCCATAGACATTTCTGTAGTGACAGCACAAAAAAATATTTGTCAAATCCAGGCTACTATGTACTTTCATATCAGTGCAAATGTGACCGATCTCGATCAAATAGAATTTGCTCTTGAAGCTAAACTATTAATTTTACCAAAAAATATCATAGGCATAAATTATTCAAAATTTCCTCTTCTTTATTTTATTATTTAACTATTTTGACGAAATTACAGAATTGGCTGCTCATTTGCAAAATCCGTGAAAAATGCTTAGAGGAAACAGCCAGTTCCTTTGGACCCTTTTGAACCAAAAGCTTTTCAGCTCTAAGTTTGGTCATAAGACTTCTAAATACGCACGTTCGTCCCGATACCTTTAGTAGTTTCCCCGGAATCGTCGTCACAAAAATCGGGTACACACATACATACACACACACATACACACACACACACACACACACACACAGACATTTTTTTGTACCTTGGTCAAAAATGTTCAGGGGACCCATAAAGACCTATTTCAGCTAAAATCTCAATTTTTTTTTTCGGCACGATTACAATACTTCATCATACTGCGTATGATAAAGTAAAAAAGAAAATGATAACAAACTCTTATTGTGTAGGTAAAGGGCAGAGTTTTACTACTGGACGCTTGTAAACACCATCTCGCGTTCTAACAGTTACTACCCTAACAACTCCATCATTGCCCGGGTACACCCGCTCGACCACTCCCACGGGCCAGCTCAAAGGTTTTAAATTATCATGTCTAATAATTACTAACGTTCCCTCAGTAATCGGGCAAGTCGGAGTGTTCCATTTCTGACGGACCTGCAACTGGGTCAGATATTCGACATGCCATCTCATCCAAAAAGTCTGGCCCAGTTGCTTTAATCCGTGTGGTACATTATTGTAAGTTTGCGCCGCATTACAGGAAAAAGACCGCTCGAATAGTGATGTTCTATGTTTAGGGATTGTAATGTACTGAGTACTCCCTCTGGTATTAAGGCCATGAACGTCCGCTCGAAATCGAACCTTATTATAAAGATATGCTGGTCTCCGACTGTGCACAACTTTGTGGACAAAAATGCAGCATGTAACCGCCGCCTGTTGCTCATGTTCAACCATACAGCGGTTTTTAGACTATGCGATATTCTATCAATTTTTCTTATTCCAAAGATAAATCGTAGGCAAGAATTTTGAATTAACTGTATTCTGTTTGACGTTGCTACCGTCAAACAAGGCCCATACAAAACGTCGCAAAAGTTAAAATTTGACAATATTAGAGCATCACACAGGGTCTTTTTTACATTTTGAGGCAACAGACGACGGCTGGGAAACAACATTCTCAATCCCGCAACCGACTTCCTTACCAAAGAGGATACGTGAGTCTCAAACCTCAATGTCCTATCCAAGCTCACTCCCAAGCTTCGACTTCCGACTGTACGGCAAGACTTATGTTGTTTAATTTAACATGTTTTAGTTGTTCAGCCACCGTGTCATACTGTTTCCCACCTCCAAAGAGTACCATATGGGTTTTATGAGGATTAATATTTAAACAGTGCTTTCTTGAAATGTTGTCAATAAGGTACAAATCCGCATTGATTGTCTCCACAATCTGCTGTGTGTTGATTGCTGCGAAGGAATGATAAATCTGCGAGTCGTCGGCATACAGATGATAATTCCCAGAAATCTGACCGAAAATCTGGGATAAATAACAGTGGCCCACTTATGCTTCCCTGCGGAACTCCTCTAGACAATGGCAATGACGTCGATGCGGATTCACCCAAAGTTACATATTGACTACGAGAGGTTAAGTAGTTTTCAAAGTATAGAATTGCCGCGTTTCCCAGGCCGATGTAATGAAGCAGCGACAAAAGAGTTTCATGATTAATGTTGTCAAACGCCTTGCTGAAATCCAGCAAAGTTAAGGCGGTGCATTTACCCGCATCCCAATTCCTCAAGATGTCATCTGTGATATCCAGCAAGGACGTCTGACAACTATGCCCCGGTCTAAAGCCTGATTGTCTTTCCGGTAAAATATTATATTGGTCTAAATGATGTCGAAGTTGAACATCGACGGCCCTTTCAAGTATCTTAGACATGGTTGGTAATATAGTGATTGGCCTTAGATCTTTAAAGTCTTTAGGATTATTAACTTTAGGTATAGGTACAACGCGGCCCTTCTTCCAACAATCAGGAAATACACTCTCTCGCAAACAAAAATTTATAATATGCAGGATTATCGGCAGCAAAAACGGACAACACAATCGTATCATATGCAAATTTATGTTATCATCGCCAAAAGACATAGATTTCAAGCGCACAATTATTGAAAGTAACTCATCCTCCGTAATTTCTTTAAAGTTAAACTCCGCAGCAAAGTCCTTCAACATATTGGAACCGTAAAATGTGACGGTCTCCCCATCAGCATCATTATTGTCCGTGACAAAGTTAATAAAAACATCATTAATTTTCTCCACATCCCTCAAAACCAATGGCAACTCCGAAAGTTTCCTACCCTGAACAACGCCATGACTCCGCAGCACACGCCACACGTCCCTAGTGTCACCAGTACTTTTAAGTTTATTGCCAAAGTATACCTCTTTTTCCTTTTTACATGCATAATTATACTGGTTACGCAGAGACCTGTAGTAACCCAAATGTTCCTGTAAGCCAGTCCTCCTGAATTTCTTCCATGCAGAGTTTTTTAGGACATTCAATTCATGTATAACCGGTGTTCTCCAGGGTGCATTGGGTCTGGTAAACTTTTTCGTTACAAAAGGGGCATGAGCATCAAACAACCGCAGAACATTCGCATTAAAGAAATCACCTTATCCGTAATGTTCGCAATATAATAAATGTGAAACCATGGCATGTGCCTCAAGTGTTCCTCAAAATGTGAATAATTAAAATTACAGAAATCACGGTACGTTCGCAACAGCGGCTTTTTGTCCTGCTTTTCAAACTCCAAAGCGGCATAAATCATATGATCCGACACAGACGACATGTCGACTGTCCCACTAGAAGCTACATTTGCATTTGCATCAAAATTATAAAGTCAATCAGTGTCGCTGAATTAAACCCAATTCTAGTTGGTTCATCAATTATTTGTTTTAGGGCATACATATTTAACACTGCATTAAATCTTGAGACAATACCACTACTAAAGTCAAGCAAATTAATATTGAAGTCGCAAAAAATAATGACCTTATCATTCTGGCAAAAAGCAGTAAGCAAAGTCTCCTCAAATGTCTCAAGAAAATTCATAAACTGACCATGGGGAGGTCGATAAACAACCCCCACAATCGAAGAGGCGGCTCCCCCAATACTTAGCCACAATTGTTCCACGCAATCAGATGTTGCTACTGAATCAACAAGTTCGAAAGAAAGATTATCACTTACGTACATTGCAACTCCGCCTCCGCGGCCCTCTCTATCAGTTCGGCACAAAATGTAACCAGGTATATCCACAGCAGCAGAGTCGGTTTCAGAAGTCAGCCAGGTTTCGGTTACAGCAACAATATCATAGATAGATGACAGAATACATTGCCTTACTGTTGTGAAATGTGCAGTTAACGAACGGACGTTCAAATGCGCCACATTCAACGTTGATTTCATGCTACTCATGGCGCAAATCCGAAGCGCCGCAGAGAAAGCACTATGTAAGAATACAAAATTAAATACAAAAATATAAGCAAAACACAAGCGCACAACAAAAAAAAAAATAAACACCTCAAGCACAATCGCAACTGACAATCAGTAAAATTATTAATTTAAAGTTAGAGAGACAGGTATGAATATATATGTTATAAACACGATGCTGCGCAGGCCTATTTTCCCAAGAAGAAAACAAATAAAACTACAAAAAAAAACAAATTAAATCGCCAAACTAAGCAAAATTAAAACTAATATAAGCAGTAAAATTTAAGCAGTGCAATTATAAGCTTACTATAGATAGACGCCTCTTTGCTTTAAAACTAAAATAAAGAAAAACGCAAGCCAAGCGCAACGATTCGTCCGCAAAAAAATATAAACAATAAACTCATTTGGGTACAAGCATGAAAATTAATATAAAATAGAAAAAAACACACATAAAAAATAAGCTATCACTTACTAAGCATATACATACTAATACAGTACCACAGATTAATATGTATCAATCCATTAATTAATCATTGGTAGAAACTGTTAACGGTGATGAAGATAGATTCTTCAAATATTCTTCACGGTTCTTGAACACTAACTTTGTTTTACCATTATTGGTGCTGACATGGATAGTGCCGTTGATGGTCCATACATTCTGGCTGCCGTATGTTTTAGCACATTCTAGTTATAGTGAGTGGCGTTGCTTTGTAAGATCCTCCGTAATGGTAAATCCAGTGTTCTTCATTAGCTTTTTCTTACTTAAGATTTTGCGTTTATCAGCATAACATTTTAATTTTATTATAACTGGTTGTTTTCCATCACGGATCTTCCCGACTCTGTGACATCCATCAAAGGCATCCTGGTCGATTGTTGAGCCCAGATTCGATTTTAAGCAACTCCACTACCGTCGTCTCCAACTTTTCGTTTTCCTTTTTAATTAAACCAAATATACGTATATTATTACGACGGGAAAATTCCTCAAGTTGGTCGATTTTTGCATTGAGATCCTTCGTCTCTCTCTCCAACTGCGATATCTTGTCTTGCAACGGTCCCAGGTCCACTCTAGCGGCCACTTTTTCCACAAGCTTGTCAAGGAATTCATCGTCTTTGAGAAACTCATTTATAGCCACTCTGATTATTTCCTTAACTTCCGCGGTGGTTTCACGTGTAACCGGCATATTTGCTTTAGTGTTCACTACCAAATTAAAGTCAAAAACTTGCTGAGTACCGGGAAAAATCACCACTAAAGACGGAGCGAATCTTACACGTGCTTACTACTCAAGCGACATAACTCATCCAGTCAGTTTGTCAGTTGCGATTGTGCTTGAGGTGTTTATTTTTTTTTGTGGTGCGCTTGTGTTTTGCTTATATTTTTGTATTTAATTTTGTATTCTTACATAGTGCTTTCTCTGCGGCGCTTCGGATTTGCGGCATGAGTAGCATGAAATCAACGTTGAATGTGGCGCATTTGAACGTCCGTTCGTTAACTGCACATTTCACAACAGTAAGGCAATGTATTCTGTCATCTATCTATGATATTGTTGCTGTAACCGAAACCTGGCTGACTTCTGAAACCGACTCTGCTGCTGTGGATATACCTGGTTACATTTTGTGCCGAACTGATAGAGAGGGCCGCGGCGGCGGAGTTGCAATGTACGTAAGTGATAATCTTTCTTTCGAACTTGTTGATTCAGTAGCAACATCTGATTGCGTGGAACAATTGTGGCTAAGTATTGGGGGAGCCGCCTCTTCGATTGTGGGGGTTGTTTATCGACCTCCCCATGGTCAGTTTATGAATTTTCTTGAGACATTTGAGGAGACTTTGCTTGCTGCTTTTTGCCAGAATGATACGGTCATTATTCTTGGCGACTTCAATATTAATTTGCTTGACTTTAATAGTGGTATTGTCTCAAGATTTAATGCAGTGTTAAATATGTATGCCCTAAAACAAATAATTGATGAACCAACTAGAATTGGGTTTAATTCAGCGACACTGACCACTGTAATGTGGTAATATCCATTCTGATGGAAAATTGTCATTTCTGATTGTGACTTTAAATTGTAATTTTTAGTTTTGTTGTAACTAACAAGCGAAACAAAAGATAATGTACCTGTGTGTGTGTGTGTGTGTGTGTGTGTGTGTGTGTGTGTGTGTGTGTGTGTGTGTGTGTGTGTGTAGGACTATTGTAAAACAACATCGACGTGTGAAAATACTCTGTAGTATGAATCAATAAATATTATTACTATTATTATATTATTATTATTATTATTATTATGATTGTTACCGTACCCCGATGCGGTCAATATGGAAATATGGACATATACGGCGACCGGTTGGAAATGGCTCAATAGAATGAAGTTGTGTGAGCGTTCGGAAATGCGAATGTTGGCCACCTAAAATATGCAATTTGCTGATGGGGTGGTACAACGCAATCTTGAACAATGTACCGCACCTGAAATCCGTATATTGGTGCTTCTTGAGCGTTTGAAATAACTCAATGTATATATCTACTGTTCTGTATAAGTTTAGTTCATTTTTTTCGTGTTACAGTGACATCGAGGGATTGGCAGTTGCGTCCGATTATTGTCTGCTGTAATACATTATAAAATGTAATTAAATGTCAACTATAAGAGCACGAGTTACTTTTTGCTGAACTTCTATGGAATTGCATTCTGGGGTACTGTAATGCGTGATTGTGGTAGGTTGGCTAACATGTTTACGATAGCGACAATTGTAAAAGTACTATATCATCGACTAGAAAACTCAAACACAGTCCAATTTGAATAGTTGTACAAATAGACTGCAATATGTTAATTTCTTTAGGTTATATCATATGTCAAATGTAATAAATTCGAAATAAAAAGAGACATGTTTATAGTAGCGCCATCTACATCTGGTGATTTTTTTATTTCGAAGCTTTGTAGAGAAGTTTGCTACAGTTTGATATTTGAATTGAGACGGGACCCTTAATGCTGTGAACGATGTACATAAAATCGAAGGACAAGATGCCCGTACAAGAGGGTACAACTAACCAGTAAATATTGGACATTTATCACTATTTTCAAATTGGTGTACATTTTCAGTATTACACGCATCTAACAATTTTATTTTCAATGAACTGTCAAAGTAAGCTTGCTTGGTTTTCATTAGATATTTGTACGATGATATATGATAGATGATGTGTCGCAATTTTTAAAATTGTCCAAGAAAGAAAAGAATTTCTTATACGTACAGAGGTTTGGACTGTTCATTTTTCTAGGTAATATTTTTGTGATTGTATAGTTCGATCAACGGATCTTTGCGTTTTGTCAAAAGCGACATGAGCTAGTTACGAAGCGATTTTCATCCGTTCACTCGTTCTACGACATGTTAAATGACTGACATTAAAGGGTGACGTACGTCTTGTCTGGCTAAGACACACGACCTCGGATCATAATGTAGACACTAGTACATATGTAGAACAAAGACAGGACTATAGTACGTAGGTCATTGTGTAGGTCACTCCAGTGGTGTCGCTTTCAGGGGTACTGTCAGTCACACCCGTTAGTATGCACTTCAAAAAACCAATGGAACTTCTATAGTTCCAATTTTACCTAGTATTTATTTTAATTAACCGTTTCCCAAGTCGGTTAATATTGCGATTATTAAAATGTTCAAAGATTATTTAGTGTACAGTTGACAGGCATTGCTTTTCCCTAGGAACAAAAAATCCAAATTCGGGTATACAATATATGTGAAATTTATAATTCCAAATTTTAAATTCCCACTGGATAATTTCTGTCCAGTATCACATTAGAATAAAGCATAAAATGATTTGAAACAATTATTCCTTAAAAACCCTTCAGCCTTAATAGAAGACACAGAAACATTACTTAACGCGGACGAAAATATTAGCGTGCCATCTTTGAAAGAGCAAGTTGATCAAGCCTACAGTGACCAATTAATCGGTCATCTAAAATTGGCACATGAAGCCCAGTTATTTTTAATTTATTCGTATCAAGAGCATCTTCCGGAATTTCTTTCAACAAGGAAAAAATGACAGGGTTGAGGGAGGATATCATTGAAATTAATTGCAAATGTGTTCCAGTATACTTCAAAACAGTGTAAATTGAAATTTAATAATCTAAAAAACAATATATTTAAGAAAAAGGATAACGCCAAGGCGTCATGCAGTGGTGCCAGCTTAACTTTTAAGTATTTCAACGAGTTTGAAGACATTTGTGGTAAAAAGGCTAATGTGGTTCCGCAAAACTTGCAAAACCCAACGGCATTGTGAGCATGGAGGGAAAAATGGATTCTATATTAACTTAACTTAGTAAACATCAATTTTATTTCCTGTTTGAATATTTGTATTATACTGTGACGATATAAAGAAGTGGTGGCCCCTTTGTGGGTAATCACATTAACGTCTTTGCATCTTTGTGGGGCTGTAGCGGAGATGGTAGCTTCCCCGAGGGGATAAACACGCTTCACATTCACGTTAAACAATCGATTTATTCGTTGTATGTTACAATGGTATAGTTCTTAATTTCTGTTTCTTAATACACATGCCTTGGCCATGGGACATGTACAATAATTCTAAGCTGACTTTAATAATTGATTATGTTATGCCTCTAAACGCTCAACGTAACACTTCCCTGTGCACAAAAAAAAACATCGTCCACGATGTAGGCAAACATGGTATGGTTTGAGTTACGTCCTTAGCCACTGACCAATTCGAACACCTCTACCTTTTGACCTCTAAAACACACAATCACAAATAAACAGTAATGTACATTAAAAAAAATTACACCCTATTAAGCCAAACTCTGAAAATACAACTTATACTATTAAAAATAAAAACATACAATACTATATAACAATACTTCTACTTATTATTTCTATACTTCCGGAAAATTTACATAAACTCTCTAATACGTTCATGCATTTATCACTGCGTTATGATTATTTCATCATTTTACTCTTATTTTGTCTTATTTCACGTGTATCTCTATTTCTTTAATTTACTTCATTTACTCATAATGATCTAATTATCTTCTATAAATACTTTTTATTTCCATACATACACAAATACATCAATACATTTATCCGCATGTTAAAAATCTGTGGTCTGCTACTTATAGTCTCAATTATCCGCTCCTGACATTTTACGTGATTCCCCATTTCTCAAATATACTTTTTGTCCATAATTAATGTAATTATATCCTGATTAATTCTTCTGATTCATCAGTACCATTATCATTTCATAGCTGGCTAGGCCATGCAGATATCTGCACACGCCATTATTCAAAATGTCGCTGCCATCTCAAGAAACTTTAAAACATTCATAAATTTATCAGAGCAGAATTTTGTTACAATAAACACAGCCATCAATTTTTAGATTTCTTATTATTGTTGCATTCACACACCTAATTGTTCAATAACAAATACCTATTTTTATTTGAAAACATTCATTCGTTACTACCAGTGGTCTTGGCATCACATTTCATCACATAAACTTGAACTCAATTTGTTGACTAAGCATTATGATATACAATGTCTTTGAACCCTATTCTTCGAAAACGCAATGGAGAGGTTAGAATTGCTGTAACCGGTGTACCTATTGCGATTGCTGACTGCCCCGATTAATATAAAAGTCAAAGAACAATGGAAATTGACATGATAGAAGATGACCTGATTTTGACACCGCCCGATTTGGCAGAAAGTGCAAATAACGCGTCGCAAAGTTTATTACCATCTAAAAGTAGAGCCATTTACGAAAAAACTTACTCGGAATTCTCTGCTTGGTGTGTAGAGAAACAAGGATTAATTGCTAGTTTATGGCCGAAATATTCAATGCTAGCGACGAAGCGACATTAATATTGAAAGCAAACAGATATTAGCAAATTTATTAAATTAATTATATTCATCAAGAGGGAACAATAGGATTGTATACCAAAGAAATCTAAAGTACTCAAGAAATAACACATTCAAAAATTTATTTCTGACGCACCGAACAACCAGTTGTTCGGTTTTTTAATTACAAAGGTAAACAGATACAAAATAAAGAAGTTCCATAACTGTAATAACATTGCATTGTATATGTAGGTAGCACTGATTTTTGGACTAGCTGGCACAATGCGGAAAGATAAACTTCAAAATTAGAATGTGATGATGTGCAAGATTTAGGATCCAAATTTTAGTACTTTTGGTGCCTGCTGGCGTGCTTGCAACGCGGCGCCGGCGTTCGGACGGGATCGACAGGCGTTTTATGACAGTTTATATTTGGGTTTTCAGAATGATGATGTATGTATGTATTTTTACTTGTACTATGTACTAATTTTGCAGCAATGTTTTATTCGTATTGGGTTAGCTTTGAATATCTTTTTTGTTTATTGTATACCTTAACTGCTCGGCGTTTGTGTGCTGATTTGTCTCATTTTTTGCTTTTTGCTTATTATGGTGTGATGGAACAACGGGTGATCTATTGTACCTCTATGTGTGTGGTAGTATTACTTGGAATAAAATATGAATTGTAATGATATACAACATAGATCAATAAAAATAATATGAATATTAATAGAATATGAATGAAGCCATCGAAAACCTACACGAGCAAAATATTCACTGTTGCAGAAAACCAACAAAACACGTTGCTTAATTTGGTTAGATAGTATACTGCAGCACACTTTTGTTTAATACAATGGAAGCTCTATACAGCCGGTTGGCATTAATGCATTTTCCAAATTACCGGCAACCATAGCAAGTTTTTTAAAATTTGGAAAACCCGCGTCTGCACACTGGGCATTGTTTTCGGCGTTCTTCTGCGTCAATACTATCTAACAGCGGTGGAGACTTTGCAGTTATTAAACGGCTTGGAGGCTAGAAATCTACTGTAGTCGCAGAAGACTACATAGAAAATTCTGTGCAGAAGAAAATCCACACAGCGGAAAAAAAATTGTAGAACGACAATATGGATGCTCCTCGTGCATTGATTATATATATAGAAGATACCCCAACTCCATAAGAAAAGTGGACGCGCTTAAATCAGTAGGTTTGGATAGGAATAACCAGTGGGCGCTGGGGTCTAACCTATCCATTTGAGCGCGAAATACAAATGATGGATAGTTTTAGTGAAGACATAAACCTCAACAATAGCAATGTGTAGTGTAGTGCGGTTATACTATTCGCCACGAGATGCCGCCTCTTTATTCGTATCTCGGGAATGCCCGAACTGCATCGCGCCCAGTGCCAGTGAATACCCTCTTGCATTATTATTCTGTAAACATGGCATCTGGAAACAAGTGCCAGTACATTGATTGCCAAAAAAGTAAGCGAACAGATCCAAAATTAATGATGCATGAATTTCCAATCAAGGACCATGATCGGTTGCAGATGTGGATTTTAAATTCAGGTAAACAATTTGTTTTTACATAATAGTAATGATACATAGAACAATTTTTCGAGGGAGCCCTACCGGCAAAATTATATTAATATACACTGTGGGCAAAAAAAAAAACGGTACAAATTTTTAATCACTCGTATTTCCAATCATATTTTAAAATATTTAATTCAAATATTTCTTTTAAAAACGAATTGCCTGTAGTGTGAAGATTGAAACCGTACCATATTCGCAATAACAGGACGTTTCAACCCAAAGTTATGTTGATTTATGTTTGGCTATGCAACATTTCTGATAACATCGTGTCAATTTAATGTGAAATGCAAGCTGTAATAAAATTAGTAGGTAATGGATTTTTTTCTTTTGGTCAAAAGGGACAGCAGAGGTTGTATTGCATCGAATACAGGGCGATTTTTTTTTTGTCTACAGGGTGAAATTTTGAAGCATCGCTTTTTGCTGTTTTTATTGAAAAAGAAGAAGTGGAATTGCGAACATGGTATGTTTTCAATCTTCACAACATAAGAAATTAGTCTTTCAAAGAAATGCTTGCTTTAATTTACTTAAAATCTTTGGAAATAGAAGTAATTGAACATTTGTACCGTTTTTTTTTTGCCCACAGTGTATATGCAATGACGCTGTGAATCTCTGTGAATTCGGCCCCTAAATTGATTTGTTTCTTCATTTGCAATCTTTTGATAGTATGTAGTTTGAAGGTATATGATAGTCTATTTCGCAGGTTTGACAGTCTCTGGCCCCTCCAAATTGACATAATTAATTTTTGCAAGCAAGACGTTTGAAATTGTTTTATAGTTTATTTCGGACGTTTGAGAGTCTGTTTTTTATATTTTTTAAGAACAGTGTGTGAAGTTAGACCAGGTACGTCAGCGGTGCATTTATCTTAAACTGAAAAATCATCGTGACCATATTTTTTGCCATTCTTTTGCTATTTGTTAATAGTTTTTACATTAATAGTTTTTAAGGAAACGGTACGCCGGCGCCGCTGACGAGCCGGTAACTCAGCGGCGCAATCTATAAAAATAAACGAATTTGACAAAGATAACAGCTAGTATTTTTGGTATTGTTTTGCTTTCTTCGCGTTTGGACCTTATCCCTCAGATCACTATTGTTTCTTCATATTTAGAAGTTTGATGACAAAATTTAGAGCTGAAAAGCTTTTTGTTCAAATGAACTGAATGTTTACTGTTAGCATTTCTTAACGATTTGGTAAATAAACCGCAATTTTTATAATTTCGTTAAAATAGTTAAATAATAAATTAATTTGATTTGAAGAGATCCATTGACAAATGTGAAGAATATATGTAAAACGGAGAAAATAAAAGCCTCGATATCCTTTGTAGTAAAAATATAATTGTAATGTATTGTAAGTGCGCTGTGTTTTCTGATTGTATAGTTTGTACGAATTGACTTATTGACCGTAAGTGTTTCCCCCTATTTTGAATTAGTTTGTGTATGCTTGATGTTTTGTGTATTTTGTAGACTTGGGCTGATGATGGCACGTTAATTACTGCCAAAACCGGTACCAATTAATATATTTTTACTACAAAGGTTATCGAGGCTTTTATTTTCTCCGTTTTACATATAATAAATTAAAGTAGAGAAAATTCTGAATAATTTATGTATATGACATTTTTTGTAAAATTAATTAGTTTAGCTGCATGAGCAAATTCTATTTGATCGAGATCGTTCGTGTGTGTTAATATAAAACTATCCAGGATTTGACAGATATTTTCATTCTAATGACAGTAGGTAGTCTCAATTGCTGATTTTTTGACAATACCTACTGTCAATAGTATCAAAATATCCGTCAACTCCTGGCTAATTCGTTTTATTTTAATGCAGACACGATCGATCTTAATCAAATAGAATCTCATGCAGCTAAACTATTAATTTTATATATTGTATGATAAAGTCATGTGTCTGGCTACATCAGATTTTTTTATATATATATTTATGCACTATCTACTTATGGGCGGTAGTATTATTTAAAAATTCATGCAACAGTTTTCATAAATTAATTTTACACGTTTTCAGGTTTTAATAATCACCAGCTTCAATAGCATTCTGTTTCCAGAAATATAAAACCAAAGGAACAATCAGATATGTTTACACTTCTTTTAATTTATTGTTTTTATACTGCATACAGTAAAGATGTTGGTCATATAAATGTTGCAGAAGAAAATACTACAGGAGCAACAATATCCATAAAGTGCTTAATTTTTAAGAATTAACTGCAATTGTATTTTCAGGTTAGTTATATTAACGGTTATTATTTTTTTATAATAGGGATTTATTTTTCAAATAAGGGATAAGTTTAGAAAACTTATTTCCTGGCAGTATAAAAGCAACCAATTACCAGCTGGTCACTTTTTTTGTTTTTTATAAATGGTCTTTACTTTCTCCGAAAAGTAATGCAGCAAAAAAATTATTGTTTGGTAAAACTAGCAAAAATACCAGCGGGTCACTTTTTGAAATTCGCTTGATTTTATAGATTGCACCGTTGAGATGCCGAAAATATACACCTGAACGTAATGATAACTATTTTTTAACCATTTTAACAACTTTATAATTCAAAATGTTTCGACCTGTTAGGGAACGTCACGTTATGGATTATTAGTATTTTTTTTTTATTATAAATTTATTAAATATTGATTTGATGTTACAGGAAACGCGTCTTTAGCACTGCTAGGCAAAGAAGTTCTTGCACATCGACATATTTGCACCCACCACTTCAGTGATGATAGTTATGCCAATGCTTCTACAAGACTTCGTCTTAAAAAGAATGCCATTCCTCGGCATTACACTCAAGTTTTACCTGATGACCAATCTGATCAATCTGCTTCAATAGTTCCACCATCAATTGTGTACGTACCACAGAACCAACAACAGCGACCTCAGTGTAGAACACCGTCACCTGGACCTTCAACTTCAAGCTGGGTGGAATAACTAATTGAACTGCCCGAAGATAGTGGAGTCAAGAGGAAGTTGGAGGAGACTTATGAAAACCTGCCAGAGTCTCCCAGAAAGAAGAAATTGAAGCAACATATTCGTCAACAAGGTAAACTCTTGTCCACCAAACGAGGTATTATTTCAAAATTGAAAAGGAAAAAGGCTTTGAATATTGAACAACTAATAAACGAAAAAAAATTTACACGAAAATCATGCAAAACAATAATTCAAATGCAAATGAAGCGTCGAGGGTGTAAATGGTAAAATCATGAAAAAAATTTTGCCTTGGCATAATATTACAAAAGTCCATCGGCTTATAATCACCTACGCAATGAAATTGTGCTTCCCGGAATTAGCACAATTCAGCGATGGCTATGGCAGTCAAAATTCTTACCTGGATTTAATGCTTTTTTTTGGCACAAATAAAAACAAAATTAGAAGGCTGGTCTACATCTGACCGTAAGTGTGCCATTTGTTTTGATGAAACGGCAATTAAGGAATTCCTCGAATATAATAAATCCTTAGATTTGATAGAAGGTTTTGAAGATCTGGGTCACTTGGGACGTACAAAGCGCACTGCTCGATATGCTTTAGTTTTCATGGCGAGAGGTTTGTACGCTTCCTGGAAAATAACGTTGGCTTATTTTTTGACACACACAGGTGTTACAGCCAAACACTTGAAGCCGATTATTGCTGAAGTGATTGAAAAATGTGAGTCTGTTGGATTACTTCCCTTAGCAACAATATGTTATCAAGGTACAACAAGGTATTTCGGAGGCGTTGCAGAGATATGTTATTTTTGTTACAGTAATAAGTTGTAATTTAGGGTTAAATTTGGTTTTTACCTTTAAGTTTAAGTCAGGGGAATTTAATTTTAGGTTTAAGGTTCGGTATGAAAACCAGGCACTGCGCCTGATACCGCACCTTTTGGTGCTTACATTCTAATTTAATTTGTTTATATTGTATCATTATTTGTTTATTTTGTATCATTATTTGCTTATTCTATTTTGTTTTTTTGTTTATTTTGTAATTTCGTTTTTGTATTACAATTTTTGAATTGCGTGTGGTGCACCAATAAAGGCATTTATTATTATATTTATATATATATATATATATATATATATATATATATATATATATATAGTATAACAGGCGGGATCCTGGGAGACGACCTTGAAATGACCTTGCCACCAGAACCCCGCCTGAGCCTCTCTGACGTCACACTGACCTTGATAGCCTTATCTGACCTTTGATCTCTTATCTTGTTGACGTCTGTGTGTTCGACCTTTGAGCTTGTTGACATGTGTGCTGTTGCTATGCGCGCCTTATCTTATGTGTGTGTACTGGCTGTAATCGCGAACAAGTCTGGACTTGCAACCTTGGTGCCGACTTGCTGGCGCCGCAGATGACATCATCACACACGCCGAGTTTAGCGGGAGATTTGAAATAATGTTAAAAAACAGGCGTGCGGTTGGATTCGAACCGGAGACCGCGCTAGACCTATAGTTTACAATGCAATCGACTGACCGCACTCGACCACTCGCCCATTTACGTGAAGAAGCGCTTGTTTGTGATTAGTATAAAGACGAGGGGGCGGGCAGAGCGCCGTCAAGGTTAAATAAGGAAAAGTTAAAAATGTACGATCAAACTCCACAAGCCTAGACTAGACTAAACCTGTAATATCTCACTCTCAGCGATAAATAAAACGCATAATATTCTTTTAAAACATATATTTGTGTTTCTTAATTGATATGACAACGAGATTTCTGCATAATAATATTCTTTCTAAAACATGTATTTTAATGTTTCTTAATTGACATAACATAAGCTATTTATTGGTAATATTATTGAGGTTGAGTAATACTTTTATTTTTCTCTCTGAGATAAATAAAACGCATAATGTTATTGTTAATATTTTAATTTAAGTTTAAATGTTTTATAGATAAAATACAATTAGTTAATAATATTTTGTGCTTAATGTCTTTTAGTAGCTTCTCTATCTTTAGCTTATGGATTTTCCTTCTAGAACAAGTTTTCAACTGTTAATTTTTTTGTATAATAAAAATGATTACATACCTTTTCTGTAGTTCCAATGTTTTTGATTTAAGTATTTGAGACATTTGTTTTAATTTCATTTTGTTTCAGTAGAATAAAGTTATACTTGTATGTTCGTGTATAGGATGCGTGAAAATGAAAGAATAATATAACAGTTGAATTAATTTATTTTTATAAAATAGTACATTATTAAAAATTCATAAATGTTATCACATTTGGTTTATCAACACCATTATACATAAAACTCATCTGGGGTTGTCCATCTTTAGATCTGAGCATGTAGTCATCATACACAGCGCCTCCTATCTTTCTCGGTAGTATAATGTTTAACATTTCATGTTGAATAATGACTATTCCGGACATGGTTTTTGCGAGTGTACAACCACAATAAATTTCACCTACTTCTAGATCTTCTAAAAATACTAGGACTTCAACGGCTTTTCCTGCTGCTGATGAAGCTGATACTGATGTTGGTGATGGTGGTGGTGGTGGTGGTGGAGCTATTACATTTTCACTTATTAGAAAAGCCTCTAAATCTGCTAACGTTGTGGTGGTGGTGGTGGTGGTTGTTTCTGGAGCTATTTTTTGTTCCATCTAGAGCAAGCAAACCATCAGTTAAATTACTTATATAACAGAAAGAAACTAACTACATACCTTTATCCGTTTACTTTTGCAATGACAATTTAGCGGGCTATCACCTAATGTTTCGTAGCACTGTAAATCTAAGGTCGTTTTTGGATAATGCAAATTGACAGAGTTGTGGCAAAAACAAAAGTACTCATAGCAATCGTTGCAGAATTGTGTAGGCATTTGTAGGTTCTTTGGCTGACGATTAGAAATCAGTCTTAATTTATATGAGTTACCACCCCTCTCTATCCAACTATTTATAGAATATTATCTTTGTTTATCCAACTGTTATGCCTCTTATCCAAACCTAACCACTTTACGAAAACTTTGTCCTTTTGTCGTTTCAGCACTTTCTCAACTAAATATACATCTGAATATTTTACTCTTTGCAATTGATAATCATAGAATCCTCCATGAATGTCTTTGTTTTCCATATCCTCTAATAGGTACGTAGTTGGGTTAGTTATTTGCACACGTTTAATTGTGAATATTTCAGTCGACCAATTGGGAGTGTATTTTTTATCGAATACTCCTCGTATTTTCGATATTCGTACCCGATCACCTACTTGAAATTTATTTTTTAGTTGTCCTCTTTTTATATTACTATATACTGTATTCAATAACAGTTGTTCATGTGCTTTAGAAACTTCAATTGGTTTCATTTTTATGGTCCGATGTTTAGAATTGTTATATTTGTTTGTAATACTTTGTAAAATATCAATCCATTTATAGTGTCCTCTGTAACTAAATTCTTTCCACATTATATTTTTTAATGTTCTATTAACACGTTCTACAATTGACGCTTTTTTCTCACTAAAGGTACTATAATGATTTATATGGTATTTTTTCATTAGTTGTTGGAACTCTTTGTTAAAAAATTCCTTTCCTTGATCGGTTTGTAAATTTATCGGAATTTGCTCTTTGAAAACGTTTTCTAGAGCCTTAGTAACATCTTTTCCTGTTTTGCTTTTGATGGGAAATGTCCATGTAAATTTCGAAAAACAGTTAATTACTACTAGAATGTATTTGTAGCCGTTATTATTCTTAGCATATGGGATCATTTCAACTAAGTCAGCTTGAAATAAATCGTTTAGAGACTTTAAAATTACTCTTCTTCTTCTAAAATTAATTCTAGCTGGCTTATGAATTTCTTCAATAACTTGTCGTTTTTTATCGTCATCCATTATCACAGAAATTCTATTGTATGATTCTGGCCTCCCTTAGTTCTTCAATGATTGAAATAATTTCGTTCATAACACTTGTATTACCGGCGTCGTGTGATGCAAGTAACAATTGTAGTCTTTCCGTTAATTCATTCGGATTGTCCCAATAAGCAAATTCCTTAGTCTTATCCACTTGTGACATTAATACACTACAGCTACCACCTGTTTTTTTGTTCTGCACTAGAGGTGCTAATATTTTTCGATACTTTTTCAGTTTGCTCCCATCAATTTGTTTGTCAGCTTGATAATAACGTCTATGTGCATTCGTTTTTAAAACAATCTCTTTGTAATATTTTTCATCTGTATCATTGTAACCTTGTGGTTTCTTTTTAAATAATAATTCATAAAGTCCGCGTGTACCTTTATATCTTTTGTTCTTAACAGTTATATCACCATTGGTTGAAATAGTTATTTGTGAATTTCCAATGAAGAATTTTTCAGTTTCTGCATCATATCTAATGCCATATTTAGTGTCATACTCATCTTCCTTTTTCTTCATCTCGCTAATGTACTTTCTTGTTAAGGGGTGTTGATAGAGATTCTTATCAATATCATCATCATCATCATCTACAACCATTGGATTAACTGAAGTATGTTCTATTGGTGATAATGGTTCAAATTTCCCATCACTATCACTTTCTTCCTCCTCCTCCTCCTCTTCCTCTTTCTTTACATAACCAGGATCGTTTTTATGATTAAGTTTAGTTTGAATAATTTTCAGTTGTTTAGTAATTGGTGAGAATATTTTTTCTTGTGCGATTTCACCATGTTTCCAAACACTTAACTTCTTCCTAATTTCTCGTCTTTTTACGATAATTCTTTTCTTCATGTTCTTTTCATTTTCAGACATTTTTACATCTAAATGGTACGACGAACTAACGAAAAATGACCATAAATCCTATGAGTACTACAATAATATAAACTGATCGAAACCTTTACGATATCGTCCTTTAGGTAGATCACTATCTTTAGATACAGTTAAAAATCCATGTGGTTCCTTCCAACATAGAGAACACATATCTTTAAATTTTTCAAAAGACATATCTGTTCCTATATGGTCTCTGTATACATATTTTAAGGTTAAATCGTCCTGTTTAAATAGAATAATTAAATTACTATTGTCTCTAATTAAATGTTTTGAAACTTGTGCATAGGTTTGCGATAGGTAGAAACAATCGATATAATTATGTCGACCCATACTGAAATATTCACGCATAGTATTTTGGTTGCCGCATGAGACATCATCAAAGATGAATATTGAATTTGGTAATGCTTCATTAGGTGATAATATGTTCTCGTTATTGTGAAAAGAATTAAAAGTTATTCCCTTTATTGGTTTCAATAACCGTTCTAGGTAAACGTATTTAGGTTGATTTAACGATTTCGAATAAATGTAAATATTTTCAAATTTTAATCCATTTTTATGTTCAATTAGTGTAATCATCACATTAGTTTTACCGCAATTTAATGGACCTACGATTATACACCGTACAGTTGAAGGTAAAAGTTTACCATGCCTTGAACACATTTTTACATCAAAAGCGTCAGAATCGTGGTTTTCCACACACATCGAAACCTTCTGTTGAACTACTTTCATTTTTATGGTCACTAACACTAAATAGAGGAGTTGTTATGAACAAGAAGAGGGATAGTTAAATACTATAATCATGAAACATATTAAACATATTATATATTTCCGGTACTGTAGTACGCACATTGCAGTATCATTTTAGATATCAAGCAGTGAAAATGAGAGTGTATACTGGCGACGGTCTTATCAATAGCGCTATTAATAGTTTACCCTTTGAACTGCATATACCAGGCGGCTATCAGTTCTGTGGTCCAGGCACTCGTCTTCAAGAACGTTTACAGCGTGGTGATAAACCTAAAAATAAATTAGATGCTGCTTGCAAAGACCATGACATAGCGTACGCAATGGAAAAAGATTTAAAAAATCGCCATAACGCAGATGGTATATTAGCTACAAGAGCAATGGATCGATTTCGTTCCTCAGATGCATCGTTTGGTGAAAAACTTGCGGCATTAGGTGTTGCGGGTGTTATGCGTAGTAAAGTGAAATTAGGTATGGGTTACTCTAATAATGTTAATGCTAAATGCAGTAAAATTATACGAAAACATTTAAATTCGCTTAAGAAAATTAGTAAATTACTTAACGACGCATATAATGATCTGGATAAAAATTTGAAAGATCCCGATGTTGTTGATGAAATAATGGAAAAAAAGAAGCCAACAGTGAATAAAAAGAAGAAAAGTAGTGGTGGAAATGAAATTTTAAACAAAGCAATGTTGGCAGTACTAAAAAAGAAAAATGAAAAAAACGAAGATGTACCAGTCAGTCAAAATGAATTGGATTTAATGATGGACGTTGATGATGATTCAAGTCCAGAAATACCAACACCGTCACAACCACAAACTGTAACAACTAAGAAGCGAAAATTGGTTAAGCGTAGCAATGAGCATAAAAATAAAAAGACAAAATTAAATATCGAAGATAATACGATAATTGACCCACCTCTACAGCAACAAGATCCTATTTTGAAACGTAAATTAGAAGATAACTACAATGAGGAAGTAGATAATTCGTCTGCCAAACGAATTAAAACCTAGGTACAAAGTCGTTACGTTCAATAGTTTCATGAGAACTTTGGCGGTGAACGTATCATTTTGTTAGCATAATGAAGAAAAAAAATCAGAAAGCTAAATCTGTTTCCTTACCGAAAATCATACAAGAAATAAAACGAAGAATTGTTCAAAAACAACCTCAGAACATAAAAAGTGCTATACGGGTTGCAAGTAAAGTGGCAGCAAAATTTAAATCAAAAGTTAAAACCAAAAGTAAACGCGTAATACCCATACCTAAAACAGGTGGGATTTTACCTCTAATCCCAATCTTTGCTGGCCTCTCAGCTCTCGGAGCGCTATCTGGTGGCGCAGCTTCTATTGCAAATGCTGTAAATCTAGCTAAGCATGCAAAGGAAAAGCTAAAGGAATCAGCACGTCATAATAGGTCAATGGAGGCATTAGCCATGGGAAAGGGTCTCTATTTAAAACAATACAAACGAGGCTTAGGTTTGTATTTGCATCCAATAGAAGCACAACGAAACTATCCAAGATGAGTATGGTTAGACGACGACCGCTGACAGATGTTGACATAAGAAAATATGCAAAAAAATTTAAAATCCCACATTTTCGCGGTGTATTCATGAAGGATGAGCTACCATCTAAGATACGTAAAACATTTGAAGCAGGTGTGATTAATTTGGATGACTCCATTGGTCCGGGGACACATTGGGTTGCGTACAGAAAAAATGGGAAACAAATAATCTACTTTGATTCGTATGGTAACCTGAGACCACCAAGAGAAGTTAATAGATACTTCACTTCAAATGGTTCCGTTCAAATTTATTATAATTATAAAAAATATCAAATGTTATTGAAACCGTCTTATAATTGTGGACAGTTATGCATAAAATTTTTGCTAAATAAATTATATAAATAGAGTGTACAGCTTTTATTATTCCTATTCCCTGCTTAGACACGATCTGAAAATGTCATCGTTCACTTTTACGTTTCATCAGAAATCTTCAGTGCTCACATCTAAGATATATCCACCAATTATTTTAAGTGATGAATATAATTACGCAATAGGTTTGGTGAATTTCGTCAGCTATAATTCGATACCAAACGTAGACTCATCAAACAACAATTTTTATTATCACGATACAAAACAAATTACCCTACCGGAAGGATTATATGAAGTAAGTGACATCGAAAACACTATAACAAGTCATATCGAAGATAAATGGACCAAAGATCGTCCGATTGTAATGATAAAAGCTAATCGGAATACACTAAAATGTGAGATTAAATCCAGCGTAGATATTGACTTTACGAAACCGAACAATATAGGAAGTTTATTGGGATATAAATCGAAGGTACTAAAAAAGGACATTAAACATGAATCAGACTATCCCATAAATATTTTTAAAATTTATACTATAAATGTAGAATGTAATTTAGTTACTAATTCGTACAGCAATGATGATCAAATGCACATTCTGCATGTGTTTTATCCAACAGTCTTACCTGGTACAAAAATTATTGAAAATCCTGCAAACGTTATCTATCTACCAATCAACACCAAATATATAACTGAAATTATACTTAAAATAACCGACCAAGATGGTAATGTAGTTAATTTCAATAACGAAACCATAACGGTAAGACTTCATCTCAAACGTGTGTGATATTATCTCATTAGAAATGGTATTCATATATAATGAGCATATAAATACATCAAGTGCTAAACCACCCATACGCAGTGTAAAAAGAACTCTCAAGGTGCTAACAACATCCAATAGGAAGTTTTTAAGTGCATTAGGATTTAAAATATTAGAAGAAAAACAAAATTGGTAGAAGACTTATTGCGTTCTGGTCCGATCTGAAAATCAGTGTAAAACAATTTGGTCTGCGTTTGTTGTGCGTTTGTCGCTGTTTCGTTCAAGACATAAAAAAATGAGTTTTTATAACCTAAAAGTTGGTGAAGGAATCTATGCAGATAATTCAATCACTAGGTATGAATTCCACACACACCAACCGTATGCAGCTACAAGCTTCAATCATAACGATGAAATTAGGATTCCAATTCAGACTCAGGACTTGTACTCATTAGCCTCCGAATCACTACTATGTATCGAGGGGAAACTATTGAATGAGGCTGGTGAAGTTAGTAAAACATTGAATTTTGTGAACAATGGTATCATGTTTTTATTTGATGAAATTCGTTATGAATTGGGTGGAAATGTCATTGATAGGACAAGACTTCCGGGGATAACAACTACGTTAAAAAGTTATGCTTCCTATTCACCTGGCACTCTTACCAGACTACAAAATGCCGGATGGAATCACCAATCGTATCCAAAAATAATTGATAAAGATGGAAACTTTAGTGTCTGTATACCGTTGTCTATGCTATTGGGAATTGCAGAAGATTTTCGTAAAGTAATATTGCATGTTCGCCAAGAGCTCATACTACTGAGGAGCAATTCAGATTTGAATGCTGTGTGTAATAATCCGGTAACAGCTGAAGATAAACCGAACATTAAGATTAGTAAAATTGCGTGGAAAATGCCCCATGTTATGGTTGGTGATGAGCAAAAAATACATCTGATGGATCGCGTTGCATCGAATATGGATTTAGAAGTGGCATTTAGAAGTTGGGAACTGCAAGAGCTTCCGTTAGTGCAAGAAAATACTAATCATACTTGGGCCATTAAAACAACTAGTCAATTAGAAAAACCTAGATTTATTATTTTTGCATTTCAAAGCGAAAGAAAAAACTCCCTAAATCGCAATATGAGTCAATATGATCATTGCGACTTAACAAACATAAAACTATATTTAAATTCTGATGTATATCCATATGATAATTTAAATGTAAACTTTAATAAGAGCAATTTTTCCATGCTTTATGAAATGTATGCAAACTTCCAGAAATCATATTATTATAAAAGTAGTGGGGCAGAACCATCTCTCTCTCCAATTGATTATAAACAGTTAGCTCCGTTGGTGATCATAGACTGCAGTCATCAATCTGAAGCAACTAAGACCGGAGCCGTTGATATTAGATTGGAATTTGAAACCAGTACAAACGTCCCTGCAAAGACAAGTGCATACTGTCTCACACTCTACGATCGTATCATCAACTACAATCCGTTAACGAGTGTTGTGAGAAATTTCTAAGCAAATAATGTATATTGTGGATTTTCAAGGCTTCCAGTATAAGGATAGTGATTTTTTCATCAAAGAATTGGCTATTAGTAATGTCAGTACTGGTAGTAGTCTACACACACTTATTGCACTCACACATAAATTGGAATGGTACAAAACATCTGTGAGGGATCACATGCAATGGACCACCACAAATATACACGGCTTAGATTGGAATCAAACGTCAGATTTTACCACTACAATACCACAAGAGGATATTTCGAGATATTTAAAAGACGCAGTTGGGAGTGAAATTATCTTAGTTAAAGGTCTGAATAAGAAAATTATGCTTAAGAAATTTCTTTCTAATGTTATTATAGATATTGATAAAATTGGATGTCCAAATTTAAAAGAATTAGGTAAGTACTTTAAGTGTTAACTATCACTGCAAATGTCATTTATTGAATAGTGTTGAGCTAAATTGCGCTCTGCGAAATGTACATGCACTGTATAATTGGATTATTCAATAAAACAAAAATTATCAACAATATACATTTCTTTTTCTATTTATTTCCTACATATATTTTAATTACATAAATAATTATTAAAGTAAAATATTCTCCAAAATATTTATCTTCTTTTTCATCTTTTTTACCGGCACCGGTTCAGGTTCTGCATACTGCAATGATTCCCTCGTATCATCATCATCATCATCATCATCTTCACCATCAATTTCCTGAACTTCCTCGTGGTCGCTCTCAGGTATAACATATATTTTTCTCTTTTTCTTTAGTGGCTGCTGCTGCTGCTGCTGCTGCTGTTCTTCTTCCTTTTGCTGTGCTCCTCCTCCTGCTGCTTCTAACATTAGAGGTTCGTCCGCCTCTACTTGTAAGTTAAAGTTGAACATCCGTAATGCTTCCCGGAATATGTTTAATTCCTGCCCCGTCTCCAGGTGCAGCTTCATATAGGTGACGGGCAGGTCACCAAACTTATTTTGGAGTGTAGTTAGTTTAGGGGTGTAAGATAAGTTTAATAGAACCTGCCCTTCCCGTTCCGTGATGCTCTTCACGCCGTAGCTGAACAACTGTTTGCATATAACAAACAGCATTTTCACTGGAAGGCGGGCACTGGTTGGTTTAACAATAATTGTACTAGGAACGGATGCCATTGTTGCTGGTTCTGGTTATATGTAGTTGCTGGTTGTCGAACTATCGTAGTCTGCTGAATGATGTACAGTACAGCTGGAACTGCATTCGCAAAATATATACCCAAATTTTGGTAACGATAGTAATTTTTATTGAAAATGTACGATCACGCGCTAGAAACGGTGATTTTCCATTATGATAAGAAATATATTTCGACTGTAGACTTTAGCTGCCTGACTAGCATAATTATTTCCGGGGTAAGTGACAAATATGTTTTTCGCATACATTGTAAGTAAATTTTGTTGAATCTAGAAATTCTTATTTTAAAAATGTAATCATGTGATTGCTAATATTGCATCTAGCAGCAGTTAGTTTCTTAAAAATTCATTGTGATAGCAAATTATTTCCGGGTAAATAACAAATTTGTTTTTGATAACATTTCAATTCATCATCATCATATAATCACATGATGCGATAACAACTGTGGAATATTTCCGAATTTGTGGAATATTCCAGAATGCTTACGTGTACAACATCACTCTGTATTATGTATGTTCATATCTAAAGAAAGAGGTCATGACCCTTGTGATAAGATTCTATATCCGTCTCGAGACCGAACTCAAAATAGTTTATTTCAGGAAACGTATTTATGGTTAAAATACCCAGTGTTCAACACAAAAATGAACATGACGCCTATATATATTATATGAAACATTTACGTGGACAACATATTTACAATAATGTCATCACCAGAAACAGTTGCCGATTTATCTAGTGTTGCTATCAAGAAACTTGAAGAGGTAAGCAGAATAATTAAAACTCGTCCTCAATTATTGCGTTTGGTGAAATCAATAAATACCTTAATTCTAACTGTTCGGAAAGCAATAAAAAATAAATCTGATAATAACGGAAACTTTTCAAAATTAGAATCTAATTTAGGGTTACTTAAATGTTTCAAAGAACGATTTAAGTGGTTGGCAAATAAAAGAAAAACCTATACAAAAAACGAAACCTACAATGGGAACAAGTTGAATCTTGCTTTGATTGTAGAATTCAAAGCGGTGTTATTATTAATTATAAAATTTTGGACCCGGAAATTTTTTTAGATAAAGCATTTAAGAGTTTTTCATTGAAAATAAAAAAAGCATTAAAAACGTCTTTGTTAAAAGTTAATACGGTATTCTATGCGAATTTTGTTAAACCACAGAACAAGTGATACTGATATTAAACATTTTCCCACCAAAACCGAGGTTATTGATAATGGTGCAAACTTAAAGCAATGGTATAGGGAACATGATAAAAATAAAATTTTAACGAAATTACAAACGTTTGAAGAGCGTGACTCAGGATGGGCCCTCTATGAGATTTTACAATTAAAAGTTAATATTAATAACTATTCACCAATAAGCTGTGGTATATCTACGTATGTGGAAATGCCACAATTTATTAAGAACACGAAATCAGTAATTAATATAAAAAATGATGATCCGTATTGCTTTTTATGGTCAATTATGGCCTGGAAGTATCCATGTGATAAGAAAACAAAAAACGTTAGTAGATACACGTCGTATCCAAAGTTTTCTGAACTAAAATATGATGGTATTCAGTTTCCCATGCGCGTTAAAGATATACCTAAATTTGAAAAAATGAATAACATGTCAATTAATGTGTTTATAGTTAGTAGAGGTAGGAATATGGAAATTCTACCTACACATGTAAGTAGCTATGATTTTAAAGATGAAATTAATTTATTAATGCTCAAAACTGAAAAAATTGGTGTTGATTGTGAAGATGATGATGATGATGATGATGATGATGAAGATGATGATTACGATACACAACACAATCATTTTGCATTAATTACAAATTTATCTGGTTTATTGAAGAAGCAACTTCCCGATTCTAAAAATAAAAGTTGGATCTGTAATCGTTGTCTAAATCATTTTAAAACAGAAGAAACATTGAACAAACATCGCATCATGTGTAGAAAAGTAAATAAGGCTAAAATTGTTTTACCTCAAGAACCAGACAACATAATGTCGTTTAATAATTATAAAAATGTTTTAGATGTTCCTTTTGTCATCTATGCCGATATCGAAAGCATTCTATTAAAACATCAAGATAGTAAGGCTACTACAACATTGAATAGGGTACAGAAACATGAAGCATTTAGTATTGCTTACTATTTAAAATGTTCTTTTAATGATTCACTTTCCAAATTTGAATTGTATACAGGTAAAGACTGTAGTATCTGGTTTGCAAAAAATTAGAACAGATTGCATTAGAATTAAATACAAAATTTTGTAATATAGTACCAATGAATTTATCAATGATGGAAAAAGAGCAACATAAATGTGCAAAAAAATGCTATCTTTGTTCAAAACCATTTACCACAGCAAATTACAAGGTCAGGGAGCACAATCATTTTACAGGAAAATTTAGGGGAAGTAGCCACAACTTATGCAACTTGAAATTGAAAGATTCACATGCTATACCAGGGGTTTTTCATAATCTCTCAGGCTACGATTCTCATTTCATTATAAAACCTATCACAGTTAATATTCCAGGTAAAACTAATCTATTACCACTGAATAAGGAAAAATACATTTCTTTCACAAAGTATGTTAGCAATACAAAGGTAAACATCAAATTTATAGATTCTTTTCGCTTTATGGCAAGCAGTCTAGACAAACTGGGGTCTTATTTAAATGACAATCAAAAGATAATAACAAGAAAAATGTGTAATAGTGATCAGGAATTTAAACTACTTCAACGGAAAGGTATATTTCCTTATGAATATTTAGATAACTGGGATAAGCTTGAGGAAACATCTTTACCATCTAGAGAGCATTTTTATAGTAAGTTAAATAATAAAGGCATATCAGAGTCTGATTATAAACACGCTTGTGATGTGTGGAATCAATTCAAAGTTGAAAATATTCAACAGTATGCAGAGTTATACTTGAAAACTGATGTTTTAATTTTAAGTGATGTTTTTGAAAATTTTAGAAAAATTTGTAAATCTACCTATGGTTTAGACCCGCTGCACTATTGTACAGCGCCTGGCTTAGCATTCAATGCCATGTTAAAAATTACCAATGTTAACTTAGAATTACTCACTGACGTCGATATGTTAATGTTTATTGAACGGGGAATCAGAGGTGGCATTTCTCAGTGTTCTAATCGTTATGGAAAAGCCAATAATAAGTATATGAAAGATTATAATGATAATCATGAACAATCCTATTTAATGTACTTTGACATTAACAATTTATATGGGTTAGCAATGAGCCAACATTTACCGAGTGGAGAATTTGAACTCATTACCGACCGTGATATATATTCGTTGCCTAGTGTTGAATCTGTTCCTGATAATAGTCCCATTGGTTACATTTATGAAGTAGATATTTCATATCCAGTGGAACTATTTGGAAGACATAAAGATTTACCTTTGTGTCCTGAACATTTGGTACCACCTTGCTCACAAACAAAAATTCCAAAATTATTAACAACATTTTATGAAAAAAAAAATTATGTTATTCATTACAAAACGTTACAACAAGCTCTTAAATTAGGTATAAAAGTTCATAAAATTCATAAAGTGTTAAAGTTTAGGCAGTCAGATTGGTTACGAAAATATATCGAGTTAAATACTGAAATGAGAAAAAAAAGTAACAACGACTTTGAGAAAAATTTCTTTAAGTTAATGAACAATGCAGTGTTCGGTAAGACCATGGAAAACGTACGCAAATATAGAGATATAAAATTAGTTACGAGATGGCGCGGACGTTACGGTGCAAACTATTATATTTCTCAACCAAATTTTCACAGTAGTACAATCATTGATAATAATATGATATTAATTCAAATGAACCGGTTAAAAATGTTTTTTTCAAAACCCATATACGTTGGAATGGCAATATTAGACATCTCTAAAACGTATCTGTATGATTTTCATTATAATTATATGCTTGAAAAATTTCCAAATCAAGCGAAATTATTATACTGCGACACTGATTCATTAATTTACCATTTATTCGTTGATGATATTTATCAAAATATTAAGGAGGACATTCACAGGTTTGATACCTCAGATTTCCCTGAAAAGAACATATATAACATGCCTAGAGAAAACAAAAAGGTGATCGGCTTAATGAAAGATGAGAATTGTGGGCGTATCATGACGGAATTCATTGGTCTTAAATCAAAAATGTATGCCATCAAAGTGCAAACAACTGAAGATGAGGTAAATCAACTTCAAAGAAAACTCAATGTTATCGGTGAGGATAATAAGCATATTGAACAATTGGTATCGAACATAGGTACTGTAAAGAAAGCTAAAGGTGTAAAATCATGTTCTCTAAAACATATAACCTTTGATCATTATTTTAATTGTTTATTTAATAATCAAAGCTATAGGACTGATCAGTATTTAATCAGATCTGAAAAACATGTAGTTTATACAATAAAACAAAACAAATTAGCGTTAAGTGCACATGATGACAAAAGAATTGTTAACTATTTATATACAGACACCAAACCATGGGGTTATACGTAGTTTTAATTATCTTGTATATGTCTTCAAGTATAAATGTCTAAGCAGATCTAGAGAGGGGGAAAAATACAGGTTAGATAGCTTAAACTAAAATAAAATACACATCTATAGTTAGTATGATTTCAGCTATATCAAGATGTTAATGGTTTTACTATTCCTCTTACCTCTGACGAGAGGTAATTCAGTACAAGAAGAGCAGTGTGATTATTACAAGAGTGAATCTGAAAAGTGGCGAAATGACTATGAATCCCTTTATAATGTCAGTCTATCTATTCCTCAAGAATGTACAGATGAACTGGACCAATGTACTGAAGACCATATGAGCGAAATGGATTTGACTGACGAATGTTTCAAGAAAATCACAGGATTCGAAAGACGAATTGAAAATTTAACTGTATCTACGGCTCTCATCGAACGTGAAAATTTAATAAAACAAAGTATTCAACTAGAATCTACCATACAAGAATTGAGAAAGTCCCTAAATGACTCCAATAAAAAACTGAGTTTTTCGTACGGCCTCATTAATGAGCATAAACAAAATATAACGGAATTACGTGGCCTGTATGATAAAATTGTATTAGATGCACATATGTTAAAATTTGATTATGATAACTGTGATGTTAAGTTAACAAAATGTATGAATGACATTCTTCAAAAAGAACGAAAATTAATACAAAATATAAACGACTGTGTGGAAAGGGAGGAACAATGTCAAGAGAAGAAGAATAGATATTCACTTAATCTAAGCATTTGTCGAAAATCAAATAGAAAGCACAGATTAAGTAGAAATAAAAGTATTACCCAACCTCAATAATATTACCAATAAATAGCTTATGTTATGTCAATTAAGAAACATTAAAATACATATTTTAGAAAGAATATTATTATGCAGAAATCTCGTTGTCATATCAATTAAGAAACACAAATATATGTTTTAAAAGAATATTATGCGTTTTATTTATCGCTGAGAGTGAGATATTACAGGTTTAGTCTAGTCTAGGCTTGTGGAGTTTGATCGTACATTTTTAACTTTTCCTTATTTAACCTTGACGGCGCTCTGCCCGCCCCCCTCGTCTTTATACTAATCACAAACAAGCGCTTCTTCACGTAAATGGGCGAGTGGTCGAGTGCGGTCAGTCGATTGCATTGTAAACTATAGGTCTAGCGCGGTCTCCGGTTCGAATCCAACCGCACGCCTGTTTTTTAACATTATTTCAAATCTCCCGCTAAACTCGGCGTGTGTGATGATGTCATCTGCGGCGCCAGCAAGTCGGCACCAAGGTTGCAAGTCCAGACTTGTTCGCGATTACAGCCAGTACACACACATAAGATAAGGCGCGCATAGCAACAGCACACATGTCAACAAGCTCAAAGGTCGAACACACAGACGTCAACAAGATAAGAGATCAAAGGTCAGATAAGGCTATCAAGGTCAGTGTGACGTCAGAGAGGCTCAGGCGGGGTTCTGGTGGCAAGGTCATTTCAAGGTCGTGTCCCAGGATCCCGCCTGTTATACTACTCCGGGTGATTCAAATTCGAGCCTCGCCATGGGGATCTCGCTTATTAGTGGAGATAGAGCCTATGTTTAAATTTGGCAAAGTTTCGTATTTTTGTGCTAATCAATTATCTGAAAAGAAATTTAAGCTATCATTTTTCATTTTGAAGATATCCACAAAAAACTGAAATTTGAACATATCGTTTTTAATTTTTTATTCAAAACCAAATATAGCTAGACATTTAAAACAAAAACATTCTACAGGTACTTTTTAACAAGGAATGCAGTGTTATTTTTTAATTTGAAATAACATCAAAGATGGCCGCGTAACCATGGCCAAGTTTTGTTTTTCTTATGGGCGCCATATTGAATTTTGGCATTTTCCGATGCTCGCGTTTTTTCTCATTTCCGCAACGTATAACATGTTACCATTCTTTTTTAAATAATGGTGTAATAATCAAAAAACCTTCAGGTACCCAACTGGAGCTTGGTTACAGACCGCCGGAGTCGTTGCCAAGCAACACCAGCCAAATGCACAAAATAAACCCTAATTGTAGTTTATTGTGGATGTAAAATGCCGTTTACCAATAACGTAGCGTGAAATAATAAGGGTTTATTATTGTTCTCTTAGAAATGTCGCATCGTACAATATTCCTAACATTGGATGGAAATTTAGCGGACCATGGATCGTTTAGTAAACCCTGCAATTCTTATAATCCTCATGGAAATGTTGAAACTAATCAAAGAGGTATTTTAGAAATAGTAAACGTTAAATTACATTGATTTGCAATGGTTTTTACTGGTTTTTACATAAATGACGATTCTTGGATTTCTAAGCGGGAATTAGCCCTTAATTTGTAATTGCCGCAAACACGTGTTTGCAGACCACGAACAAAGATATTGAAACCGTACAAACCCCACACAAGTCAAACTTTGCAGTTGTATGAAATTATTTAAATCAACAATTTCCGAATCGTTGGATTGGTAATGGTGGAGTGGTGGATCTCCTGGTTTAAGTCCTCTGGACTATTTTCTTTGGGGAACTGTTAACGATAAAACTTATCACGATACTCGCAGAAATATCGACGATCTGCGGGATCGAATAACAAATGCGGTCAATGCTATTCCGGGAAAAACAGTTAGAAGAGCATAACAATATGTGGAAAAGCGGACACGCTTTTATGCCTTCAAGAAAATAGCGGCCAATTTGAACATTTACTTAAAAAATAATCTTTATGTTGTATAAACTTGCTTCTTTTACAATCTGAATGTTTTAAATCCAAAGCACTCTTTGTCAGTCCGGCGCCGGCGGTCGGTAACCAAGCTGCAGTTGGTTACTTGATAAGCACGACAAACAACAAGAAAAAGAAGAACGTGTTTTTTATTATTAAACCATTGTTTTAAAAAATAATGCCAACATGTTATACCTTTCGAAAATGAGAAAAGACACGACCATCGGAAAATGTTAAAATTCAATTAAACTCTTAATTATATCACGCTTTTCGTTATTGGTAAACGGCATTTTCAACCACAGTTAAGGTTCATTTGGTTAAATGGCAAACCTAACGCTGAGGGCGCCGCTTGATCCAAGTGCATTTTGTTGGTGTTGCTTGGCAACGACTCCGGCGGTCTGTAACCAAGCTCCAGTTGGGTACCTGAAGGTTTTTTGATTATTACACCATTATTTAAAAAAGAATGGTAACATGTTATACATTGCGGAAATGAGAAAAAACGCGAGCATCGGAAAATGCCAAAATTCAATATGGCGCCCATAAGAAAAACAAAAGTTGGCCATGGTTACGCGGCCATCTTTGATGTTATTTCAAATTAAAAAATAACACTGCATTCCATGTTAAAAAGTACCTGTTGGCGCTGGTGTTTGTTTTACGGTGAGTTTGCCATGAAAATTCACTTTTGCTGGATTGGTATAGTCGGGCTGGCTTCATAGTGCGAGCAGTAGGTTTTTTTGGCGCCCAGCTGATCCGTCCTCGAAGAGCCAGTCTGTTGCCCAGATAGATTTTGTCACTTGTATCGCAAGGTTGAGTTTTGGAATCAACACGATCGAGTTTATATATTGTGCTAAGGCTCTTGATTATTCATTGTGGGTGTCGTTCCAGTGTTATTGGTGTTATTGGTGGTTATTAGTGCTTTATTGGTTGTTCTGGTTTTCCCGTGGTACGTCATAACCGGCTACCACGCGGTCCTTTGTCCTACAGTCCACTTGTCTCTACGTTTTTGGTTAATTGGCGCAAACATTTGGTCCCATCGAGCCCGGATACGTCGGCGATTGGTTTTTAGTTGTTTGTGTTGTTGAATATTTGAATTTGGAGTTTAATTTTGGAGAGTTGTTATTTTTTTGCGTTTTTTTTGTTGATTTTTACCGTTTTGAATCCTGAGTTGGACTTTAGTTTAAAGAATTGTTTTATTTTTTGAGTTTTGTTTTTCCACTTGGTTGTGTGCAGTCAATTGGGTTTATTGTGGATATATTAGATATATTTTGTTCTCAAAATGAGTGACAAAGTAAAAACACAAAGGTTGAAGGTTTTAAATTCTAAAAAGTAACTGTATTTTGCGAGATTGACTAATATTTACGAATTGGGTAAAGGTAAGGATGACCCAGAAAGAGCAAAGAATTTTGAAAGTCACCTCAGGTTATTGGAAGAAATTAGAACTTGGTTCTATGAAGTTATGGACTCCATTAATGAACTGAATTTAGAACTTCGGGAAGATTTTGAGCCAGATTTTCAGCCACTGAATGCCTTTGATGAAATCTATGGCCATATCTGCTTGCTTGCTGATGAGCTTAAGGCATCTAAGCCGAAACCAGTGGCAATTCCTGATGCTAGCGAGGCCACCAAGGCCATTCCACGCTTACCGAAATTACAACTGCCCATTTTCTCGGGCGAGTTTAGGGACTGGCCAATTTTTCATGAATGCTTCCGATCATTGATTCATGAAAACAAATCTTTGACTGATGTTGACCGTGTACACTATCTCGTTGGATCCTTGTCAGGCAGAGCTCGAAGCCTCTGTACAGGAATTCCTCCAATCGGAACCAATTATAGAGTTTTGTGGAAATTGCTCCTAGATCGTT
This sequence comes from Melinopterus prodromus, assembly GCA_964023965.1. NCBI lineage: Eukaryota > Metazoa > Arthropoda > Insecta > Coleoptera > Scarabaeidae > Melinopterus > Melinopterus prodromus. Next base: position 32,617,419 of record OZ030391.1, on the reverse strand, counting down.
TTCAGGATGATCGACAATTCTCTAGTTACTATTTTGAACAAATGTTGGAATTTAAGACGGCTTCTAAGCCATCATATAAACATTTAAGTAGTTTCTTAGACCGCTTTGATTCTGCTTATATGGCCTTGCGTAGGTTGCCAATAGCAGACTTGTCGGATTTTATGGCGTCGTATTTAGCGCTGAGTAAGTTAGATAATGAAACCAGAAACAAATTCGAAAATTGGCGGAGGAAGTCTTCTATACCAACATATTCTGAGGTTTTGACATTTGTGTCTGAGCAAGCAAAAATTTATGAAAGATGTCCTCCTTCCATGGCATCCTTGAATATAAGTAGTCCTAAAGGTAAGCCAAATGATTATTCTTTGGTTGTACAAGAGTGCCAGAAGTGTACTATTTGTGGGAATTCATCTCATTCGGCGGAGAAGTGCTTTGAGTTGGTATCTCTTTCTCCGTACGAACGATACCAACTAATTAAGAGAAAAAATTTATGTTTTAATTGTTTCGAGGAACATCACGCCACAAGATGTCCGCATAAGTTTAAATGCAAAACTTGCAATGCTTAGCATAATTCAATGATGCATTTTGTCGGAAAAAATACTGTAGGTTTAGATAGCACTGAACATGACGTAGTTGGTGCTTCGTCGCATAGTGATTCTCTCTGTTCAACTGTCAAATCAGGCAATCAGAGTACAGTTTTGTTATCGACGGCCGCGGTTTTTGTCGCTGACCGGGCTGGAGAAAAGCGGAAAGTAAGAATTTTGTTGGATTCGGGTAGCACTGGAAATTTTTTGACCCTTGATTGTGCAAAACGTCTGAATCTGAATGTTTTAAAGGATAGTTCCGTAGTGCGAGGAATCGGTTATTCAAGTAATTCAGTTTATGGCAAGGCTGATGTTGTAATCTTTTCTAGGTTTGATTCCAATGTCAATTATAGTGTGCAGGTTCTGATTGTGAAAAGATTAACTGGTCAGCTTCCACAAAAGGTAATTGATAAAAAATCTTTAAGCTATTTAGATGGTCTGTGTTTGGCAGATGATGCATTTGACCAACCTGGAGAGGTGGAGGGAATTATTGGAGCGCAGCTTTTCCCATTCTTGCTGGGCTCTACCAAGATTATGGCTTCTAGTGATTTACCAGTAGCGGTACAGACTAGTTTAGGGTTTGTAATAATGGGTTCTGTCCCTTCACCTTTGAACGGGGAAGTTGCATCACAGGCGTATTATACTTCAGTCGAGCCACCGCTGGAGACAATGGTTTCAAAATTTTGGGAACTGGAGGCTGTGCCTGACAGCTACGTTGAATTTCCAGATGATGTGGAATGCGAAGAAACTTATTCTACTACGGTACAGAGAAAGTCGTCTGGCCGATATATAGTAACGTTGCCTTTTAAACAAGATCCCTCCTTATTGGGTGAATCGTATTTAAGGGCACTGAAGTGTTTTGAGTCTTTGGAAAGGAGGTGTGAGAAAAATTATGAGTTTAAGCTTCAATACCACATGGTGGTTAAGGAGTATTTGGATAAGGGTTATTTGTCTAAGGTTGATGAACCTAACTTGGCGTTGCCGCATTATATTATTCCACATCACGGTGTTATCAAGCCCGGTAGTTCATCAACTCCACTGAGATGTGTCTTGGATGCTAGTGCAAAAACTACCACTGACTATTCATTAAATGATTTGTTACATGTAGGACCAAAGTTGCAGTCCGATGTAATTGGTATATTTTTGAATTTTCGCTTATTCGCTGTTGCATTTACAGCGGACATAAAGAAGATGTACTTGCAAATTTCTATGTGCAATAGTCATCGTCGTTTCCAAATGATATTATGGAGATTTGCTACTAACCAACCCATTGAGTTATATCAGTTAAATACTGTGGCGTTTGGGATTAAGTCATCTCCTTTTTTGGCAATACGAACTATAAAACAATTAGCCACTGATGAATGCGAGAGATTCCCACTTGCGGCCTCTGTCGCTTGTCGGGATTTTTACATGGATGATCTGGTCTCCAGCGTTGCCACAGTGGGGGAGGCTAAGATATTGTATTCTCAGTTGACTTGATTGTTTAATGCGGGCAGATTTGAGTTGGTTAAGTGGGTGGTCAATGATACAAACTTGAGGCAACATATTCCTGAAAGTGACTTGTCCCCAAATATTGTGAATTTTGAGAAAGATAGCCTGAAAGTTTTGGGCTTGCAATGGAATCCCAACCTTGATGCGTTTCTATTCTTGAACAATTCTTATGACAGAATCTGTACTAAACGAAACGTTCTATCGTTACTGGCTCGTCTCTTTGATCCATTGGGCTTTATATCTCCTGTGACCTTACAAATTAAGTTAGTTATTCGTAAGCTTTGGATGCTTGGTCTTGATTGGGATGAAACTCCCCCTGCGTCGTTGGTTGATCAATGGATAGCGTTTCAACGAGATTTAGCGCTTTTAACAACTTTTAGGGTTCCTCGTCATTTAGGATATTTGCAGGAGAGCAGGGTTACGTTGAATGGATTTGCGGATGCGTGTACGTCGTCCTATGGAGCGGTTGTATATTTCAGAGCTGAGCATAGTGACGGTAGAGCGGTGGTTAACTTAGTGTGTGGTAAGACCAAGATAGCTCCAATGAAGGTGGAATCGATACCACGATTGGAATTGTGTGCGGCTCTTCTTTTGGCTAAGTTACTCGATTTAATAAGACGCACGTATAGTGATCGCTTAACATTTGAAAAATGTTACGCGCTTTCCGATTCTACAGTTGCTCTTAACTGGATTGGATCGCCTCCTTACAAATGGCATACTTTTGTCGCCAATCGGGTGGCTAGAATTCGAGACTTGGTTGACCCTATTGATTGGTTCCATATTGATGGTAAACTAAATATCAGCGATGGTTTATCTCGTGGTATGTCACCATCGCAATTTTTGGCGATGTCGGATTGGATTGAGGGACCTGACTGGTTAAGAAACCCTCAGTCTAGCTGGCCTATACAGCGTGTCGTTCCGGTGAGCGGTTTGTGCCCTGAAGAAAAACTTATTTCTTTGGTAGTCACTTCTCTGCCCCAGGAATGTCCTCTTAACCTTTTGGTTTCGAGACTTTCTTCGTTTACGCGATTGTTGAGATCCACGGTCTATGCGTTAAGGTTTTGCAGAATTTTAAAATCTAAAGGTAATATTACCTCATCGGATCTGGAAGAGGCGGAACTGAGATTGATCAAGAGTGTTCAGAGACAGAATTTCCAATCTGATATTTCCTCCTTGGAAAGGGGCGAATTATGTTCTGCCCAGTTACGACCGTTGTGTCCTTTTTTGGATAATGGACTGATAAGAGTTGGAGGGCGATTGAAGAATGCCGACGTGAAATTTCACGTGCAACATCCATTGTTGTTACCAAAAAAGAGTTCATTTGTTGATCTGTTGATTGATTATTGCCATCGAAGCAATTTGCATACTGGTCCACACTTGGTGTGCTCGGTTTTGCGTCAGAAATATTGGATTTTAGCGGCTCGAAATACCATTCGTTATCGTTTGAGGAAGTGTAATCATTGTTTTAAAATGAGACCTTTGTCGACCACCCCCATCATGGGTAATTTGCCTTCGGTACGTGTTACCGAAGTTAAACCCTTTCTACGTACCGGTGTGGATTACGCCGGACCATTTCACATAACCTGGTCCAGGAGAAGAGGCGTTAAAAGCCAAAAGGCCTATCTTTGTCTTTTTATCTGTTTAGCCACCAAGGCTTTACATTTGGAGTTGGCCTCAGATTTGTCTACAGAAACATTTTTGTCCGCTTTTAGGCGTTTTCTTGGTCGGCGCGGTACGTGTTCTGAAGTGTATTCAGACTGTGGGACTAACTTCATTGGGGCAAAGAATGAATTAGACGATTTGTATACCTTGGTTAGCTCAGAGAAATATATTGCTGGTTTAAGGAATGGCTTTGAACACCATCGTATTCGTTGGCATTTTCAGCCACCGGCTAGTCCCCATTTTTCGGGGATATGGGAAGCCAATATAAAATCCGTTAAATCCCATCTATACAAAACAATTGGCATGCAGATACTCACCTACGAAGAATTGAATACGGTTTTTGTTCAAATTGAGTCGTTGTTGAACTCGCGCCCTTTATGTTGGTTGAGCACTGATCCAAGCGATCCCTTACCCTTGACACCAGCACATTTTATTACTGTTACGCCATTGAAGTCGCTTCTTGTCATGGATTATACAGATAAAAAGCTTAGTCTTTTAGATCGCAAACAATTGTTGGATCACATGATTCAATCGTTTTGGAAACGGTGGCACATTGAGTATCTGACTCAATTGCAAGCTCGCCAGAAATGGAACACCCCAACCTGCCCCATAAATAAGGGTACTTTGGTCATTGTTCGCCATGATAACCTGCCACCTTACAGATGGCCTATAGGAATTGTGGAAAATGTTTATCCTGGAACGGACGGGGTAATCCGTGTAGCAACGGTAAAAACGTCAGGCGGAATCTATAAAAGACCATCTTTGTCCGCTCCCGTCACAGTGAGATCCATTAGTTGGCATTCGTTTTTGTTTGTGTTTATTGTCGTTGCTGTTCTCTGTCTTGGTTCTGAAAACTCTTTCAGGGCGGGGGGAATGTTGGCGCTGGTGTTTGTTTTACGGTGAGTTTGCCATGAAAATTCACTTTTGCTGGATTGGTATAGTCGGGCTGGCTTCATAGTGCGAGCAGTAGTTTTTTTTTGCGCCCAGCTGTTCCGTCCTCGAAGAGCCAGTCTGTTGCCCAGATAGATTTTGTCACTTGTATCGCAAGGTTGAGTTTTGGAATCAACACGATCGAGTTTATATATTGTGCTAAGGCTCTTGATTATTCATTGTGGGTGTCGTTCCAGTGTTATTGGTGTTATTGGTGGTTATTAGTGCTTTATTGGTTGTTCTGGTTTTCCCGTGGTACGTCATAAGCGGCTACCACGCGGTCCTTTGTCCTACAGTCCACTTGTCTCTACGTTTTTGGTTAATTGGCGCAAACAGTACCTGTAGAATGTTTTTGTTTTAAATGTCTAGCTACATTTGGTTTTGAATAAAAAATTAAAAACGATATCTTCAAATTTCAGTTTTTTGTGGATATCTTCAAAATGAAAAATGATAGCTTAAATTTCTTTTCAGATAATTGATTAGCACAAAAATACGAAACTTTGCCAAATTTAAACCTAGGCTCTATCTCCGGTATAAAGCGAGATCCCCATGGTGAGGATCGAAATTGAATCACCCGATATATATATATATATGGAAAAGGTTTATCGACGGTAAGATATTCAAGGAAAAGGGAATTGCCCGATAAATAACCCTTTTCCTTATATATATATATATATATATATATATATATATATATATATATATATCCAATTAGGAAAAAATTCTTCGATCTCGTAGTATAGACGTAAAATGTATTATTCAGGAGTAAGATCGAGGATAAGCAAAAAAAACACAATTTTTGTTTGCAATATTTCGAAACTTCTATTGTTTCTTCATCAGGCAATCAAACACTACAATTTTAGATAAAATCAGGTACAATAAATAAACACTAAAGCTACTTACGTAGTTAGTGAAGTCGGCCAACACAATTACAGTAGACATTTACATTCATATTAACTAGTGGCCTATAGACCGCATATTGGGTAGATCAGTGAATCGGTACATGGCAGGAATCGATAGACCGCATATACACTACTGTCTTATGTTATATGATAACTATAAAGTTGTTTCTATGGACTCATATATATAAAACAAAAATGGTTCAATTAAAAAAAAAAATAGCCTACCGCAATTGAAAACAAAAATATAATTTGTCGCAATAAATTTGATTTATTTTTTGGGTTGCTTTTTCTTTTCAAGTTGAATAATGTTAACAATACGTATGGTGTGAAACAAAAGTTAAAAATATAGTATTCTAATGCAAGGTACACTTAAATTGCATAAAATTTAGTAAATTTAACAAATTTAGCTTACTTTCATAATTATTAGATTATATAATCAATGCAAATTACGACGACAAATCTAATCTAATCTAATCTTTTTTTCAAGTGGCAAACATGATCTTAATCAAAATGTAAAAATATTTTAGACCACTTGTGGAAGACTCAGATTGCTTCCAATTGGGCAAAATTTGTTGGTGGTAAACGTGGGTCCGTAGAGACACCTTTTTATCAACTTATATAATGATTTTTTGTATAATTGTCTATTTGTCAGATTAAACACTAAATAATTTTTCTTATAATGACATGTTGTTGGCCCAGCAACTACAATCTACACTTATATAGAGAGCTTTAATGAACAAATGTTGACTTGTTTTTGTTTTATTTTAGATTTTATTAGAGATGTTTGTCACTTGAAAAAAAACAATTGTTATATTTTGTTCCCAGTTATTCCATTACTTGAAATAGAAAAAAGCTTCAATTGTTAAAATTACTCAATTTTATGCCAAGTGCAGGAAATCTAAATCTGGCAGTAAAGTAATATTTTTAAGCTATTATTTCACAAAATATAGTTAGAAATTTTCAACTTTAAAAATACTTTAACCTAACTACAAAAAACAATTGAAAAAAATTATAAATATTAGGCCTCTTGTGGGAGACATATTTTTTTCTTAATTGGGTTAATCTTGTTGATGTTATATGTGGGTTCATAGAGATAACATAAATCAACTTAAAACTTTGATTTTCCAAAAAGTTCTTTTTATACACTCTACTGCTTGGTAGGTCACTACTTATACAGATTGGTATTGTAGATTAATAACATTGTACACATATTGCAGAATATGTAATACATGTATAATAACATTAGTAGGTATTTTTAAATAACAAATAAGCAATGATAATTAAGAAACTAAAACATGATTGAGGCTAAAAATTAAATTAGTTCCATTACAGAGACTGTGCATATAATATATATTTGTAGAACATAGCACATCATTGTTGTATACACGTGTATATATTACAGAAAACAATAAGTAAAAAATGGATTATGAACAAATTTAAATATTTCTTCGTAACATGTAACTGTTAATTTGAATAGAATCTTTTTCCATAATCGCCCCGGAGAAAACGTTTTGTCAATTTACACATAGGTGCGTAGAATCCCACCCTTTAGCCGTACAAAATGCCACATTTAGCTGTGCAAAAACGTGTTGAAATAAATAGATTTTAACTAAATCCAAAGTTTGTCCTAATTTATGGTTATAGCAATACAGACCTTGATTGGAAATTATATTCTTTGTAATATGATTGATGCGCGTATGTATATGAAATTGACAATAACATTACGGGTGACCGAGAGTTACGATAGACGATAGACCAATGCGATATTGCGATAAGTCTACTTCAATAACCCTTCCAAATCACCAATGTTGATATTCGTCCCATTTGTTCTGATTCATACAAATCTGTTTTGTTCGAAGTAACAGATAACTTTCTTTAACCCAAAATTAGATTCCTTGTTCCTCAGGCTATTTATCACATCGTATATGTTACCTGTGCAAAAATCGAATTAAAAGAAATTCAACTAAAAATATAATAGTTAATGTAACTTTAAAATAACGATAAATAGTTTCATTCGTTCAAATTCTCGTACTAAATGTTTGATTAGAGGAAAAATTCTTGTTTATTTTCTTTCGAGTCATCCCCATTTCTGGCATAGTGAGCTGATGTTCACGTTCTAGGCTTCTCTCTTGCGCTCTGTCAATTCGCACACTACTTTAACTTCGGCTTTCTTGTAGTTGTAGGGGCTCTGGAGACTGAGGCATCTATGTCTTTCGATATACTTTGACAGGGAAGATCAATTGTATGTGGGGCTAAATACGTACAAATTACGTACGACAGTTTGTTTACATCCTGAAATTATTAATAAATAAGTAAATGTGTTTTACAAATAATCTGCAATAAATTCACCTTATGCTATGGGTGCGGTTGTTTGGGAAATTTCACCATCAAAATATTAGATTAGGTTGTTAGGACGTTAGGTTAGGTAATGGTTCTTGACATTGGCGCTGTGCGCAGACCCGACCTGACTGGTCGACTGGTGTACATTGATGCCATCTAACAGCTACCTCTCAAACTGTAATCAATTAGAGAGGGTAAGTAAGGGGCCCTACTAAACGAAAGTCGAAACGCTAATCCGGTTAATCATCTCTATTAATTTACTTACTGTGTTTTCGTAGTAACTTACCTGCGCGGTAATATTCGCAGTTTGTCAAATTTTACATATCTTCTAACGCAAATTAATACATATTTTTATACGATCAACATGGTTATAGGTTTTTCATATCATACTTGTGGGGAAGTAACAAATCGCTTAGCTCTGTAGATACCTACTGCAATGTATTATGTAAATAGGTTTGAGGTTATGATAAGGTTATGTCTGCGCTTTTGACGTTTCTTAGCTGGTAACCATGACGACGCGTAATAAATGGCTGTTGGAATGTTGAGGCGCGTTCACCAAAATCGCTCGCTTTTTGAAAATTTTGAAGCAAAAACGCCCTAGAGGCCGTTTTGCGTCGATTTCAAAAACTCACGCAACGTAGAATTGCCCATATAGTGGATCGGACGCGCTCCGCGCGCCCGAAAAGGCCTCTCCAAATTTTCCATAAAGAATTAAGAAGCCACTTTTTCGCATGTGAAATGGTGAGAAAAAATACGTGAAATCAGTTTACATAATATAGACAAGCGGAACATCGTGGCGTTCGTAACACACCATGCGAAACGATTATATGAAGACATGTTATTTTTTTTTTTTTGATACAAAGGAAACGACAAAACTGCAACGCCTCTATGTGTACTGAAGGTACTAAAGTTTGAATATCAAAAGTTGCTGTCAGGAATTCGTGAATGATAAAGCCTCTGTTTTGGACTCAGAGGTTAATTACTTTGGTCGACTGTTTTTGGAAATGGTGCATATTAATAACACTCCTAACACTGTCAACTTCAAAACGGACACGAGTCATCTTAGTACCATCTACTCTTATATTTTCAACATCGTTAACAACAAACCTAATCAATCATTCACGAATTCCTGACAGCAACTTTTGATATTCAAACTTTAGTACCTTCAGTACACATAGAGGCGTTGCAGTTTTGTCGTTTCCTTTGTATCAAAAAAAAAAAAATAACATGTCTTCATATAATCGTTTCGCATGGTGTGTTACGAACGCCACGATGTTCCGCTTGTTAATATAAATGTAAATGTCTACTGTAATTGTGTTGGCCGACTTCACTAACTACGTAAGTAGCTTTAGTGTTTATTTATTGTACCTGATTTTATCTAAAATTGTAGTGTTTGATTGCCTGATGAAGAAACAATAGAAGTTTCGAAATATTGCAAACAAAAATTGTGGTTTTTTTGCTTATCCTCGATCTTACTCCTGAATAATACATTTTACGTATATATATATATATATATATATAGGTATATATATATATAGAATATAGAATATAGAAATTCTTCGGGTATCGAAAAATTTTAAAACTAGCTTTTGTGGAAATTGCTATATTTCGGACAATATGTGTCCTTCTTCAGGCAGTTACACTCTACAAAAATGTACAAATAAAACAAATGAACAATCAATCAATAGCGAACTTACTCGGAGTTCATATAGGCGGCAAGTGTTTTTATTTCGACAGACATTTAATTAGACGATGGACATTTTTCACAGTTTACATGAGGCACGGGACAAGACGTGTGCACACATTTACGGACGAGATACATTCGACTGGCCGACACGCTGTCTAGAGCGGTTGTGTGACAAGAAAAAGCAACCCCTTTCGGACAAGTTTTCCCCAAGCAATGGTGTTGATACCAGCTGTTAGAAAGTGAAAGTAGAATTTTCAATTGCATTATCATTACTACGTTTATTCTTATCAAACTGGATAATGTTGGAATAAATGATGCTGAGACAATCCACATCCTGTTTGAAATTAACAGTGTCATCATTAAAATGTATGTTATATATTTCTAAAAAAATGCGATTATGATAATTATTTTCCACATCAAGTATTTTCACACTATCAAAATCAAACGCATGGTCGTTCTCAATGGCATGACAAGCCAAAGCACATCTCTTCTTCATTGTTCTGCAGTCACTCTTGTGCTCCGTAGCCACTGCGTGGTAACACCAATATATGTGCTCTGGCATCCAGTACAAGATATGGAATAAATCAGGTTCGTCTTATAAAGCAGCGGGGTTACATCTTTTATTTTACTGAAAACTTGTGCCAATTTCAATGGGTAATGATAGACTATTTTTATATTATCAGAAAAGAATGGTTGAAAGATTTTTTTGAGCTTTTGTGTAACTACAGGTAAAGACATTAACTTAATGTAGGACAATGGTTGGTTATTGGGTGGATCAAAAATACTTCTAGGTAAGGGATTATTTGTATTTGAAGAATACAATATCTTGTTGATAACTTTCAGTGGAAAACCATTGTTTATAAATACTTCCTGAAGTTTTTTAAGAGCTGAGGGCTGGAATTGAGGATCACATATCTTTAACACTCTGTTTTTTAAAGCACTAATGGTATTAATTTTATTATTAAAGGAATGTCCAGAGTAAAAATTGATGTAACGACCCGAGTAGGTTGGCTTGGTGTACCAATCAACAGCCACAGAACCGCGGCCACCGTTCAGCATCCTACAGTCAAAAAACGGAACAAAACCATCATTTTCTAATTCAACAGTAAACTATATATGAGTATTAAAATCGATAAATATCGCCAATGTGTCCTCCACACAGTCAGCCGGAATGCATGTGATAACATCATCAACAAACTTATATATAAAGGGCACATTGAAACTCAAACGTGGTAGAATGTTATCAAGTACATGATCCATTACCATGACAACCATTGATAACCAACCATTGTCCTACATTAAGTTAATGTCTTTACCTGTAGTTACACAAAAGCTCAAAAAAATCTTTCAACCATTCTTTTCTAATAATATAAAAATAGTCTATTATAACCCATTGAAATTGGCACAAGTTTTCAGTAAAATAAAAAATGTAACCCCGCTGCTTTATAAGACGAACCTGATTTATTCCATATCTTGTACTGGATGCCAGAGCAGATATATTGGTGTTACCACGCAGTGGCTACGGAGCCGCATCACTCTGCACAAGAGTGACTGCAGAACAATGAAGAAGAGATGTGCTTTGGCTTGTCATGCATTGAGAACGACCATGCGTTTGATTTTGATAGTGTGAAAATACTTGATGTGGAAAATAATTATCATAATCGCATTTTTTTAGAAATATATAACATACATTTTAATGATGACACTGTTAATTTCAAACAGGATGTGGATTGTCTCAGCATCATTTATTCCAACATTATCCAGTTTGATAAGAATAAACGTAGTAAATGATAATGCAATTGAAAATTCTACTTTCACTTTCTAACAGCTGGTATCAACACCATTGCTTGGGGAAAACTTGTCCGAAAGGGGTTGCTTTTTCTTGTCACACAACCTCTCTAGGCAGTGTGTCGGCCAGTCGAATGTATCTCGTCCGTAAATGTGTGCACACGCCTTGTCCCGTGCCTCATGTAAACTGTGAAAAATGTCCATCGTCTAATTAAATGTCTGTCGAAATAAAAACACTTGCCGCCTATATGAACTCCGAGTAAGTTCGCTATTGATTGATTGTTCATTTGTTTTATTTGTACATTTTTGTAGAGTGTAACTGCCTGAAGAAGGACACATATTGTCCGAAATATAGCAATTTCCACAAATCGATACCCGAAGAATTTCTACATCAGTTTATATATATATATATATATATATACAGGGTCCTGCAACTAAGCTCCCGTCTTCTGTAGCTCACTTACTCATTAAGCTAAGAGTTTGACATTTTGCAGGCTTACCCTGTACTTCAAGGTACAATTCAAGAAATTATTTTTTATTATACAGGGTGTTCCAAAAATGTGCAACGCCATGGTTATATATTTTTTTAAATTGCATGCTATAAATTTTTCTACACATTTGGAAGCCTTTTATGGTTGCCTACATATCACCAAAATTTTATTGAAATCGGTTGAGTGACCGCAGCGGAAAAAAATAAAAACCAAAAAAAAATTGATTTTGCATCGTAGGCTTTAAAAATCAATAAAAACCACAAAATGCAGCTCGTTAATAAAATTTTGCGACGTGCTTATAAAGTTAGATGTAATAGTCTCGTTAACCAAGTGACATTGATGCAAATTATACAGGGTGACCAAAATCGAGTGTCAAACTTGTCAAACTTCAAAGCGCGCTATTGTTCTTATTTTAAATTGGAACCCATAATTTTTTTTAGGTGAAACGATGCGAAATTAAAGAATAAATATTGTTTTTGAATACAACCCCATCACAATTCCCAATATTTTAAAAGTTATTCGCCAAAAACTCATTTTTCAACGTTTCCAACGGCAATTTTAGGTAATAAATATCGTACGTGGCGTTGAAAAATAATTTATTACATAAAATATAACGCAGATTTTAGATTTTAATGTATTTAATTAAGTAGTTATTCAATTGCTAAATTTACTGAAAAATTTACCTATAGCTACATATCCGTCCTTACCGCTATAGGTAAATTAAGCAGTAAATTTAGCATTTGAATAACTACTTAATTAAGTACAGTCAAATCTAAAATACGTCTATTATTTTTTATGAAATAAATTGTTTTGCAAAGCCACGTACGATATTTATTATCTAAAATTGCCGTTGGAAACGTTGAAAAATGAGTTTTTGGCGAATAAGTTTTAAAATATTGGGAATTGTTATGAAGTTGTAATTAGAAACAATGTTTATTTTTTAATTCTGCATCATTTCACATAAAAACATTTATGGGTTCCAATTTAAAATAAGAACAATAACACGGTTTGAAGTTTGACAAGTTTGACACTCGATTTTGGTCACCCTGTATAATTTGGATCAATGTCACTTGGTTAACGAGACTATTACATCTAACTTAATAAGCACGTCGCCAAATTTTATTAACGAGGTGCATTTTGTGGTTTTTATTGATTTTTAAAGCCTACGATACAAAATCAATTTTTTTTGGTTTTTATTTTTTTCCGCTGCGGTCACTCAACCGATTTCAATAAAATTTTGGTGATATGTAGGCAACCATAAAAGGCTTCCAAATGTGCTGAAAAATGTATAGCATGCAATTTAAAAAAATATATTACCATGGCGTTGCACATTTTTGGAACACCCTGTATAATAAAAAATAATTTCTTGAATTGTACCTTGAAGTACAGGGTAAGCTTGCAAAATGTCAAACTCTTAGCTTAATGAGTAAGTGAGCTACAGAAGACGGGAGCTTAGTTGCAGGACCCTGTATATATAGGCGTAAAGGTATTTGATCGTGATGTAGACAATTAAGTGGTTAGTTAGGTGTTCGATCAAACAGAAATAAAACTCGCTATTTGTGACGGTACTATATTTCGGTCCTTGATGGGACCTTCTTCAGGTACTCATAACATCTAAAAATTTAGGCATAATTACAGACTATTCAGCACCGTACTTCACATGAAACGTGATACAATTACAATCAAAAGACAATTACAAGACTTACTTGGAGTTAACTGACCAGGATGACCAGACCGAATCACGACTTACATGCGGCAACATGAGGCATTCTCCTTTCAATTATTTAACATATTTAAAAGATTTTAAACACTAAACGGCACTGACACGTGCGTGTTTCACAATACGGGACATACTGAACGCAATGAAATGACGACCACAGATGTATGTTAGCCGTACGTATGTTGCCCCTGGTGGTAACAACCCCAACCATCAAACAACCGCGTCGATTTACTCAATTTACAAACAAGACAAAACCGATACAAAACAAACGCTAGCACATACAGTGAATTAAACATTTTAAAAAAAGAGCGAGCAATCATCGCTCCTATTCATGGTTCCCTCCCGTCTGTGTTTATCTAAGTTAATGATGTTGGAGTAAACGACGCTCAGGCCTTCCGTATCCTGTCTAAAATTCACAGTATCATCGGTGATGTTTATGTGATACATCTCCAAAAACATTCTGTTTCGGTAGATGGTTTCCGACTCAAGAATTTTTACCCCATCAAAATCGAAAGTGTGGTCGTTTTCTATGGCATGACAAGCAAGAGCACATCTATTCTTGCGAGTTCTACAGTCACTCTTGTGCAAATTCAATCGGCTCCGCAGCCACTGAGTGGTGACACCCACATATTTGCCTTGGCACTCATTACAGCATATGGAATAAATAACATTTGACTTATAAAGAAGTGGTGTGGTGTCTTTTAATTTACCGAATATTAATGACAATTTGCGGGGGTAGTGGTGCACAATTTTTACGTTATTCGACAACAATGGCCGAAAAACCTTTTTCAGTTTATTTGTTAAGACCGGTAAATGCATCAACTTAACAAAGGCGGGCTGTACTTGTAGGGGAGGATCAAAAATGCTCCTATGTGGTTGTGCATTGGTGTTGGTGCTAAATAGTACTTTATTTATTAATTTTCTCGGAAAGCCATTGTTGCCGAACACATCCCGTAGTTTCTCTAACGCTGAAAGATGAAACTGTGGGTCACTCAATCTCAAGACACGGTTTTTCATTGCTGTAATGGTGTTGATCTTGTGGGCAAACGAATGTGCCGAGTAAAAGTTAATGTAACGGCCCGAATAAGTGGGTTTGGTGTACCAGTCAATGGCCACAGAACCGTTCTTCAAATTAACAACTCTGCAATCCAGAAAAGTGATGCAATCATTGGTCTCCAACTCGACCGTGAACTGTATGTTGCTATTAAAGCCATTAAATATCGCCAAACTGTCCTCAACGTTATCAGATGGAACACAGGTAATAATATCGTCTACAAACTTATATATGAAAGGAACGTCAAAATTGAGATTCGGAAGGATCCAGTTCAATATATATATATATATATATATATATATATATATATATACAGTCGCTTTTAATGTATAATTGGTTGGTTAAGGGGAATTCAACTGGATTTATAATAAAACTCTTTCTACTTCTGTCGAGCTTTCGGCGTATTTTATTTCATCACCTTCTTCAGGACACTACAAATGAACAAAAATTAAGACATTACAATAAAACATTTTAAAACAAACTTGAATACGTATTTTATTTACTCTTTTATTAGACTTACGTCGTAATTGAGTTTTTTCTAAGATTGGAGTACAGCGCATCACGAGTTAGTTTAGTTTCACCACTCTCCTCATTCCTTTCTACAGTATGTTGTCCAATATACATTCACACACAGTTATTGGACCCTTTTTCTCGATTTACAGCAATTAATCGCCTTGCAATTGTCAATTTTTTTCGCTCTCCGTAAGTGAGGTTATGATCGTCGCGTTGTCTAAAATGCGTTTAAACCATGATGTACACATAATGGCTGACCACATTCCGGTTGGGTACGTAGAGTTCTGCATTACCGACAGGTGTCGCCGCTGAAATCTATTTGAATTTAAAATGTGATGGCATTTTCATAAAGGGAATCGTTAATATTTGTCTCACCTCTCTTTGACATTTCAATGATATATGTGTACATTGAACTGAGATCCCTGATGTCAGATTTTTTGTTGATGGGGTCCTGCGTGGTTAAGATGTGGTACATCTCTAAAAAGGTACGTTTTACATAATTCTGCTCGACATCAAGAACCTTTACCTCTGCATAGTTTATTTTATGCCCATTTTGATGAACATGTGACGCCAGCATACATCTCTCTGGGTTAAGTCTAGAGTCGCTTTTGTGTCCCGACACTCTACATTTTAATGTCTGAGATGTTTGTCCAATGTAATGTCGAGAGCAGTCTAAACATTCAAGCTTATAAACTACATTAGCCTGAAATAGTGGTGGGGTTTTATCTTTTAATTGAGAGTATAGTTTAGCTACTGTTTTAGTTTGTTTTTGACGATTTTTATGTTTTCTGGTTTGAATATTCGCAATATTTTGTCCGTTACATCAGGTACATCAACCATCACCGCAAATTTCTCCATCTCTCCATTTTGCTCATGCTCCTGTTGTGTGTTTTGTTGTCTATCAGGTTCCAATTGTGTATTCCCTGCTCCAAACAATAAATGTCTGATTAGAGTTTTCGGGTATGAGTTCTTTATCAATATGTTTTCCAACCTCTTTATGTTGTCTACCAAGAAATCGTTGTCACTAATTGCCGTTATTCTTTTCTTCATTTGTATTATGAAATTAATCTTTGTGCTCATGGATTGTCTGGAAAAATAATTTATATATCTCCCCGATGCAGTAGCTTTCTGGTACCAATTTAATTTAATTTGTTGTTGGTTACCTCTTATGACTTTTGTATCTAGGAACGGAACTGCTTGATCAAGGTTTTCTGTCTCCGTTGGGAACTGTAGGTGTTGGTTATATTCACTGAATATGTTTCTTATTTCTTCAACTCCATCATTTGGTACCTACAGCTGTTATTATGTCATCTACCAATTTTTTTAAAAATGGTACCTGAAATGACTATTTTGGCAGACTTTTGTCCAGCAACGAGTCCATGATGTATTGTGATAATATGGGGCTAACTTTTGAGCCCATGGCACATCCAAAAGTATATATAAATAACATATATATATATATATATATATATATATAGGATATGCAGTTGATTGTTTGGGTGTCGATCACTGGCTGTTTTGTTTAAATAAAACTCATTTAAATCTTACGATATTTCGGGTCTTTATTGACCCTTCTTCAGGTAAGGTTCTGAAAATATCATACAATAAGCAATATAACTCTATCTATAGGTGTGTCAATACTACTTACTGCGAGTTAAAGGAGGCAGCGACACATTAAAAGCATGGTGCTAACATTAAAAACGGACGACAACTAAACAATTTCACCTTTCACGGACGATGCGGACATTTTTACATTATTGACGAACAACACAAGACGTCTAGCGTGAGAGAACGTGGATCGGACATGAATAACCACAAAACTGTTTTTTCCCTCTCGCATCACTTGGGTATGAATCGCGCAAGTAAACGTAGACACAGCGCCGCCAACCATCAATCCTCCCGGTACAATAAAATCCAACCCTAAAAGCACAATTCAAAAAAGATAGTTCTTTATCAATATGTTTTCCAACCTCTTTATGTTGTCTACCAAGAAATCGTTGTCACTAATTGCCGTTATTCTTTTCTTCATTTGTATTATGAAATTAATGTTTGTGCTCATGGATTGTCTGGAAAAATAATTTATATATCTCCCCGATGCAGTAGCTTTCTGGTACCAATTTAATTTAATTTGTTGTTGGTTACCTCTTATGACTTTTGTATCTAGGAACGGAACTGCTTGATCAAGGTTTTCTGTCTCCGTTGGGAACTGTAGGTGTTGGTTATATTCACTGAATATGTTTCTTATTTCTTCAACTCCATCATTTGGTACCTACAGCTGTTATTATGTCATCTACCAATTTTTTTAAAAATGGTACCTGAAATGACTATTTTGGCAGACTTTTGTCCAGCAACGAGTCCATGATGTATTGTGATAATATGGGGCTAACTTTTGAGCCCATGGCACATCCAAAAGTATATATAAATAATATATATATATATATATATATATATATAGGATATGCAGTTGATTGTTTGGGTGTCGATCACTGGCTGTTTTGTTTAAATAAAACTCATTTAAATCTTACGATATTTCGGGTCTTTATTGACCCTTCTTCAGGTAAGGTTCTGAAAATATCATACAATAAGCAATACAACTCTATCTATAGGTGTGTCAATACTACTTACTGCGAGTTAAAGGAGGCAGCGAGACATTAAAAGCATGGTGCTAACATTAAAAACGGACGACAACTAAACAATTTCACCTTTCACGGACGATGCGGACATTTTTACATTATTGACGAACAACACAAGACGTCTAGCGTGAGAGAACGTGGATCGGACATGAATAACCACAAAACTGTTTTTTCCCTCTCGCATCACTTGGGTATGAATCGCGCAAGTAAACGTAGACACAGCGCCGCCAACCATCAATCCTCCCGGTACAATAAAATCCAACCCTAAAAGCACAATTCAAAAAAGATATCCCAAACAATTTCTAAAAAGCAAGAGTTGAGTAGTCCATCTCCCTTGGTTTTCTTCTTCTTTTATCAAAATCAATTATATGAGAGTAAATATGACTTAGGTTTTCGGTATCTTGTTTAAAGTTTACATTATTTTCGGTAATATTGATATTATACATCTCTAGAAATATTCTGTTATTATAACGAGCATCCGAATCCAATATTTTAACTTCATTGAAATCAAAGGAGTGTTTATTTTCTATTGCATGGGTGGCCAATGCACATCTAGTTTTTTGGTATTACAATCACTCCTATGTAAATTCATTCGGTTCCGCAACCACTGACCGGTGACACCAATATAGCATCCATCGCAGTCCAAGCAATCAACTTTGTAAATCACGTTAGACCGAAACAACAATGGTACTTCATCCTTGATTCTAGTAAATAACATGTTAAGTTTGTTAGGATGATGTTCAACTATTTTTATATTCTCTTGCAACAAAGGTTGAATTATTTTTCTTATTTTTCCTGTGACCGTTGGGATGCATGCCATCTTTAGATAAGTATCTGTAGGTGGTTGCGGTGGATCAAATATACTGCTTTGAGTTGTTTGGATCTGAGCGCTAGTTGAGAATAACAGTCGATTTACCAATTTCAAAGGAAAGCCATTATTTATGAACGCCAGTCTCAGTTTATTCAACGCTGAGGGCTGAAACTCCGGGTCGCATATCTTTAAAATCCTATTTTTCATTCCAAGTACAGTGTTGATTTTATGTTTAAATGAGTGGTTTGAATGAAAATTAACATAACGCCCGGAGTAGGTCTTTTTTGTATACCAGTCAGTGGTGATGGAACCATCAGTCGCCCTTATTACCTTACAATCCAAAAACGGAATAAATTTTCGGTCTCAATCTCCATAGTGAACTGAATATGATGATTAAAACTATTGTAAACCGTCAAAATGTCATCAGCCTTCTCTCGAGGAACACAAGTTATTATGTCATCCACAAATTTGAACAAGAGTGGTGTGGGACCCAAAAGGGGAGATATATTTTCCAAGACGTAGTCCATTGTGATCAAAGCCAAAATTGGGCTAATAGGTGACCCCATTGGTGTGCCAAATACTTGTTTGTAGTATTGGTTGTTAAATGTGAAGAACGTGTTGTCGAATAAGAATTTCAATGTATCAACAAACAAATCGAAAGTAAATTTGCAATTCGGTTGTATCAAATGCCACCTTTGTTCAATGATTTCTATCACTAGTTGGATCGGTATGTTTGTGAAAAGACTCACAACATCAAATGAAACCAAGACGTGTTCTTTCGGCAATCTAACACTTTTTATTTTGTTTATGAAGTCAAATGAATCAATTACGTTAAAGTTAGTCTCAGTCGATAAAGATACCGACAGAATGTTTCCTATGTATTTAGAAAGTGCATAGGTTGCCGAGCCCACATCTGATATTATAGATCTTAGTGGATTTCCTTCTTTATGAATTTTAGGTTTGAAGTACGCTCTACTCATTTGGGAGTTTTTTATGCGCATTCTTATGTAGTCTGCGTCCGTTAAGCAGCCTTTATCTTTCAGACAAAGAAGCAATTTATTTAAGTTATTTTGCTGACTAACCAAAGGTGACCTTGCCATCTTTTTATAAGTTTGAGTATCATTAAGCATTTCCGTTGCTTTACCAATGTATTCAGCCCGGTTCATAACTACAGTGGTCGCGCCCTTATCGGCTCCAATCACAACCACTTCCGGGTGATTCTTTAAAAACCGTTTTGTTCCCTGATACATACTCGCCACACGCACCTCTAAAGCACTACATGTTATATGTTCTTTATTAATGTAATTAGTGACTACGTTCGTGATTTTAGCTCTATTAACATTTCTGCCATCAATGGGACACCTAGCCAGAATACCCTCCACCTCCATCAATAACCTTTTAATGTTTAAATTATCCCTGGTGGGTGGTAAACAGAATTTAGGTCCCAGTGACAGCAAGGCCAACGTTTCCTCGGGTACATCAACATCAGACAAGTTGACAATCCACCCACTATTACTCTCGAACAACCCGTCAATGTTACTTTGTCTATTTATCAGATCCTGGAATTTACGTCTATTAATAGTTCTGGTCTTACTAAAAACTCTGTGATAATTAACCTTTAGACTATCTTGGAAACTCAAGAAAATGTGAACAGGTATTTTGTTTCTGATTCGATAGTAGGTATACAAAAAAAGACCTACTCCGGGCGTTATGTTAATTTTCATTCAAACCACTCATTTAAACATAAAATCAACACTGTACTTGGAATGAAAAATAGGATTTTAAAGATATGCGACCCGGAGTTTCAGCCCTCAGCGTTGAATAAACTGAGACTGGCGTTCATAAATAATGGCTTTCCTTTGAAATTGGTAAATCGACTGTTATTCTCAACTAGCGCTCAGATCCAAACAACTCAAAGCAGTATATTTGATCCACCGCAACCACCTACAGATACTTATCTAAAGATGGCATGCATCCCAACGGTCACAGCAAGAATAAGAAAAATTCAACCTTTGTTGCAAGAGAATATAAAAATAGTTGAACATTATCCTAACAAACTTAACATGTTATTTACTAGGATCAAGGATGAAGTACCATTGTTGTTTCGGTCTAACGTCATTTACAAAGTTGATTGCTTGGACTGCGATGGATGCTATATTGGTGTCACCGGTCAGTGGTTGCGGAACCGAATGAATTTACATAGGAGTGATTGTAATACCAAAAAAACTAGATATGCATTGGCCACCCATGCAATAGAAAATAAACACTCCTTTGATTTCAATGAAGTTAAAATATTGGATTCGGATGCTCGTTATAATAACAGAATATTTCTAGAGATGTATAATATCAATATTACCGAAAATAATGTAAACTTTAAACAAGATACCGAAAACCTAAGTCATATTTACTCTCATATAATTGATTTTGATAAAAGAAGAAGAAAACCAAGGGAGATGGACTACTCAACTCTTGCTTTTTAGAAATTGTTTGGGATATCTTTTTTGAATTGTGCTTTTGGGGTTGGATTTTATTGTACCGGGAGGATTGATGGTTGGCGGCGCTGTGTCTACGTTTACTTGCGCGATTCATACCCAAGTGATGCGAGAGGGAAAAAACAGTTTTGTGGTTATTCATGTCCGATCCACGTTCTCTCACGCTAGACGTCTTGTGTTGTTCGTCAATAATGTAAAAATGTCCGCATCGTCCGTGAAAGGTGAAATTGTTTAGTTGTCGTCCGTTTTTAATGTTAGCACCCTGCTTTTAATGTCTCGCTGCCTCCTTTAACTCGCAGTAAGTAGTATTGACACACCTATAGATAGAGTTGTATTGCTTATTGTATGATATTTTCAGAACCTTACCTGAAGAAGGGTCAATAAAGACCCGAAATATCGTAAGATTTAAATGAGTTTTATTTAAACAAAACAGCCAGTGATCGACACCCAAACAATCAACTGCATATCCTATTCAATTAACGATCAATTAATACTCCATTATCCACATATATATATATATATATATATATATATATATATATATATATATATATATATATATATATATATATATATTATGTATTCTTAAGGTATTGTTAATATTTCAGAAACTGAGCCGCAACCAGGAAGTTCCCGATCAACTGATGTTCCCGTGACACCATGTGCTTCAGATTCTGGACAAGAAGTTGCTTTGGATTCAGCTATAGTGCGAAAACGACAGTTGGCGATTACTGATTTTGTCACAAAACCAGTACCTATCACCAAACAAAAACAACTCAATCAACAATTAATGAAAATGATTGTGAAGGATATCAGCCCTTCAGTTTGGTAGATGAAGTCGAATTTCAAAAATTTACAGTCATGCTAAACCGTGGTTATAAATTACCGTCCAGGAAAATGATTTCCAATAGTATACTGCCCCAAACATACAATCAAGTTATGGAGACGGTGAAAATAAAGTTAAGACAATGTAAAGCCGTTTGTTTACCAACAGATGGATGGAAATCCAATATTAGTAATTAAAGTTTTATTGGTGTCACAGCCCATTTCATAGATCAAGAAACACATTTATGTTCAAACTTATTAGGCTGTATCAGATTTACAGAACAGCACACTGCTGAAAATCTAGCATCATTTTTAAGAGGATTGGTTGAAGAATTTGGACTGGCAAACAATATCGCTGCTGTTGTTACCGACAATGCTTATAATGTTAAGGCTTCTATTAGAATTTGTAAGTGGACCCATCTAGGATGTTTTGCCCATTCAGTACACCTGGTGGTAAAAACAGGATTAAAAGAAATTAAGACTACTGTACAAAAAATAAAATCGTTAGTGGAATATTTTAAAAGAAGTGAACCGGCGGCAAATAAGTTAATTGCAATTCAGGAGCAGATGGGGCTGCCAAAACTAAAATTAAAACAGGAGGTGCCAACGAGATGGAACTCTACCTACGAAATGTTATCCAGAGCAATACAACTCAGAGAAGGGATTGTGGCTACTCTTGCCGTGCTTAATAATCCCGTAAATACCCCTTCCCAGGACGAATGGAAAATAGCAGAACATACCCTAGATATTTTAAAAGTATTTTATGATGTAACTGTAGAAATAAGTGCCGAAAAAAATGTGACGTTATCCAAGGTAATAATCTTTGTTGATGCTATGTTACAGAACAGTAATACATTTTTAACGGACCATTGTAATGACGTTCTACCTATAGAATGTAAGAATATGTCGATCATCCTAAAAGAGCAGCTTCTTACCAGATTTAATGACATTGAGGATAATAATCTAATAAGCGAATGCATCTTTTTGGACCCGCGATTTAAAAAGTTTGGCTTTTTGAGCGATAGTAAATTCCGAATTACATACAATTCAATAAGAGATGAGATTTCTAACATAGGTACTGAAACAAATGAAGAAACAGAAGTGACAAGGGCCCCTGAAGTAGAAACATCAGCATCAAGTATTTGGAAAAATTTTGATTCTAAATTCTAAATATCATCAAAGTTCCAAATCAAGCAGCAGCTGCAATACTGGAATTAGAGAAATTTTTGGAGGAACCCCTTATTACTCGCAAAATCGCAAATATATTATATATATTATAAAAAGATCGCAAAATATTATATCCGCGTCTATATGAAATTGTGTTACGCCGATTATGCATTGTTGCAACGTCGGTGCCATGTGAACGTATCTTCTCAAAGGCGAGAAATACGCTTACTGAAAGCAGAAATCGATTAAGTTCGACGAAAGTGTCGCAGTTATTATTTTTAAATAGCAACATGTAAAAATATACCTAGTTAGTGAAACATAATATATTATTTTTTCTACGAACATGACTTAAGAAAATTACCTTTATTTTGGAGTACTGTACTTTTATTTATTTATTTATTTATTATACTTAGTAATAACACTATAACACTATAACAAGTAAAAAAACTTTTATCTTTTCCACTTATTTTATTATGTTTGTATGTGTTTTCAAATTATTGTATTTAATAAATTGTTTTTAATAAAACCACCGATTGTCATTATGTTCTTATTAAACGTTGTCAAAATAAAATAAACAATTGCAAAGTGGGTGATATAACTGACCGCATCATTTGTTGACTTAGTTGTCGCGGACAATCTTGCTCTACACAACTAGACTATTGAATCTGAGAATATATCTTATTAAATTTCAAATTCTGCTAATAACATAATGTAGATAATTAGATATACTGCTAAACCATTTTTAAAACGCAATGGAAGTCGTTGGAAAAATGCACAAAGTGTTGACAGATCTTGCGTTCAAATCAGAAATGAGCAGGATAAGTAAATGAACGAACTAAAAGAATGACCGAGTCAGTCAGTCGGTCGCATTGCGCGCCGCTGGGTGTTTTGGATCGGTCTTTCGGCGCGCTTGCCACTCGTTCGTTCGCGACCTGTTCAAAATATGACCGAACTATAGTCTGTCAGTCGGTCGCAGCGCGAGCCGCTGGGCCTCCTGGATCGGTCGGTCGTTCGCGACCCGTTCACTTTAATAGCGGTGATCCGGATCGACCCGCTCACATATTTGACCCGTTCATTGCGAACGGGTCGTTCGCGAACGACGCATCCCTAGTCTACATACAGCAGTTCTGCAGGAGGATCCATACCACCATCGGATGCTGACAGATCCGAGCCTGAGATGCAGGCGGATGAAGAATCTGGTCGCGAGGATAGTGGTGCTCGTGGATGCGGAGGCAGACAATACAGATATATTGCAAGAACCGTTGCGCTTTGTGATAGGATAAAACAAGAATATTATAAATGTATTCTCTAATATATGAAATATTTATCTTTAGTTGTATTTGAAACAACAAAGATGTGAACATTTATTTTACATGGGTTGACTTTTAGCTTGTTGACTCATAGTTTGTTTTTACGAATATGGCTACCCTGCGGATCATAGCCAAAGCGCGTGGTGCGTATATAAAGCTAGCCAATCAGCACAAGTGGAACAGAACCTAGTGTTCATTGGCTGATTTTTATTTTATTGAGTGTTCTCGAAGTTAAAAGACGTTTTATATTTTGTGATGGCGGGTTTAATTATGTTGGACGAAGAGATACCTGCATTAGATGTGATAGATTAAGACAACGACGCTGAAGTGAGGAGAAGATTTCACGTTCGTGAAAACCCTTTTGAAGATCTTACGAACCCTCCATTTACAAACATTTATCGACTAACCAAAGAATGTACGAATGAGGTTATACGTAGAGTAACCCCACACATTATTTGTGGTAAAAGATCGAGTGCCCTGAACATTAGGACTAAATCAACTAAAGAAGCGAATGATAATTAACCCAGGTGAGGATAATTTTTCGAAAAAACACCTCTGCCTGGATTTGAACCAGGACCCCTCCAATTTCTTTTTTCCAAAAATTATCCTCACCTGGGTTAATTATCATTCGGTTCTTTAGTTGATTCTACATTACTTACGAGTTTACGTAATAACCTTTTTCCTTTGAATTTATTGATCTAAACTGTTTAGCAATAAACATTTAGCGATTCCTAGGTACCTACCTTCCATCTAGCCCCAATAGGTGTCACGACGGGTTTGTTTAATTCGAAACTCGGATTGCAAGTCCTGAAGTGACAAATAAGACCCACAGCCTCTGTAGCTCAACTGGGAGAGCTGTCACCCGGAAATTGGAGGATACCTGGCTCAAATCCAGGCGGAGGTTTTTCTCCAAAAATTATCATCACCTGGGTTAATTATCATTCACTTCTTTAGTTGATTCTACATTACTGACGAATTTACGTAATAACCATTTTCTTCCTTTGAATTTAATCATCTAAATGAGCTGTTTAGCAATAAACGTTTAGCGATTCCTAGTTACCAAACTTCCATCTAGCCCCAATAGGTGTCACGACGGGTTTGTTTAATTCGAAACTCGGAGTGCAAGTCCTGAAGTGAGAAATAAAACCTATAAATTTGCACAGCCTCTGTAGCTCAACTGGGAGAGCTGTCAATCGGAAATTGGAGGGTTCCAGGTTCAAATCGAGGCGGAGGTTTTTTTTTTTCAAAAAATATCCTCACCTGGGTTAATTATCATTCGCTTCTTTAGTTGATTCTACATTACTGACGAGTTTACGTAATAACCATTTTCCTTTGAATTACGACTAAAGTATGAACTATGAAGAACAGATAGATACATTGAATGATAGATACACTTGGATGTCTTTTACATGCTTTTTTTGTACAGGTTCTTTGTGCGTTAAGATTCTTCGCATCTAGTAACTACCAATTAGATATTGGACTCGGTAAAAATGCTGCTATCGCCCAGTCTGCAGTCAGCAAATGTATCTCTGAAGTTAGCGATGCCCTCAACCATCCCGATATATTCCACACATTTGTAAAATTCCCTAGAACTTTACATGAATTGCGTGACGTACGAAACAGGTTGGTGAATAAATTATTCAGTTTTAGTTATTTTTTTTGTTGTGTTGTCTGGACTAACCAACGAATACTTTTATTATATCTATTATATTTAGATATCATTGAACATAGCAATATATATGGCCGTTTTTGTTTACTTTTCATATAATTTATTCATATACACAGCTTTTAGAAGTGCATTGGGATGAATGATTGATTGTACACATGTGAGCATACATCCGCCACCCCAAGAAGGGGAATACCCTGAAGTGGCATATGTTAACAGAAGAGGCTATCATTCTATAAATGTCCTATTTGTAATATTACATTTTAAAACGATACTGTTATTATATGTTCCGTAGTTTAGATATGTGGCGTAGACTTGAAAATTTAATTGTGAATGCTCTATCTCCAGGGAGCAGTAACGACGCCGACGTCTACATCTGGAATAATTCTGCTATAAACGCTGTTGTATTAGTAAATTTACCTGAAGAACATAAATTTAATTTATTGAGTATGTTAATTACAATGTCATGAAATGAAATGTAACAAAACTTATTATTCTTTTTTATCTTAGGCGCTTCTGGTTATCCCTTAAGAAGATATCTGCAAACTCCTCTGGTAAATCCAGAACCAGGAACTCCAGAGGGGCGATATAATAATACATTGCTATCAACTACTTCACAACATTTGCATTCAAAATTATATTGTTGTCGAGGAAATAGAAGAAGAGATTGATCTTGGGTTCATAGAAAACGATTATAATGAAGATGTTTACAATCCCAGGGAAATCCCGAACTAGCTGATGGACGAAGAATGCAGCAATCTGTAATTCAGCAGTATTTTTTCTAACAAAGGAATATATGTAAATATAAACTGTGTTTTGTTTTATATAGGATGTTGTCTACATTGTATCTATACAATCGGGATAATGGAAACAAAATTAAAGAAATTACAATTTTGTATTTATTAAAATAAAATTAATTGTAAGTATAATATAATTATAGGGGTATGTCGAACAAAGTAAGGTGAAGTGTAAGTTAGGTACACGTTATCGTTATCATATACATATGTTATTACATTTTTATACAAATTTAAAATTGTTGTGTTACATACCGCTTCACTCTGTGCTGTTGTATAAGTGTTAAGGTCTTTATTGTCAACTTGAAACTTTCCTCTATGTATTGATGCAGGAGGTGGTATATATTATGAAATGAATAAAAAACGAACAAATATTGGTCAATAAAATATCTTTACTTTTCTGTATAGAATGTAAATATTTAAAATATGTACTTGTACTAAGCACGTTCTGCTAACCAGCTTAAAAATTTGACGAATTTTGTCCGTAGAAGCTAAGAACATGGTTAGGAAAATGTCATAAATTATATAGAATGATGCATGTAAATCTTGGATTATAAAATATTTGTTATAACTTACACCAAAACTTCAGTTTAGTAAATCTTAAGACTAGAAAACAAATAAAACATCAGTCTAGTAAATCTTAGACTATAAAATATTTCTGTTATAACTTACACTAAAACCTCAGTTTAGTAAATCTTAAACGAGAAAACAAATAAAACATCAGTCTAGTATGATTTGAATTATAAAATACCTCTGTTATAACTTACACTAAAACCTCAGTTTAGTAAATCTTACACTATAAATCTAATCATCTGTTTAGTAAATCTTGTACTACAAAACAAATGAAAAAGGAAAAAACAGTCTGTTATAATAATAGGTGCAGGTAACTGGCCGAAATAGAGAAGTAGTAGAACAGAGGTACATTATATTCATAAGTTGTAAAGTAATAAGTGTAGGTAACACACATATTTTTAAATTCTTTTTTTTCCTTTTTTTCTCTATAATTTTTTTATATACCTTTCATATAAAAAACGTTGTTCATTATACTATATAAAAAATGCTCTACTATATCTAGAAAATAAAACATGTACTCTACAGAGTAGTGTATATAAAAAAGTTTTTTTTAGAAATTCAAAATTTCAAGTTGGTAAAATGTTGTCCCTATGGACCCACATATACCACAAAAAATGCTCCAGTGAAAAATATTTAGGTTTCCCGCAGGAGGCCTAAACTTTATAAATAATAATCTTTAAAATAGGATATTATTCTATGACCAAGTAATGTAAGCAATTTCTCACGAGAACGAAGTTTGCAGCACAAGCTGTAGGCGAGTGCTGCAAAGCGTTCGAGTGAGAAATTGCCATTACTTGCGAATGGAATACTATACTTTTTCTACGACCATGCAAAGAAATTTTATAAATAAATTTTTGTGCATATAGAGACGGCTGTATGTCACTATGACGGTTTACAGAAATTTGACAGATTAAAATTGTTTGGTGCGCTTGTCACTTAGCGACGTTGTCAATGCCTTGACAATGTCGCTAAGCAGTGTATCAAAAAAATACGGAAATGAAAAATCCAGTGCTTTGATTGGTTCTAAACCCGTGAGGAATCAAATATTTCTCACTACTCGCGGGGTATGAGGAGCCAGGAATGAAATATTTGCTATGTGTGTGGGGAACGGTTAGTATTACTTATCATAAATTGCCATGATAATGGATGCATTTCTCAATAGGAGTAGAAAAATTAGATTATTTATGGAAGATCAACTTATTTTTCTTTTTTGATCACCTTGCTTGATCACTTTTAGAAAAATGTCTCTTCGTATAATTAAAAAAATGTTGATAAAAATTAATTTGTCATAAAATATAAAAAAGTATACAGGGTGAGGAAAAAGTACCAGGACACCTAAATAACTTCTGAAGGGTGCGCACACTCATCCTCACATGTCCGAAAAGGAAAATCCGGAGTCTTTCTCACGTTTTCGTCGCCGTCGTGAGCCCGCTTCCTCTTTAAAATCTCAATGTTCAAATGACAATAACTCTGCGAAAAAAAATCGTATCGACCTATACGATATCGTGTTATTCTCGTCTCGAAAGGCACTTTCAAACGAACCGTCCCACGACCCACTACTCCATTTAAGATCTTTGTGCACCCCCTACCCCCCCTACCACCGGAGGTTGCAAAATGGGCGTTCTTGGTGCTATGTGGTAGATTATGGGTTACCATTGTAACCCTATCAATTTCTATCCGAAATCTCCCAGCATTTAAAAGTTATTAAGGTGTTCCGGTACTTTTTCCTCACCCTATACCCTATATAAAAAAAATAAATCACCTAACCATTCATAAACAAATATAAAAAAATTCGAATTTTTAAAGAAAATTTTAAACTTTAGGCCTCCTGCGGGAGACCTAAATATTTTTCAGTTGCGGCTCTTTTTTGTGTGGTATATGTGGGTCCATAGGGACAACTTTTTATCAACTCGAAATTTTGAATTTCGATGGTAACGTTTTTACCATACACCATACTATACATGCTGTTTCACTTTATGTGTGCCAAATGCAAACAGGTTGTCGGTGACAAAAAAAAAGTTGCTTGTTAAACTAAGAGATGACAAAATGTGCGTATTGATATCAATAAGAAATGCTAATAATTTGAACCAGATTGGAAAAATTTTGTTTGCGGAACGCAAACGAAACGTACACGTGAGTAAAAAATAACAAAACCGAAAATAATTTAAAAAATAAAAATATTCTTAACTGTTTTTAAGTTTATTTATAAGAGCCGCACTAATTTCTTTAAGAGCAACCGTTACCCTCTCTTGAAGCATGAGCTGATGATCGCTGATCTGCAATTCATGTTCTTTCATTAATTAATTGTCGATCAACTTGGTCAATAGACGGTTTGTCTGACATTTTGTGACGACACGGTTTCATTTCGACGTGGTGGTGGCGATATCTCATTCTCTTTCTTGTTGTCAACAACAGGTTGTTCTGCGGTGGCCCCTTCTCCCAAATCGGCATCTACTAACGACTGAGCGACTGTCCGGTCCCGGTGGCCCTAAATAGCAGTCGTGCCAAGGAGTCCCAGAAGTCGCTCGTATTGATTGGTGACTGGCTCATCCCCCCCCCCCCCGCTGCGCCAGACGCCCTGCGGTGCCTGATGATGGCTGCCTGCTTGCTTTTGGTCTTTGTCTGCGTGTCTGTAACAACATGATTGGTTTAAAAGTTAAAAAGTGCAATAGCGTAACCATATGATGAATAATAATACATAATATATGTACATATTAAATTATAACACTTGCTTTTCGCCAATGTTGCATGTGTTTGACGGCCCCTGGGAGTGAATTAATTTAGGGCCTCCGCTAATATACCCCACAATTTTTAGACCTTTTTCGGGTGAATTCGCTACTAAATTTACCACTTCGTAGCTGCTGATGATTTTCTATGAATTCTATCATTGCGTCTTTTTCATTTGATGAAATCGAACCAAGGCGTTATAGAACAACCAGTTAAAAAGTTTAACAATGATCGTAAACACAACCGAAATAAATCGTAATGTAAACAACGATGGGATCTGTTGCGAGCCATAATATAGAGCCAATACCTGCGGCCAATACGATACCACGTGATCAATCGCGTGGTAACTCGTACCACCGCTAACGCCAAAACAGAAAATTTGTTACTACATAGGTACATAATGCATATGTTACAGTAAAAGCATCAACTTCGTAAATGTATAGGTACACTTACTAGTCAGTGCATACATTTACTGATTTGTATAGTAGAAGTTATCATTCGAGTTGTCAGCAAGATAGCACGGTTTTTGGTGTTCCTTGCTGTGATATGATTTTTGCGAGCTATTGCAGTCAAATTCGGGGAGGATTTGGTGCATGCGGATGCGGTTTTTTTTTCGTGGATTAGTTGGGTGTACCTTCCATACATTTTAATAAACGCTATGCGAATTGATGTGCGTTTTAAGTTATGTGAATGTAAAATTTCGTTGTCGTGAAACGTGTACCACTTGGAAACTGCTTTTTGCGCTGTGAACTGGTATTTTGAGTTTTGTGCTGCGTTGAATGTTGGTAAACAAAGTGTTGGACATGGAATGTGTAAAGAATCTCACCGTGAAGGAATTAAAATTGGAATTATCTAAGAGGTCCCTATCACTTAAGGGAAACAAAAATGACTTGGTCCACAGGCTTGTATCTGATTATAACAGTAATAATAAATAATAATAATAAACTGTTTATTCAATAGACATAAAAAACAATGCATAGAACATGTCAAAAAATACAGCGACTTAACAAAAACCAAATATACAAATTTGAGAAAAAGAAAATAACAAATTCATTGTAGTTATACATAATGTTGTACAACAACTAATTATCAAATTGTGCATGCTCGAAAAATGATGCTACTGAATAGAAGGCATTTTTGAGCAAATGCTGTTTCAATTTGCATTTTAATGATTTCTGGGGAAGCGTCCTGTATGTTGGTGGCAGGTGGTTAAATATCTTCATAAGCTGTGTCACTGCTGCTCTATGGATTGTGGCCAATGTAGTCTGCGGGATCCTCAGTATAGCATCCTGATTTGCCCTTGTTTCGTATGAATGGCAGGTCTCATACTCCTTAAACATATCATTGTAATTAGCTTTTACAAAACATACACATTCTAAAATGTAGATACATGGCATTGTTAAAATTTTGTTGCTGATGAAAATATTCAAGCACGGTTCTCTGGCTTTGAGCCCGAATATGCACCTCAAACAGGACTTCTGAAGTCTGAACACTCTCAGTGCCACCGCGGAGCCACCCCAAAAAAGTATACCATACTTAATTCTGCTGAAGATGTACGCGTAATAACTTGAGAGTGCTGCTTCCACATTCAGCACAGCAGCGATCGTCGGAAGAGCATACACATAACATGACATCTTACTGCTTATGTAGTCAACATGCTGTTTCCAGTTAATTTGTGGATCCAAGACAACACCCAGAAACCTTGCACCAAGCACAGAGGTAAGTGTATTGTCCTGATATTTAACAATTAGTTCTTGCTCCGGCTTCATCGCAAATTTCATCATTTGTGTTTTTGTCACATTTAGTTTCAAATTGTTGTCATTGAACCAATCTTCCAACTTAATTAGGCTGTTAATAAATTCTTCTTTTAGATTTATCTCGTTTGCAGCTCCAATGATCACTGATGTGTCATCCGCGTACATCCCCATCGGATGCTGTAGAAGCTCAGGTAAGTCATTTGTATAGAGTATGTACAGAAAAGTTCCTAGAATAGACCCCTGTGGGACTCCAATCCGATGCTTCCTCCATTTCGTCAACAATCACGTGTTGTTTCCTATTGGTTAGATACGAACTGAGAATGTTCAACATTGGTCCACGGATCCCCATTAGTTCCAACTTACATAGAAGAGTGGTATGGTCAACGCTATCAAAGGCCTTTGATAGGTCAAGAAAAATTGCAGCCATTTTGTTTCTATCGTTCAGTCCCTCTAATATCGACCTTAATGCCAGATAAATTGAGCGAGTGGTGGATCTACCCTTTAAATAGGCGTTTTGTGCTGGCGTTATAATGTTGCATTTTTCGATAAAACTGATTATTCTATTTAGGAGTGTTCTTTCAAAAATTTTTCCTCAAGTTGATATCAAGGCAATAGGTCGATAGTTGGAGATGTCGCATTTATCCCCCTTCTTGAAAATCGGTATTATATGAGACATTTTTAGTTGTTCGGGATATATTTGTGCTTTAAGACAATTGTTGATAACATCACATATTGGTTTGCTTAATGTTGTTGCGCAGGCTTTAAGTATTTTTGTAGGAATATTATCAGGACCCGTCGCGGCTGTGTTGTTCAACGAAAATATTATGTTGTAGATTTCAGTAGATGTAGTGTCTGATAGGTATAGTGTTTTGTTGTTTCTCTTAACAAGATTGTGAGTTTTGGGGATTTGATACGAAGTGTCACATGCACTTATAAAATACGAATTAATCCTATTTAATGTATCCTTATTATTTGTATCTCCTCGGTTTTGCAGCAATTCCAGTTGAAAATCACATTTTGGTTTGCCAGTTACTTCTCGCACAATGGCCCATGTTGTTTTTGTTTTATTACTTGATGAAGCAAGGATGTTGGAATAGTAATTCTTCTTTTTTAGTTGTACCGTATATCTCAATTCTTTCTTAAAATTGTTATAATCTTGCTGAGTTGCGTCACCTGTTCTAATACCATCGTATAGTTGTCGCTTAATTATTGAACGTGTTCGTATGTCATCATCTATCCACATCCGCGAATTGTTTGATAACTGATTATAACTGTTTCTGGTGCAATGAACTGTTATTGATTCTTGTATATGATGTACCAATCGTTGCAAACATAATTCCGGGTTAGGGTGACTTAATTGATTTTCCCAGTCAATGTTGCGTAGATCATCGTTTACAAGTGACATGTTGGCAGATGTAAATATTGTATGTTTCCTGTGCTTGTTTTTTTCCGTTTGGTCGTTGTTTCACCGTCATACTTAAATTGTAGATTTTGGGCGTAGTGGTCAGATAGAGCTGTTGAAATTACTTTTGCTGTATAGTTGTCGAAGTTTATAAATATATTATCTATCAGTGTGGAACTGGTGGCTGTGACTCTCGTCGGTTGAGTTATTGTTGGGCGCAAATTGTGTGACAACAACAGCTCTTTAAATCTTATTACCCTATCTTCCCAATAGTTCAATATATTTATATTAAAGTCTCCACAGAGTAGTATTTTATGCATTTTATATTTGCAGGTTGCCATCGTTAGCAAATCATCTAAGATAGCGAGAAATTCGTCAAAATCACCAGCTGGGGATCGATAGACACACAATGATGTAGAATACTCCGAGAAGGAGTATTCTACATCTCTACTGAAAGTGCCGTAACCATAGTCAATAAATATACGTCAAAGATAAAAAGAAGAAAGAATGTTCTATCCCTCTTTAGCTACATTAAGATCCTTGAAGGTAAATTAAAACATCTCCAGGTAGCCTGTACCAAGCTTCGAATATCACGAGAAGCAAATAAAGACCGTAAGTCATCTAAAAAGGCAAAAAATGTGAGAAAGACTATTGCAAATAAAATGGTTTGCTTTGATGATGGAAAACAGACGTCCAGTACTTTAACAGCATCTGTCAAATCAGTGGAAATTCCAAAAAATAACATTGGCGATCAAACCCTGGATGCACCTAAGGCTGCTGTAGCCGTCCGGGCTAAGGTTATAGTGTTAAGTGATAGCCACGGGCGTAACTCAAGTGAGATTATTAGTAGTTACCTCAGTCGCAATTTTGAAGTATTGACAATTTGTAAGCCAAATGCCGAGTTGATAGATATTCTACAGGATGCGGATTGTTTATGCGCAAATTTTACTAAAAAGGACTATATTGTTATCATGGGAGGTACAAATGACTTAATTAAGCATAAAAGTGTTCATGATTGGGGGTTAAATAAAATTCGAAGTCTTTCTAAAATGGGTAATGTAATATTTGTTTCTGCTCCGTACTGGGCAGGCGAGGTCAAATTGAACAAAAATATTTATAATTTTAACATTAAGATGTACAATTTTTTTAATACATTGGGTGGTAATGGCAACAGCTTTGTGGATATAAATACGTTAATAACCGAATGGGACAAAACAAGGCATGGACTACACCTAAATGCAAAAGGCAGGAATAAATTGTTCAGACATGTCGCCTATTTGATAGATTGTGGTAGAAATTGTTCTTTTAATTACCGTAACTTGGTGATCGTAGATTGTGACAACCTGACAAATTATATTGATTGTAACGAAACAATACATACAGTATCTGCTTCAACCGATCTGGACGTTATTACAAATTTTCGAACGGACCCACCAATACTGTCGGAAACGTAAAACTAACCAAAAATAGTAAAATTACAATGTTACATATTAATTTTTGTGAGCTTGAGTCATATTTGTGTGAAATAGAGGTAGACTATGATGTTTTGTTTATAACTGAGCACTGGCTTAAAGAGGATGAACTTTATAATGGTTTGGCGTTTGTTCGATGGGATGTGGTCTCGTTTTATTCTCGATCAACCCATTCATGGTGGAGTTCTAATATTTGGTAAACGTGAATTAACGTTTTTGCCTTTAGACAGTGTAAATTGTCTCTCGTCTGAGGTAAATTGTGAATTGACTGCTGTACTATGTAAATCGCTAAATGCTGTGTTTGTTTGTGTTCACCATGGTGTTTACAGATCGCCATCTGGCGACTTTGAAATGTTTTGCAACAGTATGTTTGAACTTTTGGGAAGGCTGATGCACTATAAACAAGTGATAATTGCTGGTGATTTTAATGTCTGGTTTGGAACATTGGGCGGACAAGCCTCTAGGGTGACAGATCTTTTTGCATCATACGATTTTATAAAGACAATTAGTAGTCCTACTAGGGGAAAAAATGTTTGGATAATGTATTTATAAATTTTTCGAGTGATCACTATGCAGCAGCAGTACATGATCCCAATATATCTGATCACCTTGCGCAGAGCGTTGCTGTGTCTGCTGGTGGGGTGGAATGCAGTGGGTATGGAACACGAATGGTGCGGCCATTATCACGTATTGGTTGCTTGAACTTTTTTAATTCTTTTAGCCTGTGCAATTGGGATTTTCTGTGTGACGGTGCGTTGGGATGCAATGATAAGTTCAGTTCATTTCACGAGCAGTTTATGTCATGTTTTCATGCGTGTTTTCCGGAGTGCTCTCACCGTCTGAGGCAGACGGATGGGGATCTGCACTGGTTTAACCTTGAAGCAACAGAGATTAAATTACACTTTTATCTGCGATTTGTATAAGAAGTATAAAACTACTAGTATGTTATCATTAAAAAAGGAGACCCGTTTTCACTATCGCAAGGCTATTTCTTTGGCGAAGGTAGAAGCTTCCAGCAAATTTATTGAAAACTCTAACAACAAGGCAAGGGCAGCGTGGGCTGTGATTGGTAATATCAGAGGTAAGGCTGGGAATACCTCATGTAGTTTGGATCCTGATATATTAAACAACTTTTTTCTAGAGCATCCTGAACGTATAGTGAATGCACTGCCTGTGACCGTGCATGCACCTTTGGATTTGTGTAGTCCCCGCGTAACCGTTGATACGGCGTTCTCGCTCGCTGAAGTTACTAATATTGAAGTTCTGGATCTTCTACGCAACTTAAAAAATAACAATACAAAGGATGTATTCGGTATTAATACAAACTTTGTGAAAACTAACATTAGTCTTTATGTGCCACTGTTTACAAAATTAATCAATTCCTCTTTTATGACAGCTGAGTTTCCCGATCTCTTGAAGCTTGCGTATGTCGTCCCTGTGAATAAGGGGGGAAGCGTCGACGATGTCAATAATTACCGCCCAATAAGCATCCTTCCGACATTTTCAAAAGTGTTTGAGCGCGCAATTTATAACCGGGTTGTTCCGTATGTTGAAGAAACTGGCATCCTTTATGGGAACCAGTATGGCTTCCGTAAGGGTTTGAGTACTGCAGATGCTGTGGTTAAATTTACGAACAACTGCTTGAGTGTGTTTGAGGGGGGTGATTACTGCATTTCACTATTTTTGGATCTCTCTCGTGCATTTGATTGCGTGTCACACATGATTCTATTGCAGAAATTGAAATGTCTCTATAAATTCGATGCGAACTCCTTAAATCTAATAGAATCTTACCTTTCTGGAAGATTCCAGCGTGTTATTAGTGGTGATAGCGTATCGAAGGATTTGCCTGTGCGTAGGGGCGTTCCCCAGGGCTCAATTTTGGGGCCACTTTTATTTTTACTGTTTTTAATGATTTTCCTTCTTTCGTGAGCGAGGGTGGTAATGTGGAGTGCATCCTTTACGCGGATGATGCAACTCTGATGATACGCGGTGATTATGTTGGTGTTGTGGAGAGGTCTGAGCTTGTGCTTGACAGAGTCCGAGAATGGTCAATTGCCAATCAGTTGTCGCTGAATGAAGCGAAGACTGTAAAAATGACATTTGCATTGCGTGATTTTGATTCGGAAAATCCGCCTTTCACAAAGTTTTTGGGAGTATACCTGTCACCACCAGTTTTAAAATTTGATAAGCATGCCGGCACTGTTGGGACAAAGGTGTGTCGAAACATTTTTGTTTTGAGAAGGTTGGCTACTGCGGTGACAACTCATGTACTGAAAACAGCTTACTTTGCATTGATTCACTCCCACATATGTTACTGTATCTTGTCGTGGGGAAATACCCCCGCCGGCGGATATGTTTTCAGACTGCAGCGTAGAGCGGTTCGGATACTCGGTGCCGTGGGATACACTGAGAGTTGTAAACATGTATTTATTGAGCATGCCATATTAACGTTGCCGTCTGAATACATACTAGGATTTGCTAGGATTGAGGATTTCTTGAAGTTTAGGAATTTGTCACTTTGATACCCATTTATGTTACCTAGGTTAAGATATTGACGAGTGTAAAAGATATACCTCTTGTGGACACAATAAACATATTTTATTTTATTTTATTTATTTTATTTTATTCAGAACCAATAAAATGTACACTTTTACTAGTAGATGCATACATTTTCTGACCAACTTTCGTAGAACTATGCACAAGTAAAACACGCGGTAATAAATGTATACTTTTACTAGTAGAAGTGCACATCAAAATTGCCTCGAATTCTATTGGCTCCCGCTGTGGTTAACATAACCTAATATAATTCTTACCACGCCAAAACAGGTATGATGGAAAAGGAGGCCCAATATGAACGAAACCATTGAAATAAATACGTTGAACAGCATTCTTAAAGTATAGTCAAGTTCTCATGCAGTGCGGGTATGTTCTGAGTAATTAATTTCAATACAAACACTCCAGATCAAGAGTTGTCCCCAGAACAACCATGAACATAAATGTTTTGCAAAATACTAAAGCAGAATAATAAACTCAAGGACAATAAAATCCGGACATGTACCAGTTTTTGATAATTTTTCTGCAGCCCATGAATGAAGAGCCACAAGTTGTTATAATGTCGAGCAAACGATTACCTCTTAGTATACAGGGAGAACCAGATGCAGGTTATATCAGTTACAAATGAATACATAATAGACTAAATTTGTTTATAATTCGTTGTTCCTATAGGATCAATTGTTTATGATACAGGACAACCGGTAATTCGACAATTTGTTTAAACATCTGATAAGAGAGGTAATAATTTTAACCACAATGCATTTTATGTAACTCAAAAGTGCTCGCGACATATGAATTTTTAATATGTGGTCCATGCTTGCAAATGGTCGATAATTGTAGTGGAAAGTAATGAAAAACCCCTTATATTTGCAAAGGTTTATTTCAATTTAAATAGGAGACATGTTTCGCCTTCAAGGCATCATCAATCCTAAATCTAAAAACAATTAAAAACGTGCGTCACAATGTAGCTCGAAAAAATATATTCTGGCTGCTCTTAAATGAACAAAAACTTACTGTCATATGGAGATGTACAAGGGAAAACAAAGTCAAACAGCATCAGC
This sequence comes from Melinopterus prodromus, assembly GCA_964023965.1. Lineage (NCBI taxonomy): Eukaryota > Metazoa > Arthropoda > Insecta > Coleoptera > Scarabaeidae > Melinopterus > Melinopterus prodromus. Next base: position 32,579,017 of record OZ030391.1, on the reverse strand, counting down.
AATCAGTCAAAACACGAATCGAAAAGCCAGTGATAACAACCAATTTACGGAGTCAGAAACGAACGTACATACGAGTAAAATGGCGATAACATAAAACGCAACGGCGCATGAACGAAAACACTACGTCAGACATGCACGTATGGTAGCCTAAACATAGGCGGAAAAATTCGAATATTACATTTTATTCTATTTTAAATCCTAACCAAAACAATAAAAAACAAAATCGCCCGATAAACTCTCACTAATAAAATATTAGTAACACAAACATATAAAAAGGCAATCATTATGCAGCCTAAATTCAGCCTAAATGCGCGAACTGAAATATCAAGGGCGGAAAAGGAACAAAAACAAATAGCTCCAATCGAAATGGAAAATGAAAATCAGAGAATAAATTATTGGGGGTTAAGGAAGGTGTAAAGCGGTTTAATGTAAAAATCTAATTGTTCATTCATTAGCGAAACATGCGGATTCCGAATATGTCGGTGGATCTGGTATTGCTCGAGTAAATCCATCCTGAAACCTTTCCGACAAACATGGAGTAATTGGGCATTACCGAAGTTAATTTTATGACCAGTTGCAAGGGTATGTTGGTATATATTTGATGATGTCCGGCAAGTGTGCTCTCTCAATCTGTCCGACAATTTTCTGCCCGTTTGGCCCACATACACAGAGTTACAGTTTGAACAACTCACCGAATAAACTCCACTTCGCTCATAATCTGGTATCTTTAAATATCTGTATGTTGTGAGTATCTTTGAAACTTGTGTGTGACTAGAATATGCGGGAACAATATTGTAACTGGATAATGGATAATTTTTTCGAGCTACATTGTGACGCACGTTTTTAATTGTTTTTAGATTTAGGATTGATGATGCCTTGAAGGCGAAACATGTCTCCTATTTAAATTGAAATAAACCTTTGCAAATATAAGGGGTTTTTCATTACTTTCCACTACAAATATGAATTTTTAGTTTTAATAAAAAAATTACCTATCAACATATCTTTTGTAACATTTCTTATGCTTTCATTGCCTAATTAATACATTGCTAATTAATCAAGAGTACCTATAACAAATTCAAAACTATCAAAGTACCAATTGAAACGAAATAGCCTTGTCAAACCGTTCTGAATTAAAATCATTTTGTCATTGGGCTTTTCTCAGTTCATTGTCATACTGTTCTCACAAGCTGTTAATAACAATAGTATAGACAAATAATCATTTCAAAAATAAATTTATTTAGTATGCATGAACGGAAACAAAAATGCACATAATGTTAGCTTCAAACGATCAAAGTTGATTTTGCATACTGATTCAAGTAATGATGATATCGTAATATATTCTTCAAAAAGTTTCTCTATTTGTATTGCTTGGTATATTTAGTTGATACTTTTACTACTCAGTGGTAGCATATGTATTAGAGCACTGCACGATTACGTAAAAAGTAATCGTAGATATAATCGCCGAATATGGGACCGTACGATGCGAGTACCTACTCGGCATCGTTTCGGCAGTGCATCGCCGATTACATTTACTTCGTGATTACGAGTAATATTCGTCAAAACTGCATCGTAGCATCGGGCATCGCAGCGAGTATAATCGTGAATACTCGTGGTGGTTTCGACGGATTTCGGTTTCGAGCATTAAGGTACTGACACACATGCTTATTACAAGAACGAAAGCATGCTTATTTCCAGCACTTGCTACTAATAAGCATGTGTGTCTAGACATTGCTAGTAATAAGCATGCTTATTTTAAGCATGCTTACAAATCACCAGTCGTTTGATTTTTGAGCATGCTTATTGCGGCGCGGGTAGTGGGGGGCTTGCTCTAAGCGCGTGTTAACACCTTTGCTTATAAGCATGCTAGTATCGATTCGACCTCAATCCGCAACAGCTGTTCGTCTGCTAAACAAACATGGCGCGTTGGGGAGATAAGAAGACAATGCGTTTTGTGACCCATTATCGCAATCACGAATGTTTGAGGAACACACACTCACCTTTATATAGACATAACATAAGTAGAAATAACGCTTACCAAACTTTATTAAATGACATGGGCGATTGTAATTTAACATTAAAATTAATAAAAACAAAAATTAAGAATCTCAGATCATTGTACCATATTGAAGCAAGAAAAGTGAAAATGTCGAAACGGTCCGGAGCTGGCGCAACAGATGTTTACAAACCACCGATGCCGTGGTTTTCAGAAATGACATCGTTTATGGGAGATACGGACGAGTACCGCGAAACTCTTCAATGCGAATTGGTGAGTATCTATTAATTACTGTTGATTTTAGTATAATTAATATGTTGATAATTTATATGTTGATCATATGCTCTTGCCATGGTACCGCCTCTGTGGTTTCAAATAATTGCGCATAAGCGTCTCTTATTGTCACTGCTTGTCGAGATGCGTGATTACTACGTGTTGCTGGTAAGCTATCAAGGGATATTCGCAATTGATCTCTCCATGCCCCTCGTAAAACAACATGTTCTTGTATATCTTCAAAATCGACACATCGCTGTGTAATGTAGATATCGGATGTTTTTCGAAGCCAATTATGTAAAGAACAAGCAGCCAATGTAATAATATCAACTTTATCAGGTGTCATATCTATGGTGTTCAGAAAAACTCGAAACCTTTTTACTAAGATACCGAAGGCATTTTCAACGATTCGTCTGGCTCTAGATAAACTATAGTTAAATATTTTCTCTTGCGTTGGTGTTGTTCCATAGGGCTTCATAATATACGTTTTTAGCGGAAAAGCAGCGTCTCCCACAATTATTGATTGCTCTGGTAAATTGAGAGAATTTCTTTCCAAGGCTCGTCCCAAGCTCGATCGTTGAAAAACTCCTCCATCGGAGGCTCTTCCATTAGTTCCAATGTCCACGTACGAGAAACAATAATCATCATCAACTAATGCCAGGAGTACAATACTGTGGCAACCCTTGTAATTGTAGTAATCTGAAGAGTCATCAAGAGCAAAAATATTTATATGTTTTCCGTCCATCGCTCCAACACATCCTGGAAAATTCCATTTAGTACGAAATCCATGTTCAATTCGTGTCCATTCTTCATAGCACGGAATCTGTAATAAATAACAACATAACTTTATAATATTTTACATAAGTATGTATACGAACCTACAATATGAAAATTTAATGACAGCATGTTATTATTGTATAAGAAAATTTTGTGTTAATTGAATATATATATATATATAGTACGTCACTACACTATCAAATACGAAAACCTAACAACTAACATTTTTACAGGAGTCAGAATCATCATATCATTCTCTATCAGCTGATGCTGATGACTTAAGCATGCCCTCGACGCCGCCAATAATGTCGACCACGCAAACTGAGGGAGATCAATCACAGTCAACTAGTAGATATTAGAGAATATATCGTCCAGAACAAATATCCAGAACAAAGAAGACGAATTCCATTTTTTTGGATTAAACATTGCATCTCAATTACGACAACTTCCATTATATGAAGCTATAGGAGTGCAGACTGAGATACAAGAAATTTTGTCTTCGGCTAGACGTAGGAACATGTTTCCAAATTTATGTGCTGTTACAGATCTCACACTACCAGGTTCAAACACACCAACAAACACATTTCCAGCTTCAAACATTCCGCCCCTAATTTACACCACGCTGCCAACTTCAAACACACAACACACTTCCGACACACTTCCGCCTTCAAACATTCAGCCCATCACGTACACTACACTTACAACTTCAAACACACAAACGAACACACTTCCAACTTCAAACATTCAGACCATAATATACAACACACCTCCAAGTTCAAACGCACAAACCAATACATTACCAGCTTCTTCAAAAATTCAACCCATAAGTTACTCCACACATTCAACTACAAAGACACAAACCAACACACTACCAACTTCAAACACACAAAACGATGAACATGCACATCGACGCCGTCCAATCGCCGCCGTCCAATCGCTAGAAAAACATGGCATAAATTTGTTAAGTGAAGCCTGGAAATATTCTTAAATATTTCCAGACTTGCGAGAACCAAATTGCTGCTATTTTTATTTTATATTATAAATATACACTGATTTAAGTTGCCACTGATTTAAGATAGAAATAAATAAAAGCGTTAAATATTCATAAGATTGTTTTACTTACCCGTATATAATCTTTTAAAGCCAAGTGTATTGCAGCACAAACTTCAGGTATAAACTTAGCTATTGTAGATCTTCCAACCCTGTGAAGGACTGATAACGTGTACAAAGAGTCTCCGACAGCTAGATATCTTAATGTAATTTCCAGTTTTATTTTAGCTGGAATGGCATCCCGCATATGAGTATTTTTTTGTATAATACTCTTAACTTTTGCAAGTAGCTCGTCAAATTTCTGCGGAAGCATGCGCAAATGATTTCTATAGCCTTGGATATCTTCATTTCGTATCTCTGCCAGCAATCGAGTACTTGCTCCCAGGGTTTCTCTTCTACTTATCCAGTTACGGACCCAAATTTCCGTTTTGTTTTCTTATTTTTTTTTCGACAAAATTTTCTTAAGCAATTGCGTGGCAAGTAATAATATTACATTATTGACTTCGGTGCGGATAGAACAGAAATCACTATTTTGATTAATTTCGACACTACTTTCTTGAAATGCTTCCATTGCGACCGCGAGCCTGCGACTAAATAGCATGTGTGTACAGTTGTTTGCTTTAAGCACGCTTATTTAGGGAGCATGCTGAAAACTAGCATGCTTAGTGCAAGCAAATGTGAACAGCAGACAAGCCCGATTTGCTCGATTTAAGCATGCTCATTAGCATGCTTATAAATAAGCATGTGTGTCCGTACCTTTACGCAATATTACGCCATATTGCGCTTTTTGACAAGTCGACACAGAAATTTCAGGTTAGTGCAGGTTAGTGTAATCAACAGTACGCGGGAGTGCATGATATTTGGGAATCCCGTCACAATGTCGATTTTGGAAAAAATTAAAAGTGGCGAATATTCAACAAAAGCAGCGTCTGGTAAAAGTAACGTGTGGGCATGTTTTAAAAAGATTGTGAAAGAAATTAACGGTATAGAAGAAGTGCAACCATTTGTAATATGTGTTAAGTGTGAGCATATTTTTAAATATAGTAAAGGTTTAAGTCCATCCAATTTAAAGAAACATCGTTGTTTTAAAGACATAGGTGAGCCGGAGAATTCTTTTTGTATATATACAGACGCTGATGAGAGCAACAGAAAAAGGGCACGCATAAATGTGAGTGACGAAATAAAAAGGGACGTTACGGACAAGTGTGCACGATATGTGACGCAGGATCTCCGCTCATTTTCAGCAGTAAGTGGTAGCGGGTTTAAAGTCCTTTGACTCCTTGGTAGAAACAGGAGTCAAACTGGCGTCAAAGAATTTTGATATAAATGACATTCTGCCGCATCCGACTACTGTTAGCCGTAGGCTTCACAAAATCCACACTACAGAATTAGAAGACTTTTGGGTCGATTCTGTGCACTCCTGTAGTGTCTGTAAGGGCAAACCTGTAAGCGTTATGACCGCTACGGTAAAAGTGCTATTCTGTGTGGATCCGTAGGCAACAGATTTCCCATAAAAGTTACAAAAGCGGTCGGATCCCTACGGGTGGCGAGAAGGTGCCCGTAAAGCGCACAGAACCTGTAAACTAGGGTGGAGCATGCGCGGTGATGCGAGTCCAATCCAAAACAAAACAACTTTTCAAGAGGTTATGTTACGCTAAAGTTTCTTCTTTCTTCGACTAGTGTGGTTTGACTTGTTTGTGCACATTATTTGATCAAAAATGAATAGGGGAAATGTTGACCAATTACATTTATTTATATATGTTAACAAACTTACTTTTTTTTATTCATTCATTTGTTATTAATCCTGCTGTGAGTTTTTTCTGTATTATAATAAAACACCTTGAATACATTTTTAGTTTTATTCTTCGATTATTACTTTTTCGTAACTTTTCAACCTGTGACTCGGTGGTCTGACTAATTAATAAATTAAACAAAAAGGAATATATTAAAAAATGTATTTATTAATTAAATATAAATAATAAACTATAATATATAAATATAAATAATAAAATATAAAAAATAAAAACTTAATTTTTAAATTTAAATTTAGGGTTTAGATATTCAAATTTTTTAATTTCAAACTCCAGGGCTCTATCTAGATTATTATTGTATCTTGTTAATTGCCGTTCTAAAATGTCGTTAAACTCCTTTCCATGTTGACCGGAAGTAGATGTTGCTTGTAGAAGATGCTCTGCCAGTAGAGGCAGAGGCTGCGGTCGGCTACGTGGCCTTTTTTTTGGTGGCTCTTCTGGGGTCACGTGCGCAATGTATATTACTTCGGCAGCATCTGCCTCTCCTTCGGCATCTTCTACAACTGCAGCGTCTTCACCTGGCACCGGCAACCCGTCGAATATTTCGGGGATGTCTGGGTCACCCGCTACCGTCACGTCCCACAACCCAAGGGCTCGCTCTTCAAGGAAGTTAAACTGTTCATCGGCTGGTGGTCCTCCACCCGTACCCAACTGATGTGCCTTTATTTTCCGACATTTGGCTATCAAGGCATATTTCCAATCATTCAGTCGCTAAAAGATATATTGGTAATTAAAAATAAGTTCAATATATAAAGTACAAGGTTACCTTTTTCCACTCGTCAACGGTGAGGCTGGGACCATCACCCTCAGCATTTAACTTAACTACTAAGTTCTCCCAAGTAGTTTGTATATAGTTGTCGGGCTGTGTCGGATTTATCGTTCCGCTTCGAAATGAGTAGTTACTTTGTAACTCCCCCACGTAAATTTCTAGCCGTCTTGATGTCGTGTTCTTGGTCCGCTTTCTTTTCGTTGTTTTTGGCTCCATTTTTCTCAAATAACCGTTGTCTGAATTACTCAATACGTATATGGAATAACCTCACTTGTCTGTTGCTTTCCATAAACAAGCCGAAATTAGCCAATGACAGGCCAGGAATCACTTGCAGTTAAGTTAGGCACATAGGCTACGATCAGAAGTGTCTGTAGCGGGTCTTCCGTATCGTACCTTCGTACAGGAGCGTGCACAGAATACCACTTTACGGGAATTCTGTATCGTCGCCCGTTACAGACATCCGTAACATACAGATCTGTACCTTACGGTTGAAAACACAGAATCGACCCATTTGTTTCCGAGTTACAAACGCTGCTCGAGAAAGGTAAGGTGTTAATTTTTACGTTAAGTTTTTTTTTCAAAACAATGAAAGATCATGTAATGACGTTTTACAGGATGGTGCGCAGCAACAACAGACATGTGGACGGAAACCAAAAAACAGAGGAACTTCATGAACTTCATTATCTTGATTCGACTTGGCGACTGCATAGGTAGGCACCGTACATTAAATAAAGCAAAGTTTTGCTTAAATACAGCATCATCCCTGAGAGGCACCTCAAGGATGAGATGTTAGGGAAGGGAGCGGTAAACTGTTTGGCGTGCCGAAAAGATACTTTTATTTAGAGCTTTTCGTTGCTACTACGACAAATGTATAAAAGCATGAGGTGAGGAGATAGTATTGCGTACAAATGTAATAATTCTTAATGTCATAGGAAGGCTCAATGTAATAATTTTACCCAAGGCACGTAAAATATGTTTTAAAAGCGGTTTCTGAAAGTGTTTTTTTAAACCTGAGACTGTACATTTAATACTATTTTCACTTTTTGCAATGGCCAGTATGAGCTTTAGACTTGCATAATTAAATTATCTCATTTATCATTTTTGTTGTAGTCGAGTCCTGTGTACAATCGAATTTTTGAATTTCGACGAAGAGCAAAACGCTATAAAAAAGACAGCTAGCAACATACTTCGCGCGTTAGAAGAGAAATTGGGAACCTTGCAGTTAGGAGATACTATACTTAAAAAACTGACTTTTACTACCGATCAAGGCTCTAACATCAAAAAAGCGTTGGAACAGTATTCGCGTATTAATTGTATTGCCCATGTTCTGAACTTGATTTTAACACATACTTTCAAGTAAACAGTACTGGAAACAGTATCACCTCGTATTCTACAATTAATCACACGTTGCAAGTCTTTAGTAGAATACCTTAAACGCAGTGGTAACTGTCAGAAGTTGGACACAACAGTGAGGCAAGAGTGCACTTCACGATGGAACACAAAATTTGATATGTTGCTTTCGATTCGGAGAAATTTTAATACTATTGCAGAAATACTAGAAGGTGCAAAAGAAGAATATCGTCTTCATGGAATCGAAAAACATCTCTTAGATAGGTTGATTATATTTTTACATCCCTTTAAGACGGCTACATTACTGTTTGAGGCGGAGAAGAAGCCAACCATTCATTTAGTATTATTACACATGCATATTTTGAAAGAAAAGCTGATACAACTACAGAATGAAGAAACAACTACAGATGTCCAAGAGGTTATCCGTCATTGTTTGGATAATGTTTTTGACATAAAATATCAACCAGATCGCATGCATAAAATAGCTGCATTCTTATGGCCAGAATATAAACAACTACGGTTTCTAGAAGACAATACGCGTGAGGAAATTTATACTCTTGTAAAGGATGAGCTAAATCTTATTCTCGAACATTCTGAAAGCTTTCCTACTGCAACTTCATCTTCTTGTGACCTCCAAGAGTTACAGCTTAATTCCAATACGTCGGACGATAATGCTGCTGAAGATGACGTGCAGTTCTGTAATAAATATAAAGATATTTACATTGACAACGATAATAATTACTCCACCAACTAGGACGAAAAATGTTATGTATTCCTGCTACCAGCGCCTCCAGTGAACGAGCGTTCAGTTCCGCAAACAGAGTACTAGAAGACAGGAGAACTAATCTGAAGGGAGAGAATGTCGATGCAATACTTTTTCTACATTCTGCCGGAAAGGATTGACGTAAATATACAGTGGAAGACAAGTTAGTTATTTCGTTACTTATGTTTTTTTTTTTAAATCCTAGATTGTATTTCTTTCTTTTCAGTATATAGCATAGACAGCATACTACAAACAAAAAAATTTCCGTTATATTCTGTTTTTATGTAATAAGATTAACCTATTTTTATCCTTACTAGTGTCCGATTTCACCTTCCTTTGAATCTGATATAATAATATTATACATTCCTTCAGCATAAGAGAACATTCACATGACAAGCGCTGAACGCGCGTTTACAACTACAACTACATATTTTATTCAAAGCTTTACACATGCTAACGCGGGGTTTTATGAGACGTGTACCTATGTATGTAGGGTTGGGAGGCACGATGCCAGGCATAGACGGCACTTAGGCCCCAATGGGCCCTTTGTGTCAACCTCATGCCTCCCAGACGTGTACTACCTAGTACCTACATACATAAGAAAACTTACCGCGCGTTTAATGCCACATTCACATGGCAAGCGCTCACCGCGCGTTAACAGCTAACTACACGTATTTTTATTCAAGACGTGCACAAGTAACGAGCGTTTTTATGAGACTTGTACATACTACATACACAACAAAGAACTTAACCTTAAGCTAAGCAAAATTTCGCCAATGCCGATGCCAAGCGATGCCGACTACAGCTGTTATACTCGCCGATGCCGATTAGAAACGATGGTATGTTGTATAGTATTTTCAGTATTTTGTTTTTTTGCCTCTGAATGCGGTTTATGTCCTTTTGTGATGTGTTTCCCAAGATTGTCAACAGATATGTTATGTTGGAAACAAATAAAGCGTTGTATAGATTTTTTTTAAGTTGTCCGGTACATATTTATTTATTTTGTGCATCTCTGCCAAGGTTACTGTGTTCTTTTGTATAACTTTTGTTACATGTTTGTCCTATTTTAATGTGTTCTGAATGTGGAGCCCTAGGTAGTTTGACTCGAATATCTCGCCGATAAGTTTGCCATTTATCTTGACAGTTAAATTGATCTTTTTGCTGGCCGGGTTAAGAATTAGGTAGTTTATCTTCGCTTCGTTTATGGGCAGTATATTTTCTTCACACCATTTCCCTAATTTGATCATGTCTGCGTTGATGGTATCTTGGATGGCGTTTTTGTCTTTGTTTGTATATGCAATGCATATATCATCTGCATAAATATACAGTTTTCCCTTCATGTCCAGCTCGGTGATATCATTAGTGTAGATGATGTACAATAATGGAGGGATATTTCCTCCTTATGAGGATAACTGAGAGTATTGTTAACTTTTGCTCTTTGTAGGCGGCCTTGAAGATACGTTCTAAGAAGTTCCAAGTTTTTTCCTTTTATTCCATTGGAATCAAGCTTTCTGATTAGCCTGTCTCTACTAATCGTATCGAAAGCCTTTCGCATATCAATGAATACAGTTTCTTTCTTGTCGAGCTGCTTTGTAATGAAGGTTATTAGGTCCAAGGCTGCTTATGTTGCTCCTGAATTTTTTTGAAACGCGTATTGTCTGTCATTTATAATTTTGTTTTTTGTTGTATGTTTCTCTATTCTTATCTTAATGACTGATTCTAACACTTTGTTTAGTGCCGATGTTATGGAGATGGGACGGTAGTTTTCAGGTTTATGGGCTTGTCCTTTCTTAAATATAGGTTTGACGATTGTTTCTTTCATTGATGTTGGATAGTGGCCTTTGGTGATGGTATTATTTATTAGTTTTGTTAGAATTGGTGTAAGTAAGTCGCTATTTTTCTTAATGATGGTAGTGGTAATTCCGTGTCTTTCCTGGTGTGTTGTTGTTCTTAAGTCATTGTATTATGTTTTTTATCTCCTCATCTGTTGTGTTGTTGAATTCTGCTGGTGGAATTGTCATCATCGGTATGGAGGTCGAGTCAGATCTATGTTGTTTTGCTAGTGATTCTCCGATGTTCCCAAAGTAGCTGTTAATTGCGTTTGCTATTTCTTTGTTATCCATTCTAATGGTCTGGTCTTCTTTCTGTATTTAATTTATTTTATCTTCCCTCTTTTGTTTCCTATTTAAGATATCGTTTATTAGTTGCCAGGTCTTTTCGGGATTTTTTTGGCATTTCATGAATTTTCCCTGTATATACTTTCTCATTTCGTGTTCTATTTTCTGAGTTATTGCTGTTCTTTGTGTCTTATATGTTTGGTATAGATAGTTGTTGTTTGGGTTGTTTTTGTATCTGTTGTGGGTTTTGTTTATTTTATTTATCATAGTTATGATTTCCTCACTAATCCAGGGACATTCAGTTCGTCTCTTAATGGCTTTCGTTGTTCTACACATTGTTATCCTATTTTCCATACTATCGGATAGTTGATCAAAGTTGGTTATGTCTTTCTCTCGTATCTTTCTTATTTCTGATCGAAGTTTCTCCTGGTTGATTGTCGTTTGCACATGATGGGTATACTCAAGTTTAGGCTTGTCGGTGTTTCTTATTTTTATAATAATAGCGTAATGATCTGATATGTTTGTAGGTAGGATCCTGATGCTTTATTCCGGGTGCGAATGTGAGCTTCATTGTATAGCTGTTCGGCCCTGGTTTGAGGGTTTAGCAGAGGTGTTAAGAAGTAGCCCCGCACTGGATACCAGTGTTGGGCATTAGTCGACTACATTTTCAAACTAACTAATACTGACCACTAAAATATCCACAACTAAATTAGTTATGATTAATTTAATCATGACTAATTTAGTCATATTTTAATATTAGTCGGTGAATAAAGAGTAAAAATTAGTCGACTAATTTTGTCAATAATGAATAACAGTTATGACTAAAGTAATGACTAACTTAGTCTCGTTGTTAAATTTTTGAAGAAAAATGCAATTATTTTTACTGATTCATGTGTTGCCATCGGAAATCTGTGCACATGCCCAAACTTCAAGTCGTTTGAACAAAATTTACAAATTTTTGGAGTATTTCTAATTTTTTTAATTAATTTGTTCTATTTCACTAGAAATATGTCCACGTGCAAAATTTCAACTCTGACAAATTGTTCAAATTTTAAAAAAATTTCAATATTTTTGAAGATTTTCCGATTTTTTATCGATTCTTGCATTGTAACCGGAAATCTGTCCCCATACAAAATATCAACTCGATAGGACAAATTTTCCAAATTTCCAAAAATGTTTCGTGAATTTTCCGAATTTTCTTTATTTATTCATGCATTGTCACTGGAAATCTGTCCACATACAAAATTATAACTCGATTGGAAAAATTTTTCAATTTTCAGAAATTTCTCAAAATTTTGGTAAATTTTCCGAAATTTCTTAATTTATTCTTGCATTGTCATAGGAAATCTGTCCACATAAAAAATTTCAACTCGATTACACAAATTTTCCAAATTCTGAAAATCTTCAACATTTTGGAAAATTTTCCGAAATTGTTTTATGCGCTGTCACCGAAAATCACATCATACAAAATTTTTATCGATTGGACATTGGCAAATATGTAAAATATCGATTACAAGAGTTTTCAAGTCAAGTGAAAAATATTTTTTCTTTTACGCCTAAATGCAACATCCTGTATAACTAAAAATAATTTTTCTTTTCTAAGATAAATCTCTAAGATATATGCAGTATCGACCACCGCGACTATTGTGACTCATCCAGTATATGTGCGATCTAAACGAATTTGGGAATGCTGTCAAAATTCCACCATACCATACTATAGAACTGTAGAATTCAACAAAATATGTACATTTTGTCCGAAATTCATAACCTGCCACAGGTTATGAAAATTTTACATTTTTGGTCGCCGTGTAGGATTCGCTATTTGAAATTTTTAACATCTGATATCTGATTTGAAACTAGGGAATAACAAATATTACATGAAAGAAGTTTCATGCGAATACGATTTTCTTACAATTTTCGTCGCCATACTCGATCCACCATTTTAAAATGTTAAGAATTTTAAGTCAGATTTAGGTCACATTCAATCAGTCGTGACTAACGAATAAATCAATCATCAGTCTAGAGTACGACTAAATCAATCGTCAATCGGATAATTCAAGACTAATGACTAACTAATTAGTCATTAGTCATGACTAACATTTGGAAGATTAGTCGTTATTCATCAATCAGTTAGTCGACTAAATAATGCCCATCACTGCTGGATACCCACTATCTCCTACAAAAAATTTATGAATTATTAACTTATCAACAAATATATTTTGCAACAAACCTAACAATATTGAATCGGGACAATGTCCAGTATCAAATCTAAATCTGGCTTCCACACGACGATTATTAAAAATTGTAGCATCGTGTGAAGAACCTGGCCACCGAGCTACTAAATTTAAAAGATTTAAATTTGAATCGCCAATAGCTTGCACATTAATTGAAAAATACATTTTCCGATTGCGATAAATCTCTCCTTCATCTCCTCCTACAATTGTGTTTTTGTCCACTATCATATTATAACATCTGGTGTTCTATTTACCAGGTGACTGAACTAATTAATAGGTGTGACATCCACAGCCCCGACAACTTTCTGAAAAGATGCAATTTCATAAAAGTTGATTTGTGCTTCCCGAATGGCATCTTCATTCTCCGGCATTTTTATGAAACGTTCGTACAGTCTAGTTATTGCACGTGAGACTCTACTGATAATTCTTGAGGCCATTGATAAATGCACTTCGGCAAAATCAGCCGTACTCTGTAAGTGGCCATTAGTTGCAAAAAAAACACACTAACAGCTGATTGATCGGTGTTACACTGTGATTTCTGAAAAATTATTATTAGTATTTTTAATATACAATACGTTCAATTACCGGAATCTCCTATAAAACCCTAACTCATGCATGGTTTCAAAATCTCTCGTAAATTTGTCGAGGAAATCCGAAATCTATGATTTCAAGAATGTCCAAATCATCCTCAAATATATCTTCATCGAATATATCTAAATTTGCCATTTATGTTCCAATGTAACATGTAACCTCTACACACAACTGTCACTTGGCTATAAATTTTTGTGCGCATGCGCAATCCGATGTCTATGTTTACGCCAGATTTAAGCCTCCGTTCATCGCTGGCTTAACTTAAGTCGTTCTTAACTGTGGTTAGGCAACGGGTTGGTGACGGTGCAAATGAAATCGATGACTTAAGTACGATTCCATACTTAAGTAAGGCTAGTACATACGATGCATTAATAACCAGTAAAAAAAAATAAAAGCTAAAAAAATAACAGTATATCTCTGTTATAATGTAACTTTTATTGACAGTTTTACGTTAGAGCTACTGATTGCGTAGTTAACGTTAGTATGTATGTATGCCTTAATGTTGTTTTTTAATAAGTACAATTTTCCGTTGCAATATATTTATAACTCTGCGAAAGAGAGATTAATTAAGAAGAAAGACATTGGCTTAGATTCACATTCAACGCAGATAAATAAAAAACTTCAATAAAAAACTACTAACTTTTCAATCACAGAATATTAACCCCTAATATTTTTCGATTTTCAATTAAACTTTTCTCGAAATTATGTCAAGCCATAAAATTGCTGCAGCAACAAACCCGAATAAATGATATGCAACACAAAACGCCAAACCTTGCAGTAAAAACAATTAACATTCAACGAGAACACTCCATTAATTATCCGTTACTTTGTTTACACCCTGTCAAAATATTAACTTCCAAAATTTGATCTCAGATTCACAACGAGAAACATTATTTGGTTAAAAATGTGGTATTTTTAAGTTGTTATCAAAATAGTTACCAAAACGCACCAAATAAACAGTGATAAACTTCTACTATTAGCAAAATTGTGCAAACCAGTTCTTATAAATATCAGAGTATATTCCTCGGGAGCGCTAATTACACTCTACTTTTTATGTAACAAATCTATTTTACATTAGAAGGTACTATGCACCACAGGATCAAAGTGATGCGACACTAGTTGTATATATATATATATATATATATATATATATATATATATATATATATATATATATATATATATATATATATATATATATATATATATATTTAATTTTATATTTTCACGATCATTATTTATAATTAAAAGGTTTTCGGACATCTCGTGTAAATATATATTTTATTTGCAACGTTTCAGCAGACTCGCACCTGCCTTTTTGAAGCATACAAAACTAATTGAAAAAACTTTTAACTGTCAAACAAACTCGTGTCAAGTATTCGCCTCCTAGTTCTCCAGATGTCCGAAAACCTTTTAATTATATATATATATATGATACATAAAATAAATTTACTCAATAAAGACAAAATATCACATAAATAATAATAATATTTGATACATATAATAGCATTTCTTTCATTCAACGCTTTTGCGGTTGTAGCATGTGAATTGACGGAATAAGAATCACACGCCATCGCGTTCACGGTACATTTCTTAGCCGGCCCACGCGTTGTAAGTTTTAACGAAAAGACAATCGAGTACTCGGCTTTGACGCGAAGTTGTCGAACCTTATTTAGCATACAAGGCGTGAGTGACTAGCGTTGGTACATGTCTGTACGCGGCTATGCGTAGCTAACAACAAGAGCGCCGACGCAGTGTGACGCAGTATAGGACACTCCGTGGGAAAATCTATCGGTTTGCCCAGTGCTCGAGAGAACGGCACCCGACCCTCGATAGAATTATTATTCGCTAGCAACCAGATCGAGTAAACTCCAAGATCGATCCCCAGGAGAAGGTTATGGAGCACTGCTGTACACTATAAAATTGATGACGCAAGTCGTACCTTAATGTATTCATCGAGGGATTTGTAAATGGCATCGCAGACTTCTGGAATAAAGATGGATATCGCTGGCTTAGATACCCTAAAAGAGTGTTGTAACGTCCGGTAGCTGTTGCCTGTTTGTAAGAAATTCAATGTGATCTCCAGCTTCACGCGTGGTGGTATAGCATCTGTCAATATTGTATCCGATTTTTCTTTTTTGGGGCAACTCAATTTAAGTGTTTCAAACTTTCGGGTGTCAATCTTAAATACATTTTATGTTAATTCTGATTTTCTGTAACTAGTTCTTTTGAAAGGTTAGTAGATGCGTCATGCTTGTTCCTTCGTTTAAACCACTCTCTAATCCAAATTCTTGTTTTTCTAGTACTTTCTTCTTCTATAATTCAATCACCTCCTTTATTAATTCATTTGTAACTGTTATTAAACACTGTTTCATCGCAGCCCGACGACGACGGCGTAAGGAGTACATTGGCAAACTACTTGACTCTACTCTACCAATTATTATTTTGTGTGTAAACGGTTACTCTACCGAACACGCTAGAGTAGGGTGACTTAGATAAATAGTAGGCAAACTCTACTATTTACTATCTTAATGTAAGCGTGCCTTTAAGAAGGCAGTTTTTCACACGTGAAATGGTGAGAAAAAAGCGTCCATTGACTTTACTATAATATAGACAAGATCAACAACGGCATGTTCCAGCTTTACCTGAAAGGCATATAAGTGCAGCTTCTATTGGAGCTGCTGTTGCGATTAAAACTTACTTGGAAGATATACCTCTAGATCACAACGAGGACCCACTAAAATAGTGGAACTCTACGGAATTAATTTATCCCAGTATAAGCAAATTGACAAAAAAATATTTGTGTTGGTGCCACTGTCCATCGGAAAGATTATTTTCCATAGCTGTCAATTACTGTTAGATGGGCGCAATCGGTGGTGATATCACCACAACAAATTAGAATAACGTCTTACAGTCAGTGTACGTTTGCGACACATACGGTATACGTGTTAGTACTCGTGTAGGGAAGTAAACGATAGTGCGAGTACTCAAAATCAAACAGTACTGAGTACGCAACCGCTACTACTTCAAACAAAGTAACGGCTACAAAGTTAGCGGTTACAAAGTAACAGGTACAAGTACCTAACGGGTAGTTAGTAATCAAAAGTAACGAAACTTTACATCACTTAGGGCGGGTTTTTCAATAGCAGTTTATTTCTAAATTCTACCGAACGGTGTTCTATTCTTGATCGCCGCGCCGTTCACGTTAAATGGGTTTTTCAATACCATTTATGCAGCAGTTTAAGGTGGGGTTTAAATTGATCGCGAAAAGGCTAAAACATAGTCGCCAATATTCCTAAGAATCCGTCCTTATACTGGACAGAACTAAGTCGGGTATTTTTTTTATAGTTGAGAAAGCTTCAAATATACGAAGCAAGTATATTTTGAATCCAGATACCTTAATAGTCAGTTGTAAAAGATTATTAAAATCCGACAATTTCAACTATTTTTAACAGCGTATTACGTCGCTGTTCTTGCGAATGGAGACGAGATGGTTGTATGATCCAATAGACCGAGACAGATTGATTCTATTCCGATTTCATGTTCGATTGGAATTAGTGCCCAGAAATTGAGATTCTTATGAAAATAAAAACGCTTGTTTACGGGCGGCCATCTGTTGACCTGTACGGGTAACACGTTGATTAGTTCAGCTACTTTCCGTTCCTTGTCCGAGCGTTGTATCGGTTACATAGGATAACATATTTGAATACATATTTACAAATTAGTATTGTAACAAGGCCTAATTTAGATGTGCAGAAGGTTGTAAAAAACGCAGTGTGCAATATAACCCAGATAGTTTCATGTAATTGTGTATGTCGGCTGAAGAAAGAAATTGCACTTTTTAATAAACTCTCGTCTTTCCAAATTTTTTCCTACTAAACGGCTTGCCAAAAAAAAAAATCAAATTTACACAGTGTATAACTCAAGATATTGTCTACAGATTGGCTTTTGTATTTTACTAATTTAATTTGCAATAAAGATTATAAACAAGATTTTCATGGAAGCGGATATCTCAGCAACGAGTATTAGCACGATAACGAGACTGGTACGAAAACAATCGCAAAATTTTGTTTAATTAGACTATTGAAATAGAAACACATTTCAGATGTTCATTAATTTTATAAAGCGACATAAATGTGCAATACAATTTTGGTACAGCGCGCAAGTACGTCGTGTTGTTCAACGCCGTCATCAACTGGTTGGGAAGTCGAGGTCAAGTCACCGGGCCCGTACTTACAATTACAACAAACATCGTATATATTTAATGATGTAACCAGCATTGAAATTGAATGTTAGAAATAGTGGATTCTTTGTTTAATGATTGCCAGTGTACAGCGAAGAGCTGTAAGCATGTTTTTTTTTTGTTTTAACGCCTTTTGAATCAACAGCAGCAATCAAATATTATTACGTAGCATAAACGAATAAAATAACAAAACTAAATATTTTTTGTCAGGCCCCAATAATATGATTTTGGGTAAAATCAAGATAACATAAAAACATAAATATTCATTGAATACAATTTTTGGGTAACTCCGTTGCGTGCATACCCACGTGTTTAGCAAGTATTGAGCAAGAACGGTGAGGTATTATTCCAAGGAAGACGAGCACATAATTAAGGATATAAATCGCGAGCATGAAGTTTACACGCGAGCCGTAGGCAAGCTTGTAATCATGCGAGCGAGAACTTTTTTGGTGAATTCTGCTAGTTTGCAAGTTAATTAACAGTGTAACTGTCTACCATGATGGGCTCAAACACTAGGAGAGCCGCCACTGATAAGAATACCTTAAAAGAATGCATAACTGAATTGTTGGACGATGAAAAGTTCATATCTGCCCTGGTGAAGAAGGTCAGTGACAGAGTCCACGAGGTCTTAAAAAACAAGTTCGATCAGCTGGAGGAAAGTTTGCATGCTCTGAAGACCGAAAATGAGCGCCTTACTTCCGAAATGGAAGCCCAGGGTACGCAAATTGGTGGTTGTGAAAGAGATATTGTTGGACTGCGATTAAGATGTGATGACTTGGAGCAATACTCCAGGAGAAATAGTATTCGTGTTTTGAATGTTTCCGCTGATGCAGCCGATAATGTAGAGACCAGCGTTCGTTCGGTGTTCAGGGATAAACTAGACGTGAACATGCCATCGGAATCCATCGACAGATGTCACCCTATTGGCGATGTCAGGAATGGGAAACGAACTGTATTGGTAAAATTTTCTAATTACCGCTGGAAACGAATGGTAGTTAATCGGAGAAAGCTTTTGAAGAATACGGAAATTTTAATAGTTGATGACCTGACACGAATGCGGTACGATTTGTTTAAAAAAACAAGAGCCTTACTTGGTAATAAAAACGTATGGACCTTTGATGGCCGAATAAATGCCAAAGTTAATAAAAAGGTTGAAATAAGATCTGAAGGTGATTTAACGAATGGTGATGTTGTCTGATTCTGATTTTGAATGGTTGCTGTTTTCTTGCTGTTTTATAGACATGTATTTAATGTGGCGGTTTAAATGAATTGCAGAATATTGTGTTGAAAATTAATAATTGATTGGGGCGGGGCGAAATTGAAACTGTATTGTCGCGGGATATATATTGATATACTTTTACCCCAAATTATATTTGTGTTTATATTCATTTTGTTTTGTCAAATATTGGTTATTTTTTCAAATATTTGTGTTGTCTAGCAGCTTTTTTTCATATTTCACGTTAATATAGGTAGCTGTTGGTTTCACGGTCATAAGTTGCGCTGCGCCTGCGTACGCTCCTGTTTGAAAGTGACTAGATCTTTTCATTTACGAAATTTTGTTTACGAATTTAATTGTGTTGGGTCGGACACGCATGCTCTGATGAATTGTTTATTATTTACAATTGATTTTGAATGGTAACAGTCGGCTAGCTCTGCTTGTTGTGCTTTTTTAGTATTATTCTAGTTCTCTTTATAAAATGAACATCGGAAGTTTGAATATACGATCATTATTGCCACATTTCGCAGAGTTGAGGGATGTTGTGGAAACTTATAGGTTTGATGTAATGATGATAACAGAAACATGGCTGAATGAGGATATTATTAATGAGTTGGTGGGAATTGAAAATTACAATGTGATAAGAAATGATAGAATTGGAAGAGGTGGAGGCGTGTGTATTTATGTGAGTAATAAATTAAAGTTTACGCGGATTCGGTTACAGGATATGCAGGACATTGAGCAGCTCTGGATAAATGTTCAAATTGCGAAGGTAAATTACTGTTTTGGTGTTGTATATAGGCCTCCTAGTGCTAATTATATAAACTTTTTTGAATCTTTTGAGGAGACCATAGCAACGCTAATCCCAGTCGGTGATGAAATATTTTGTGCTGGTGATATTAACATAAATTTATTGGATGTTGAAAATCCGAACACTAATAGGTTTGAAAGTATGCTAGAGTCTTATGGATTACACCAACTGGTTCAGGAGCCTACAAGGATAACTGCAAATAGCGAGACTCTGATTGATGTGGCAACTTGTTCATGTCCTGATCATTTTCCTGGGACAGAGGTAAAACACATGTATGGTTTGACTGATCATGAATTGATTGTGTGCAGCTTCGCGGTTCCAAGTATCAAGAGGCAGCCTTTGTTTAGAACTTATAGAGATTTCAGGCGGTTTGATTTGAATGCATTTAATTTGGACATGTACGACAGTCCTTTCTCATTGATATATGATATGCATGACATTGACCATAAGATTACTTCAATCACCTGATTGTATCGTTATTTGATGTGCATGCTCCATATAGGACATCTCGCACAACTAAAGGGCGGGCACCATGGCTTACGGACAATGTTAAAGCTATGATGCAAACCAGGGACCGCGCATTCACTAAATTCAAGAGGACAAGAAACACCACTGATTTTTCTAACTATAAATTACTAAGGAATGCGGTGACGTCGGCTGTGAGGTCTGAAAAAAGGGTTCACCTGGAACACGTTGTTGGGAACCGATCTGGCGATTTGTGGAGAAATGTCGAACGGGTGGGCATCCTGAGGGGAAAAAAGAGAAGATCACTTCCTGGAGATCTCTCAGATGTTAACCGTGTTAGCGAACATTTTATGGATTCAGTGAAACACAATTTAACCCCGGATCGAGACATACTGGACTATTATAATGATAACCTGATCGATGCATTTGAGACCGAATTCTTCTTTGAAGGCGTGGAGGAGCATGATGTGGCTGCGATCCTCCTCGGAATCTCATTCAACGCAGTTGGCTTCGATGGCATTAGTTTACATATGTTGCATTATTGTTGTCCTTTTTTGCTGCCATATATAACGTTTATTGTTAATTTTTGTGTTCGGAATGGTGTTTCCCATGTGTTGGAAGGTTGGGAATGTGATTCCGATTCCTAAGGTTAATGAACCAACATCATACAAAGTGTGGAACGTTTTATTGTTTTATTGTTTGTTCTCTGTTGCTTATTGTACATTTATGTTTGCGTTTTGTAATTGTTTGTCTTTCAAACTTTTCAGCTGGTCTGATGATGGGCGTTATGGCCCGAAGTTAATCACCGATGACAAATAAATTAATCTACTAGTTCGCCACGAAGTTTTTGATTTCTTCCTCATCCAAATTATATACAACGAACTAAGAGCACATTCGGTTCCTCGAGACATGCATGAAGCAACACATAACCCCAAAATTTTGCCAGTTGAAGATGGCGAGAGGAATGAAGGTGGAACAAGATAAGATACAGAGATACCTTCTGCGTACAGCCACAGGTAGGCAGCATGCACTCCTTACTTCAATAGATGAACGCTTAAAATTCCTTCACAGGCACCTTAATGCTATACTGCACCCAATTGAATACGACACTGTCACGGCTACTCTTCTTGAGGACGTCCGAGAACAGAATCTCGAGGCAGACTGCAAGAGAAATCAGAAACTCCGAAGACTCATACTCGCATCTAATGGGCCACCTTCCGACAACATTCCTCATGATACACCACACCATGATTTCCACCCCAGATTCACCAACTTATCTGCGGTCCTCTTCGATGATCAAGAACTACATATGCTTAACTCAGGACACAAGTACGCTCCACCGCACAGAGTCCCGCCGGAGAACATCGCCATCGAACTGGACGCAGCCCTGCAACGACACCATAACAGAGACGTGATTAAGAGCGACATGGACCAACTGTTTCGCCGTCACACTTTCGGAACCGACATACTCAAAGTGGAAGGTAAGCGCCAGCTGAAAATCCTTAAATCAATTAGAGAAAAGATCTCACAGAATGACCTTATTTTGACCAAAGCCGACAAAAATGCCGGAATAGTAATTCTCCAAAAAGATCTATACGTTCAAAAAACACTCCAGTTCTTTCTTGAAAATGATATCACTCCATTAAATCGTAACCCACTTCTTAATTATAATAAAATTTTTAAAAATACCCTTACCCGATGCGAGGATACTTTAAAACAATTTGGATTTGAAAAAAGACGAATTGTCGAAAAGAACCCTCAAATCCCCTTGTCATACAGTCTCATCAAACTTCACAAAATTAACCACCCCATTAGACCAATTGTTACTTCATATAATTCCACAATACACACCTTAGCTAGAACCCTCAACTCAATCATTAAAACTTTAAATTTCACTCCTACATACGAGCTAAAAAATGCATCTGAATTCATCAATAAAACTAAACATTTAAATCTTTCTGAAGACTCCATAATGGTTTCATTTGATATCGTTAATTTATACTCAAACATCCCAAAACCGGACACACTTGACATCATTAAAAATTTCTTACATCAACCAAAATTCATGCATTCACACAATATATATGATCACACTGTTGACGACCTTATGGAGCTCTTTCAGCTTATTATGAAACATGATTATTTCCAATTCAACCATCAAATCTATAAGCAAAATAAGGGACTAGCTATGGGTAATCCGTTGAGTGGCCTTCTTTCCTCATTCTACGTGGACCAACTGGAACGCAAAATCATGAACTTACAACTGAGCAATTCTGTTAAATTTTGGTGTAGATACGTAGATGACATTTTTTGTATTTTTCAAGGCACAGACCAAGATCTGGACACCTTTTTCACACAAATTAACCATATTTCCAATTTACAATTTACAATGGAGAGAGAACAACATAACAACCTTAAATTTCTCGACCTCTCTGTCACCAGGTTTAATAACACACTCAAATATGACATCTACAGAAAACCTACTACCACCGACATTGTCATCCCCAAACACTCGCAACATCCCATTAATATAAAACTTTCATCCTTCAGATACTTCTTCAACAGACTAGAACACACCCCCCTTGACCTTCAGTCCTACCAAAATGAACTTAATATTATACACCAAATTGGCACCAACAATCAATATACCAAACAAGACCTTGTTTCATTGCATAATTCAATTAAAAGAAAGAAGTTTATAAAAATTATATATCCCCATTCAAAACCCCCCACCACTTATCTTTCAATTCCATATCTACCTTCATTTCATAATAAACTTAAAAATTCACTCAACTTTCATAACATTACAATTGCTAATTACAATACTACCAATATATTTAAATTCTTGAATAATTGCAAAGATTCTATTGACGCACACAAGAAAAGTGGTATTTACCGCCTCTCTTGTGATTGCTGCAACTCCATATACATTGGACAGACAATGCGCTCGTTATACGTAAGGTTTAAAGAACACATTAGGGTTAATAATCCCTCTACTTTCGGCCAACATATGGTGGAGGAGGGCCACACAACGACTCTAGACAATATGAAGCTCATAAAACAGGTTAATAAATATCCCCTCATCGATTACTACGAATTTTATCACATAGAGAAACACAAGAAAGATAATGGAACTCTTATATTGAACGAGATCACAAACCTGCACGGCCTTCAGCTATACAGACATTTTATTTAAAATTAAATTTCCCCCCCAAACCCCCCCCCCCCTTTTTTACAAAATAGTTTTCAGCTGGCGCTTCCCTTCTCACCACTTTTCAACCATTGATTTAAATGCTTGACTATTTGTTTATTTATTTTGTTCGTTTATAGTTGCTTGATTTGTGTTTTTTGTTTATTTCGTACACATGTTCAGATGTAATATTTTTCCGTTGCTGTTTATACTATTATGTACATGCTTGTAGTCCTTCACATTATTGATTTTGCCGCCGCATGTTGCGCTTCATTGCAGCCAACACATATATTTGAGCACTTGTCACTGTCGCCAACCAATATCCCTGTTTTTAATATTTTGTTCGCACGCTTGCGCGCACTTACGTTATTACTCCTTCATGGCTACCCCGTGCCGGATACATTAAACAATCTTTCATTTATCTATAACATCTTCAATAATACACATGTGTTCTGATAGCCACCCGACCGTGACACGTGCTCCGCTCTCTTTTCAACCGATATTGACAGGTAATTATCTGTTTGTTACTTATAATGACGTTTGGTGTCTCTGTGTGGAACGTTTTATTGTTTTATTGTTTGTTCTCTGTTGCTTATTGTACATTTATGTTTGCGTTTTGTAATTGTTTGTCTTTCAAACTTTTCAGCTGGTCTGATGATGGGCGTTATGGCCCGAAATTAATCACCGATGACAAATAAATTAATCTACTAGTTCGCCACGAAGTTTTTGATTTCTTCCTCATCCAAATCATACAAAGATCTGCGTCCGATAAGCATTCTTCCTGCATTGTCAAAGGTCATGGAGAGGGTTATGGATAAACAAATAAGATCATATGTCGACCGCTACAATATCCTGCCGCCCACACAGTCAGGATTTAGGAAGCACCATAGCTGCGCCACTGCCCTGGTGCATATCGTTGACGATGTTCTGCGAGCGGCAGATGATGATTCTCTAACGGCCCTTGCATTATTGGACTACAGCAAGGCATTCGACACAATTGATCATTCTATGCTCGACTCTGTGCTGCATTCTGTAGGTTTTGGCGCGTCTGCAAGGAAGCTTATGAGATCGTATGTGTCCGGGAGAAGGCAGGTTGTTGTTATCGGTGGTGCGCGTTCGGAGCCATGTCGTGTCTCGTCGGGGGTGCCGCAGGGAAGCATTTTGGGCCCACTGATTTTTTCACTGTATGTGTGCAATCTTCCTTCTGCATTGACTTTCACCACGCCGCACTTCTATGCTGATGACTCGCAACTTTACCTTAGCTTTCCAAAGGATCAGGTTGCGACTGCTGGGGAACGAATGACTTCGGACATAGCGCGGTTCATACGCGAATCTAATAGACACTGCTTGATGCTGAATGCCGACAAAACAGTTTTGATGCTGCTTGGAAAGCAGTTGTCGTGTGCTCGTCTTAGACCGCAATTGCGCGTACTGATTGATGGCCATCCCCTGAATGTTGTGTCGTGCGCACGGAATCTTGGACTGTTGATGGATAAAAATTTAAAATTTAAAGCGCACGTGGATAAATGCATAAGAGCAGCATATGCAGTTCTTAAAAGCATCTACCCCAGTAGACATATCATCGACCAGAAGACCAAGTCCATCTTATGCAATCAGCTTGTTCTGAGTCAGTTTGACTTTTGCGATGTGGTGTACGGTCCGTGTTTAGATTCTACCAACGTAAAACGTATACAGCGTGCCCAGAACTCATGTTTGCGGATGATTTTTGGAATTCGAAGAGGGGAGCACATAAGCCATAAACTTGCTGATGTCGGTTGGCTGAAAATGAAAAATAGGCGAAAGCTACACATGTTAACTTTTTATCAGCGAATACTGACCAATAAATTGCCGCGTTATCTGCACCGGAAGATTGGGTTTCGGACAGATGTGCATCACATTAATACCCGATGGAGGGGTTTCATAACTCCACCTCTTCACAAGACATCATTGTTTGAAAGATCATTTACCTACAATCTGCCAAAACTTTATAATGCTCTGCCCGAAAACTGAAAAACCTTGCATCCCAAACCTTTTGCGAGGCGTATTCGAGAAACACTCTTTAAAGAGCAGAGCGGTGCGGGCGGTTAGTTTCGTTTCCATGTATATGCTGTCCGACATTAACCTGAAATGCTTTTTTTTCTTCTCTTAACAGCTGCTAGACGATTATATGTACAGTTCTATTCAATAAAAAAGCGTACACGTATTGAGGGCTATTGTAAAAAGGGATAATTTATTAATCGTTTCCAAGGAAACATATTTCTGACATTTTGTATGTCAAATGTGGGCAAATTGCTTTTTATAATTTAATTATGCCGCGACAAACAACATCGATAACTAGAGCGCGAATCGTTACTTTTGAAGAAGGGTGGTCTATAAGCTAGAGAATTTCGATTGGCTAAGAAATGTAGTAAAAAATAATAAAATCCTCGTAAAAATATTGACAAAATTCGGTTCTCATCGTGTTTGTAGTTACACGTTACTACAGGTTACTAAGTAAGAACAATTAAAAGATAGGTTTACAATATGGCAATCTAGACAGAACTGTGCTTACTACTTGTACGCTATTTTTTTGAATAGAACTTTCCAACTCTTAATAGTTATTTATTTTTTATTGTGAATGTTTTTCTTTTTGTTTTTCAAATATTGTTAGTTTTCATTTTACGTTATTGTTTTCATTTCTTTCGCATGGTTGAGTGGAAGAGAGAGTTTTAAACTCTAATCTCCGCCATGTAGGCTTATGTACTGTTTATTCTTAATTAATGTAAATTGTATGAATTAATAAAGACATATAATTATACAAACAGACATTTTATCTTCTTTAAACGCGGTTTCAAAATTGTTGCAGTCCAAAAACTACGACTTACAAAAGGCCGCTCATTTGTTGCACACAGCGTATGACAATGTGGTGAAGACGAGAACCGATTTTCAATCTGCGTTAACGACAGCAGCAAATTTGGCAAAATTGTGGAAAATAGAGGCTAAATTTGAAAATAAAAGGGGAAGGAAAATAAAACGTCAGTTTGATCAATTGTGTGATGAAAGGTTAAATAATGGCGAGGATAACTTCAGAATTAATATATTTAATTTAACATTAGACATCATTACTACACAATTAAAAGACAGATTTAATAGTTTAGAAAATGTTATTAACTTGTTCAAGCCAATTTTTTACGGTTGGCATCAGACGACGATTTATATCGGTTAGGCCAGCCGTTAATAGAGGCGTATGCAGACGATTTATCGTCTAATTTTCATTCTCAGTTACTAACATTTAGGAATACGTTTAAAAACGAAATTATAACCATAAATACTGCATATGACTTAGCGCAATTGTTATTTATTCAATATTCTGTCTTGTGTACAACATTTTCTGAAATAAGCACAGCTATTATTTTATTTTTAACAATTCCCGTTTCCACCGCCAGTGCTGAACGGACATTCTCCAAACTTAAAATAGTTAAAACGTACTTACGTAACACCATGAATCAGACTCGTTTATCTAGCTTAGCCATGCTAGGGATCGAAAACGAAAGAGCTCATGAGCTGAATGTGGAAAACTTAATTATAACATTTGCGTCCTTAAAAGCAAGGAGAGTTGCAATTTAAGCATATTTTGGTTGTAAATAAAATAAAAGTTTGTTATTATGTGTTTACATATTTGTAGTATGTATTTGTTTAGTTTATGTATACAGACATACAGTTTGTAAGTTCTTTTCTCTTGTGTTAGAATAAAAAGTTTATTTTGTTTGTTATTTTTCTTTAATAAAATTGTATTATTACAAATATTTTTTGTTCTTTATGTAAATATGTATATAGTATCAACTTTAGAATGGTATCCATGGAGGCCTGAGGGCTTACCTACTTTTTAAAATGCTTGACTTGATTTATTTACGTTATGGTTGCATCTTATTGCAGCCCAGGGCCCCAGAAACTGCTCAGATCTCTTTTTAGCCCAAAACCGTATCACGCGCCGAGTGGGGCGGGCCCTCACTTAATTTTTATAAAACACTTATGCGAAATACCAACATATCGTCGGCTTAAAGGTAAAAGTCACTAACTAATATTTTGTTACATTTTATTGAAACAGGAATTAATCGTAGCCAAATGCTTATAAATGCGAATCTTATACTAGGAGGCGATCAATAAGTGTTCTAAGTTGTCTAAATTCTATTTAATCTCTAGAAAATAGCATTATATTTATTGGTATTCCTTCTTAGTCAGGTTTTTGTAAATATTAGTTTTTAGTTAGTGAATTTTTCCTTTAAGCCGACGACCTTATGTTTTTCGCTAAACCTCCCAAGCACCCGACCGGCTCCAATGGGCCCCACTGGCTCGTGGGCCCGTGTGCGCCGCACACCTCGCACACCTGCTATTTACGCCACTGCTAAGAGCTATCCTAAGCGACGTTCATATAGCATTAGTGACAATGGTGGTGAAATTAAACTGCAAGATTTGCTCGCACACTACATCTCGTGTTTGTGAATATTTAGATGAAGTTTTACTAACCTTTTCAGAAAAGGGGAAAGCAAATTTGGAGCTTATTTCAAAATGGGGATGTGATAGCTCTCAGCAAACCCAGTTCAACCAGAAATTTGAAAATACTGACGACAGTGTTGCAAATATTTTCCAAAGTTCATTTGTCCGTTAAGACTAGTTTTAAATGATGATTGACATAAAAAGATTATCTGGCAGAACCCGGTCCCTTCAAGTCCGCCATTCTGTAGACCTATTCGAATTAGATTTGTGCATGAGACTACAGATATCACCAAGGACGAAATAAAATATATAGACAATCAGTGGAAAAATTAAGATCAAAACTGACTATGAATAACGTTGTTATAAAAGTTAAACACACCTTTTTGCCTACTATGGTAGATGCCAAAGTCTGCAATGCGGCAACAGACACTTTATCGACAATGCGATGTTACATATGTAAGGCGACATCTAAAGAGTTCAACAAACTGGAAGAAAGGCAAGAGGAAGATCCTGATACATTTAAATTTGGTTTGTCTATTCTTCATGCAAGGATCAGAGCGTTTGAGTCGATATTGCACTTGTCTTATAAAATACCTATCAAGAAATGGCAAGCAACATCCGATGCAGACAAACTTTCAGTATGAGATAATAAAAAGCGCATACAACAAGCCTTTAAGGAAGAGATGTCGTTGTTAGTTGACATACCAAAAGCCGGATTCGGAAATTGTAATGTTGGCAATACTTCTCGCCGATTCTTCTCCGATCAAGAGACCGCAGTAGGCATAACTGGAGTCGACCTAGATATCATTAATAAGTTCAAAACAAAGTTACTTCAAGTGGGCACAAGACAGAAACAAACTAATTTGCAATTCTCTGCAAAGAAACAGCAGAATTGTATGTTAAATTATATGAGTGGCATCCAATGACACCTACAGTCCACAAAATATTAGCGCATTTGCCTACAATTATTGAACATGCGATTCTACCAATTCGCCAACTTTCGGAAGAACCGGCTGAAGCTCGAAATAAGCACATTCGGCAGTATCGCATAGGCTTTGCACGAAAATTCTCTAGGCCGTCTTCCAACATTGATATAATTAATAGGTTATTGTTAAGTTCAGACCCACTTCTTTCATGTATGCGGCCTCCAGTGAAAAAGAAATCCAATCCATTCACAAAGCAAGCTTTAGAGTTTCTTTTCCCAACGGAAGTAGTATATGTAGAGGACGAAGAAATAGTAAACCAGAGAGGACGAGTATCTGCCCATATCTGACGAATAAAATGACCAAGAATGTATATTAAAGAACACATTTTTTCATTTCTATTAACTTATTTTAAAATAGAATCAATTAATTAAGAAATTGAGTGAATTTAAGTTGTTTCTTAGGTTAGGCGTGGGTGAGCTATTATCGTATAAAAAGTTGATATTCTTATTCGCACCCAGCCTTAGAAATAACTTTACGCTTTTTTTCCATTGTTTGTTGTTACAATATATTATAATACATACGATTAAATTTGCATTTTTATATAATTCGAGTAAAGAGATAATTTTGGCCAGCTTTTTACTCGAAATACCCCTGTGCCCATGTGCGTCGCTGTGAAGGTGTTTGGAGAGACTGGAATATCGGCGGTATATATTATGTACAAAATTGGCCCGACCACACTGCCATTCGGAACACCAGATCTTATTGGATGTAGTTCCGTTAGTTCCTCCCTATGTTTCACGATCTTGTATCTATTTGTCAAATATGACATTAAAACCTGATAATATGTACAAGGCCTAAGTTGATAATTTTCGTGGGAAGGGCCAGGGTTAAACCTTTTTTGCCTCGAGTGGATGCAGTGGTTGCGCAATCTTGACCGCACAATTGGATGGGACACTTAGGTCGTAGTTGAAGGATGGGTGGAACAAGCTGATTGTGAAGGATTGGAGGCTTGTTTGGAATTCTATGATTAACTTTTGGATTGTGTTTTGAAGGTGAAGGATATTTGGGAAAGCGTTGTTTGTTTGAGAAGGACGTTGACCGGCAATTTGTGCTTAAGTATTGGCTTGGTGGGCG
This sequence comes from Melinopterus prodromus, assembly GCA_964023965.1. Lineage (NCBI taxonomy): Eukaryota > Metazoa > Arthropoda > Insecta > Coleoptera > Scarabaeidae > Melinopterus > Melinopterus prodromus. Next base: position 32,548,828 of record OZ030391.1, on the reverse strand, counting down.
GGGCTTTGCGGAATTTAGAGTGGGCGTGGCTTGACTGCGTCGGGAATGTCGAGGAGTCGTGACTGACGCTTTGTTCTGGCGTTCATGCTGGTCTGCGTGGTTTTGGCGCATTTACACATCCCTTGTAGCTCGCTCTGTGCGCATGGGGGTTTATTTTTATGGCCGGTTTGTCGCCATGTATATTTAGTTCGCAGAACGACCGCTGGAGGCGCTACTAGTTCCATTTTAGCGATTTCTATTATTCGATCAGTTCAATCGGTGACCAACAGATGCCGCGGTAGCCTAACATTATTTCTATATTGGGGTCCCCCAATATTTGTATTATATGACATTAGTCAACTTGGAATGCTAACGGTATACGAAACAGAAAATTGGAAATAGAAGTGTTTCTAAACACACATAAAATCGATATATGTCTTGTTTCTGAAACACACTCAACAAATCAGACATATCTAAAGCTAAATGGATATCAGGTGTATGAAGCACGTCATCCGGATAACCAAGCTAGAGGAGGAAGTGCCGTAATAATAAAAAATAGCATAAATCACTATGAGCAGTGCCATCTCAAGAGTGCAGAAGTGCAACTTACGGTCGTTGGTATAAAATCAACCAAACAGAATTTTACTGTGGGTGCGATATATTGCCCCCCAAGGTTCAATCTCAAACAATCAGATTATAATAGATTTTTAGAACATCTCGGGGAAAGGTTTATACTGGGTGGTGATTATAACGCAAAACATCCAGACTGGGGATCCAGATTGATAACCACAAAAGGGAGAGAGCTGAGAAAAGCAATCCAAGCAAGAGGATGTCCATTCCATTCTACAGGTACGCCAACCTATTGGCCTACTGACCAAGACAAAATCCCGGATCTTTTAGACTTCTTTATAACAAGAAAATTTTCACCAAACTTCATTGATATTGAGGAAAACTTAGATCTTGACTCTGATCACTCCGCAGTACTAATGACTCTAAGCGAAAGCATAATCAAAAAGCAATGTACCCCAACCTTGACCAATAAAACTACAGACTGGGTAAGCTTTAATATAGAGCTTGAAAACACAATACAGCTAAATATCCAGCTTAAAACCAGAGATCAGCTCGACGTAGAAGCCGAGAAATTCATCAACACCATCCACAAAGCCGCTTGGAACAATACTAAAGAAATCACCCACAGAACTATTGGAAATAATTATCCTATGGAAATTAGAGAAATGGTCAAACAAAAAAGAGAAGCTAGAAGAAGATGGCAGCAGTCACGAGATCTAGCTGACAAAACCATACTTAATAATAAATCCCAACAACTTAAGCGCGAAATTCAAAAACTAAAAGAGGCATCATTGGAATCCTTCTTAACTAAATTGACTCCCGATAAAGAAACAGATTACTCGTTGTGGAAAGCACTGAGGAAATACAAGAGGCCAGTGGCCTATGTACCACCTATAAGACGAAGAGACGGTACCTGGGCAAGAGACAACAAACAGAACGCTGAACTTTTTGCAGAACATCTAACAGAAATCTTTCAGCCTCACAACATCGAATCAGAGCCAATCACGAATGAACATATAACCTATGAAGAAGAAGCCATACAGCTAGTTACTCCAAAGGAAGTTGCCAGAGAAATCAAGACAAACCTGAATCCAAAGAAGGTTCTTAAGAAGTTCTTAAGCAATTACCTAAGAAAGGTATTCTTATGCTGACGTATCTAATAAATGCATCGTTCAGACTAAAATACGTCCCACATGTCTGGAAAGTAGCAGAAGTTATCATGGTACCAAAACTAGGCAAACCACCAAACGAAGCCAAATCATATCGCCCAATATCACTGTTACCAATGATGTCGAAGCTCTTTGAAAAGTTGCTTCTAAAGAGGATGAAACCTATCATTGAGAGAAAGGAACTAATTCCTAATCACCAATTTGGTTTTAGAGAAAAGCATTCGACTATAGATCAAGTTCATAGAATAACAGATATCGTTGAGAAAGCATTAGAAGAAAACCTAATTTGCTCAACAATCTTTCTGGATGTGACACAAGCTTTCGATAAGGTTTGGCACGAAGGATTGATACACAAACTAAAGAGTATGCTTCCTCTACAATACGTCGAGCTGCTAACATCCTATGTATCTGATAGGCTATTCAGAATTAAACAAATCGATGAATACTCGGATCTAAAGGAAGTAAAAGCTGGGGTACCCCAGGGTAGTGTGTTGGGACCAATTCTCTATCTACTGTATACAAGTGACCTTCCACAGCTGGAAAATGTAACAGTCGCCACATTCGCAGATGACACGGCTCTAATGGCAGTGGGATCAACTATTGGAGAATCTACTAGGAATCTTCAACAAGCTACCAATAAAATGTATAACTGGACCAAAAAATGGAAGACCAAGCTCAACGAACTGAAATCTGTCCACATTAACTTTACAAATAAAAGAATCGAGGTCATACCTCATGTAAAGATTAACGACGCCATAGTTCCATATGCGAACACTGCAAAGTATTTGGGTATGACTCTGGATACAAAACTAAGGTGGAAAGAACATGTTAAGAAGAAAAGAGTAGAGCTTGGCCTCAAATATAGAGAACTCTACTGGCTTCTGGGAAGAAACTCTCAGTTGTCAGTTCAGAACAAACTACGAGTGTACAACCAAATACTAAAACCGATCTGGTTATACGGCATCCAGCTTTGGGGTTGCGCAAAAAATTCCAACATACAAGGAATCCAGACTTTCCAAAATAAAGTACTAAGGAATATGGTTAACGCTCCTTGGTACATACGGAATAGTGACCTACATCGTGACCTAGGTGTCCCGCAAGTCATCCAAGAGATAAAAAGATTCGCCACTAAACACGAATCTCGCCTAAGCCACCACGTCAACGTAGAGGCCCTGCAGCTACTGGACAACCAGAATCTAGTGAGAAGACTAAAAAGAACTAAACCCTTCGAACTAGTGACTCAGTGAAATGTGAAAAAGCAGATCACAGTGCGTGAAGTGTTAGTGCTTCTTGTTTAGGACAAAGTTAATACAGGACATCAGTGGATAGCCTATTAGAGACAAGTACCTAGTTTCAAGAATTCAGATTTAAATTGATGGTTAATCTTTCAGATTAGTTTCAATATGTTAAGCACAATATGCTTATTAAAAAAAAAAAAATATGACATTAGTCAAATTTACTGTATCTTTTGACAGTACTTACCATTTCAAAGAAATTCTATTAGCGCATAATAGATTTTTTCGAAAATGTCGCCGAAACTGTTCTGTGCGTTTTTGTAGAAGACCTCATGCAATTCTGCATTGCTTTCCGGATCCGACGAAGAAAATGTGGCTATTTAATGCGTGGATTGCAGCCGTGAGAAATCAAGAAATTTTGGCACTGAATCCGGACAGTAATCTTTACAGTATGTACTTATAACGCCAATATTGTGTTAATACAAATAATAGTTGCATATGTTTCTTAGATTCTGAAGCAGACGCAGAAGTTGCGTGTACGTCCTCATTATCACAAAGAGCAGCATCCGGAAGATGGTACACAACTGAAAAGATAATGCTAAACGAGCTTACGGGGAAACATCACCTGGAATGAGACAAGATAACACTACCATAACCTTCTCCGCCTCTAAGGCCAGACAGTATCTCCAATTACAAAAAAAAACGAACCGTCGACTGACTACAGGTCTCAGTAGACCCCTGCGATCGCAGTGGATGGGATAGTTGAGCCAGCAACTAACATATTCTAATCTAACTAGAATCTAAGAAATGATAAGTATTTAGTCCATTTAATAATTCATTTTGTAGGGATAATTCTCCGACGCAACTCCTACTGTTGGTGGAGTACACTATTATTGTACTGAAACTCTTGTTAATAGTGCTCACAACTGTATTAAACACTTTTTTAAAGTTTGCTTTGATCGGACATTTGTTTGAAACGTACAATTTTGTATGTTTCCTTTTCACTTAAAATATAGAAATATGTTAGTGAGGAAAATGTAATATTAATGCTATAAATCACGGTCACTGTCTTTATAGAATTAATTACTTTATTATTAGACCGCATTCACTAACCAGAAAATTCTTTTGGTTTTTGTTGTGTAGTCTGTGTTGATATAGAACTAACAGCGTTTTCGATTTACTGCACTCGGCTGCACTAGCAACATGGTGGTGCCGGTTTGTATGTTCGGGTTTTTCACTTGCTTCGTGCCATGTGTTTGGCTTTATGGTTTATGCACTGCACGCGCACAGAGCACATGTCTTGACAGGCGAGATAAAATATATAAGAATAACACCCGGGAAGCTAAATGTAATCATCAATAGTTTTGTAAAAGCCGTTGAAAGTTACTTATTTTAAATTATGCACTAGTTCACGTGAAGTTGGTTTTAAATAACTGCACCAAAACAATGCGCATTACGCATATTCTCGATGCAGTTCGCACCGAGTGCAGGCATAAAATTATATAAATCGAAAACGCTATAAGTTGGGTAACTATTGCTTGTTCTACTCTAAGATCTGTTAAATGTTTATAATTGTAAATTTGTTTTATTAAATTATTTTAATATACTGTTAACAATAAATGTTTTTTGATTAAATGTATATTTTTAATATTGTGTTTGGTGCATATATTTATAGACACTGTTAGTACAGCTCTGAGAATATAGTGCTTATATCTCTCTGAGAGCTCTACTAACAGTTATTCTACTTAGTTTTATTTTTAGTAATGAATGGGGGACAATATAAAATACTCATTTCAAATTTCCCGCTAAATTAACTTTAGTTTGCAGAACTACGTAATGCGGCGCTGTTGTACGTGGCGAAATATTTAACACGGATTTCAGCGTTCTACTTTAGGTATTCTATGTCTCTGCGCTCCATGACATGTCGCGCACTTTGCGGGCTCTTCCAGGTTGTTACTTTATCATACTGCGTATGATAAAGTAAAAATTTTATTTAAGATAGGACGAACAACAAAAAGTTAAACAAGTTACAAACAATTCCGATATGTTTTTTTCGATATACTCTGAATCTGAATGCGCATTTTTTATTATTAGGCATTTTTTCAATTATTTTCTCAAAACATACACACACACATTCTATTTTTTTGTCTGATCCATATTCTACGAAAAAACGGGTAATTATTTGTTTCAATTATTGTATTTATGTATGTCAAATTAACAAATTCTAAATCTGTGAAATGTTCGCTTTTCTTCGCTCAAAAGTTTATGTACTCGTAATGTTTATTTTAATCACGTTTATACACTAAAGCTGCGGCGATACAAGCGGTGATCGCCGGACTGGCTACAATACAACATAGGTTGTTCCATTTAAAAAAACCATAAGTTTGGGTTGGTCTTACCTTATGGAACACCCTGTATACACGCTGATAATTTTAAAAAGTGCGCCTCGGCGAGCTGTATATATGAGTGAAATCAGTTTTAAAATATCTTCATTAACACAGGCACAATCTTCCGAGATCGCACTGTTGAGACATCGCCCTTTCTTATTTAATTTTATATTACCGATTTTAATGAAGGGTTAAACTAGGATTTAACACATGATAAAAACAAACTGATTCTATCTAATATTGATTTATTAAAGTAACGTCAAAATTTATAAGCAACACAATTGCACCATACAATACAATAATACATATCACAATTTTATTCTAAATGTTAGGAGAACACAGATTTATCAGCTAGAAGATCCTTTGATGTAACTTTTCCACTTCAAAGAAAGTCTCTTGAAGGTGTTCGATTTATTTTGTTTGATCGGTCTGCAGATCTCGCATCCAAACTGAAACATAACAGAAACAACGTTAGTTTTTTTATACATTTTAATCTAATATCACATTTGAATTAATGGCGACTATTTATACCATTTTTATGTGTTTCCTAGCACAATGGCGATGGTAGGTTCCGCAAAACGCACGGACTTTCTGGTCAGCCTCGTTGAAAAACTTGAGACATTCCGGACATAGACCCACTGTAACAAGAAAAGTCATAAATATATTAGAAAATAAACAAACAAATTTAATTTAAAGAGTTAAATGTAAAATAAAAAATTGTAGCTTACCATTTAGTTTCTTTATTAGAAGGACCACAAAGGTTGGAGTTGGCTTCAATATTTGAGACATATTGCTAACGCTGTTTTTGTCGATGGATAAACAACTAATAATACTGCTGGGCCATGGGCCAACCTTATATAGCAGAAAGCTTACCCCTTCTCCCCTCTACAGGTACCCTGATGATCCAAAAATTAACCATGTCAAGGATGTCAGAAAATATTTAGGAAGTATACAAATTTTAGTTATTTTATCGACTTTATCCAAACCAGGTAAAAAACAGGTAAGGTTTGCGGAACATTATGTGTACCTCTGTTCACCCATGTGGCTGCTAGACCTGTTACTGATTCCTATTGTCGCAGATTGTCAACAAAATACTATTACCGCTATATATTATTGACAAAATCACTCATGTAAACATAATAGAGCCGTCACCTAATGCATATGTCAACATTGTCCCTTTGTTGAATAGGTACAGTTAGTTTTAGAAATACTGTTGACTGATATCTCAAACTACCTATGTTATTAAATATCCATATAATAATATAAACATCTTTATTATTCTAATTTCAAACTACTATACAGCAAGTCAAATATAACTAAAGTTGCATATAATAACGGCCACAATTATTATCCAATCCAATAATTAGCTGTAATTGCAAACTTGAACATTGGCTGGCTGCTGTTAAAATTATTACGGTTATTATACAGTATATTGTAGGGTGTCCAGACAACTGCGAGATAAATTCACACAATGCGTTGTAGTAAAATATAAAAATTGTCAATTTCAATTAGGTTTATTTTCTATTGCGTAACAAAGTTGTGACAAAATTACATATACACTTGCCCACATTGTTCTAATATTTTAACTTTTTTATTAGTTTTGATTTTTAGTTGCTATTTGTCATGCAAAAGCTTGAAAATGTGTTCATTATCACATCCTCAGAAAATGTTATTCTTCATGAAATCAACTAGGTACACGTTTTTACATGTTTTGTATTCTACGAGTTTAGTAAATTTGAAGTAAGTACAATTATTTTGGTTTTATCAATCATATCCATTTGATAAACCCTCAACATATAAGACATACAAATATATTATTTACAAGCACGTGTTACATAAATATCAAACATTTTATCTGCTAAAATTTTTGCCAACTGATATTTACCACAAAAATAAGATGAAAGAAACATGTATGTATCTGCTTTCAACCCATATTTGTTTTAAATGCAACACATAAATTTAAATTTTGATGATAAATATCACTTCAATGTGTTTCAAGAAAATTTCCAAGACTTTATGAATAAAATATTGAGAAAAAGACAATGAACAAATGTTAAACAATGTAAAATTCATGGAGTCTTCATCTATTATTTACTTATTGAACAAAAGTATAACGAAAACAGGTATTCTTTAATGATGGGGACCAAATCAAGATGTTTGTTTGACCTACAAGTTTTTACACAAAACTTACCTATTTACATAATGCGTTTTACCACAAATTTAGGAACACACTTCTTGAGAAATCAAGGGTTAAACTAGGATTTAACACATGATAAAAGCAACTGATTCTATCTAATATTAATTTATTAAAATAACGTCAAAATTTATAAGCAACATAATTCCACTATACAATACAATAATACATATCACAATTTTATTCTAAATGTTAGGACAACACAGATATTTCAGGTAGAAGAGCCTTTGATGTAACTTTTCCACTTCAAAGAAAGTCTCTTGAAGGTTTTCGATTTATGTTGCTTGATCGGTCTGCAGATCCCGCATCCAAACTGAAACATAAAAGAAACAACGATAGTTTTTTTTATACAATTTAATCTAATATCACATTTGAATTAATGATGACAGCAGAAATATTACCCCTTCTATCCTTCTCCAGGTACCCTGATGATCCAAAAATTTAACCATGTGCAGGATGTCAGAAATTTTTTACGAAGTATACAAATTTTAGTTATTTTATTGACTTTATCCAAACCAGGTAAAAAACAGGTAACGTTTGCGGAACATTATAATATGTACCTCTGTTCACCCATGTGGCTGCTAGACCTGTTACTGATTCCTATTGTCGCAGATTGTCAACAAAATACTATTACCGCTATATATTGTTGACAAAATCACTCATGTAAACATAATAGGGCCATCACCTAATGCAATTGTCCCTTTGTTGAATAGGTACAGTTAGCTTTAGAAATACTGTTGACTGATATCTCAAACTACCTATGTTATTTAATATCCATATAATAATATAAACATCTTTATTAATCTAATTTCAAATTACTATACAGCAAGTCAAATATAACTAAAGTTGCATATAATAACGGCCACAACAATTATCCAATCCATGAATTAGCTGTAATTCCAAACTTGAACCTTGGCTGGCTGCTGTTAAAATTATTACGGTTATTATACAGTATATTGTAGGGTATACAGACAACTGCGAGATAAATTCAAAGAATGTGGTGTAGTAAAATATAAATATTGTCAATTTCAATTAGGTTTATTTTCTATTGCGTAATAAAGTTGTGACAAAACTACATGTAAAACTTGCCCATATTGTCCTAATATTTTAACTTTTTTATTAGTTTTGATATTTTAAATGCTATTTGCCATGCAAAAGCTTGAAAATCTGTTCATTATCACATCCTCAGATAATAATATGCTTCATAATATCAACTAGGCATACGTTTTTAAATGTTTTGTATTGTAAACGGGTATAAAAAAATTTAAGGTAAGCATAATTATTTTGGTTATTGTCAAACAATTCGAAAGGTTGTTTACAAATAAAAATGATATTTATGAAATCAAAGCGACTTATTGCTATTTTTATTTACTCTGTCTGGTAATAGATATTAATATTCGGCTTAAGTTTTACGTAACAAGCGATATATCACTCATACCAATTCGACAAACCATCAAATATAAGACATACAAATATATTATTTACAAGCACGTGTTACATAAATATCAAACATTTTATCTGCTAAAATTATTGCCAACTGCTATTTATTACAAAGTGAGATGAAAGAGAAATGTATGTATCAGCTTTCAACCCATATTTGTTTTAATAAACGCAGCACATAAATTTAAATTTTGATGATAAATATCACTTCGATGTGTTTCAAGAGAATTTCCAAGCATTTATGAATAAAATATTGAGAAAAAGACAATGAACAAATGTTAAACAATGTAAAATTCATAGAGTCTTAATCTATTATTTAGTTATTGATCAAAAGTATAACGAAAACATGTATTCTTTAATGATGGAGACCAAATCAAGATGTTTGTTTGACCTACAAGTTTTTACACAAAACTTACCTATTTAAATAATGCGTTTTATCACAAATTTAGGAACACACTTCTTGAGAAATAAAGGGTTAAACTAGGATTTAACACATTATAAAAACAACTGATTCTATCTAATATTGATTTATTAAAATAACGTCAAAATTTATCAGCAACATAATTCCACCATACAATACAATAATACATATCACAATTTTATTCTAAATATTAGAAGAACATAGATTTATCAGCTAGAAGATCCTTTGATGTAACTTTTCCACTTCAAAGAAAGTCTCTTGAAGGTTTTCGATTTATGTTGTTTGATCGGTCTGCAGATCTCGCATCCAAACTGAAACATAACAGAAACAACGTTAGTTTTTTTATACATTTTAATCTAATATCACATTTGAATTAATGACGACTATCTATACCATTTTTATGTGTTTCCTAGCACAATGGCGATGGTAGGTTCCGCAAAACACACGGACTTTCTGGTCAGCCTCGTTGAAAAACTTGAGACATTCCGGACATAGACCCACTGTAAAAAGAAAAGAAATAAATGTATTAGAAAATAAACAAACAAATTTAATTTAAAGAGTTAAATGTAAAATAAAAAATTGTAGCTTACCATTCAGTTTCTTTATTAGAAGGACCACAAAGGTTGGAGTTGGCTTCATTATTTGAGACATTGCTAAGTCTGTTTTTGTCGATGGATAAACAACTAATAATACTGCTGGGCCATGGGCCAACCTTATATAGCAGAAAGCTTACCCCTTCTCCCCTCTACAGGTACCGTGATGATCCAAAAATTAACCATGTAAAGGATGTCAGAAAATATTTAGGAAGTATACAAATTTTAGTTATTTTATCGACTTTATCCAAACCAGGTAAAAAACAGGTAAGGTTTGCGGAACATTATATGTACCTCTGTTCACCCATGTGGCTGCTAGACCTGTTACTGATTCCTATTGTCGCAGATTGTCAACAAAATACTATTACCGCTATATATTATTAACAAAATAACTCATGTAAACATAATAGGGCCGTCACCTAATGCATATGTCTACATTGTCCCTTTGTTGAATAGGTACAGTTAGTTTTAGAAATACTGTTGACTGATATCTCAAACTACCTATGTTATTTAATATCCATATAATAATATAAACATCTTTATTAATCTAATTTCAAACTACTATACAGCAAGTCAAATATAACTAAAGTTGCATATAATAACGGCCACAATAATTATCCAATCCAATAATTAGCTGTAATTGCAAACTTGAACATTGGCTGGCTGCTGTTAAAATTATTACGGTTATTATACAGTATATTGTAGGGTGTCCAGACAACTGCGAGATAAATTCACACAGTGCGTTGTAGTAAAATATAAAAATTGTCAATTTCAATTAGGTTTATTTTCTATTGCGTAACAAAGTTGTGACAAAATTACATATACACTTGCCCACATTGTTATAATATTTTAACTTTTTTATTAGTTTTGATTTTTAGTTGCTATTTGTCATGCAAAAGCTTGAAAATGTGTTCATTATCACATCCTCAGAAAATATTATTCTTCATGAAATCAACTACTATCGGTTGCAAAAGTATTGAGCCCTGTGTTTGAAGAGTCTTAACTCTGCAACGACTGAACAAAAAAAATTGAAATAAAGTGTGTTATACTCCTCAATCATTTCTACATAACAGGAGGGACTATCAAATTTTTCTGCCCCTAGGTTTAGACAGAAGTGCAAGAGAAGTGTAAAAATGTACCCGATTTTAGCACTTTTTAATAAAAGCTCGTCTTTACAAATTTTTTTCTGTTAAACTGCTAGCCCAAAAAAAAATCAAATTCACACAGAGTATGACACAATTTCTCGTCTACGGGTTGGTTTTTTTGCTTTTGTAAATTTCTTTGTAATAAAGGCTATAAACAACATTTTTAAGGAAGAGGATATCTCGGTAACGAGTGTTAGCACGACAACGCGATAGGTACGAAAACAATCGCAAAATTTTGTTTATTGAGACTATTGAATTAGAAACACATTTCAGATGTTCACTAATTTTATAAAGCGATATGAATTTGCGATTTAATTTTGGAACACCGCGCAACACGTCACGTCGTTGGCGGACTCGAGAGCGGCTACGTATTGGCGCGTCGGGGCTCATGGACCGTACTTAGGATTAAAGGATCAAAACAAACATGGTATTTGTCAATTTGAGCAACGCTGAAGTGGAAAACTAAAAGTTTTGGGATCTGAAGCTTTTTAATGAAAGAATAGATTGCAGCAAAGAGATGTAAACATGTTTTCTTATTGCTTTTAACGCACTTTAAATCAATAGCCGCAATAAAAAAATCAGATAGTTGCGGTAGCAGCAACCAAATAAAACTTCAAAACAAAATATTTTTCTGATCAAGGATGGAATATTTACTATCCTGATGAAACGTGGTGTGGTGCAAATCATTCCAAATAGTTTGGATGGGTTGAAAAGTTAAACCCAGAAAATAGAGATTCCTTTGATCATTATCGTGGCGGCATTCAGGAAGTAAATGGTTATAGAGGAGGTATAAAACGCCCATCAAGTGCAGGGCAAAGCGTGATAATTTTACATACTGGCTCTGAAGGCGGGTTTTTGCAAGGATGTCTCAAATACTTTATTGGTGAGAAAAACAAAGGAAAAGCGGATTATCACCATGAGATGAATAAGTAACATTTTGAAGAATGGTTTCGGCATGTGCTCTCTATAATACCAGCCAGATCCATTATTGTAATTGATCAAGCTCCATACCATACAATGTTAGATCCTGTTTACAGAAATCCAACTATGGCTTGGAAAAAGTCAAACATTATCGAGTGGTTGCTGAAAGGAAACGTTGAACGTCCAAAGGGAATATCATCTTTTTTCTGAATTAACCAAAGCACAGCTGTAAACAAGTCAGAGGCAATGAAGTAAAATTATTATGGTTTCCGGTAGCCCATTGCGAGTTTAATACAATTGAATTAATATGGGCATACGTAAAAAATAAAGTTGCAAAAAGCAACAATACATTTAAAATTAAAGATGTGTTAATTTTATGCATTGACGCAATGAACATTGTTTCAAAAGAGATATGGGAAAATTGTGTTGCACATTGCAAGAAACTCGAAATAATATATATTGAAAAAGATCAAATTGTTGACACAAATATAGAACGTATTATAATAAACTTGCGTGAAGATGATGACGACGACGAATCATTAGACTACAACGACAGCAGTACAGATAATGAGGAGTGCGATGGTCAACTTCTAATTAATGTCTTACTTAGCTCTTTTTTTAGATAATGATACAGAAATTGCCGGCGGTAGTTCCAATGTTGGTGGCTCTTCTGGAACTGAACAACTCGTTCAAAGTTTAGGACAAATACTTGGCGCAATACAAACATTTGGAGAGAAAACCGGACCGTTTGGTTTGGCACCCGAACCCACAACGTCATCATAATCAACTACTGATTTTTGCCAGAAATAATATTGTAAAATAATAATAAATCACAAACAGAATATGTGTACAATTCCACAAATAAAGAAAAAAAGCACGTATGCGAGTTTAAAAACTAACACCGAACGAGAAAATTACATAAATATTGAATACGGTCCTGAGAGTTGATCGTTTGAAATCGTCGCGCGAATGCTTACGTCGCTTCCCGCCAGTAAACCCCTTTCCCCGAGGGGAACCATCCTGCGCACAGGATCGATTACATTCATTTCACTCTTAAAAATTCGCAAATAACTTTTATGTTATAATACATCAATGGATAAGTATTACATTAAATAAGGATTGTTTACGTGCTAACTGCGTTGTCCTGCTATCGTTCGTTTCCGAGATACAGACTTTATTACATAAGAAATCAAGAAAATAAAAACACCAATCTATAGAAGAGATTCTAACTGTAACCCGATAACAAATTTAATTTTTTTTAGTAAGTGGTTTAGGAGAAAAAAAATCGGAAAGTCGAGAATTATTTTAAAACCTCAAAAATCGGGTACCTTTTTTTACTTCTCTCCCGCTCGTGCCTAAACCGATGGGCAGAAAATTTTGATAGTCACTACTGTTATGTAGAAATGATTCAGGAGTATAACACACTTTATTTCATTTTTTTTTTTGTTCAGCCATTGCAGAGTTACGGCTCTTCAAACACAGGGCTCAATACTTTTGCAACCGATAGTAGGTATACGTTTTTACATGTTTTGTATTCTAAACGAGTTTAGAAAATTTGAAGTAAGCACAATTATTTTGGTTATATCAATCATATCCATTTGATAAACCCTCAAATATAAGACATACAAATATATTATTTACAAGCACGTGTTACATAAATATCAAACATTTTATCTGCTAAAATTATTGCCAACTGATATTTATTACAAAAATGAGATGAAAGAAACATGTATGTATCTGCTTTCAACCCATACTTGTTTTAAATATAAATAAATAATAAATAAAAAATCTTTATTGGCCTTTCAAACATACAACATCAATACAATAGTAGTAAGATACAAAAAAAACATAAGTATAATGTTCTGTACAAAAAAAGCGAGTAAAACTATATATATATATATATATATATATATATATATATATATATATATATATATAGGTGTTCTATGAATTATAAAAAAAAATCTTAAATCACTCTCTTAAAGGTGGAAAGAATTAGACCCATATATTGTGTTGATACCAAAATTCAAAGAAAACAAAAAAAAATGCCAATAAAGCAAGTTCCGCAAAATAAGTGAAAACAATTCATCTGACAGAGTAGGAGGAACAGAACCACGTAACTGTAAAACAGTTGTATGTGGTTTTCTCTAAAAATAATATGGCACAGTGCGCACAACAAAAAACAAAACGTGGGTATTAATTTGTTTCAGTCATTACAGAATTAATTAAGAACGTGTATCCAGTAAAGAAAGAAAAAAAAAACCGCAAACCGAAAAATTAAAGTTTTAAGTTAGGTAGAGGTAAATTGAAGCAATGTCTACATCTGACAACGAAGCCACCCAGCTCTTCACAATTCTCTTTCTGTTGCTTCCATTGATTTCAATATTGTTCGTTGTGGCAAAATCATAAAATTTATTGTACACGCGCGGCAAATGAAATGAAAAGTGGCGTTGAGATTTTTGTTTTGACGTTTTAACAGTTCGGACCCTAAAACCTGTATTTTGTCGTGTATGGTAAGTGCAACACATAAATTAAAATTTTGATGATAAATATCACTTCAATGTGTTTCAAGAGAATTTCCAAGACTTTATGAATAAAATATTGAGAAAAAGACAATGAACAAATGTTAAACAATGTAAAATTCATGGAGTCTTCATCTATTATTTAGTTATTGAACAAAAGTATAACGAAAACAGGTATTCTTTAATGATGGGGACCAAATCAAGATGTTTGTTTGACCTACAAGTTTTTACACAAAACTTACCTATTTACATAATGCGTTTTACCACAAATTTAGGAACACACTTCTTGAGAAATCAAGGGTTAAACTAGGATTTAACACATGATAAAAGCAACTGATTCTATCTAATATTAATTTATTAAAATAACGTCAAAATTTATAAGAAACATAATTCCACTATACAATACAATAATACATATCACAATTTTATTCTAAATGTTAGGAGAACACAGATATTTCAGGTAGAAGATCCTTTGTTGTAACTTTTCCACTTCAAAGAAAGTCTCTTGAAGGTTTTCGATTTATGTTGCTTGATCGGTCTGCAGATCTCGCATCCAAACTGAAACATAAAAGAAACAACGATAGTTTTTTTATACAATTTAATCTAATATCACATTTGAATTAATGATGACAGCAGAAATATTACCCCTTCTATCCTTCTCCAGGTACCCTGATGATCCAAAAATTTAACCATGTGCAGGATGTCAGAAATTTTTTACGAAGTATACAAATTTTAGTTATTTTATTGACTTTATCCAAACCAGGTAAAAAACAGGTAAGGTTTGCGGAACATTGTATGTACCTCTGTTTACCCATGTGGCTGCTAGACCTGTTACTGATTCCTATTGTCGCAGATTGTCAACAAAATACTATTACCGCTATATATTGTTGACAAAATCACTCATGTAAACATAATAGGGCCGTCACCTAATGCAATTGTCCCTTTATTGAATAGGTACAGTTAGCTTTAGAAATACTGTTGACTGATATCTCAAACTACCTATGTTATTTAATATCCATATAATAATATAAACATCTTTATTAATCTAATTTCAAATTACTATACAGCAAGTCAAATATAACTAAAGTTGCATATAATAACGGCCACAACAATTATCCAATCCATGAATTAGCTGTAATTGCAAACTTGAACCTTGGCTGGCTGCTGTTAAAATTATTACGGTTATTATACAGTATATTGTAGGGTATACAGACAACTGCGAGATAAATTCAAAGAATGTGGTGTAGTAAAATATAAATATTGTCAATTTCAATTAGGTTTATTTTCTATTGCGTAATAAAGTTGTGACAAAACTACATGTACACTTGCCCATATTGTCCTAATATTTTAACTTTTTTATTAGTTTTGATATTTTAAATGCTATTTGCCATGCAAAAGCTTGAAAATCTGTTCATTATCACATCCTCAGATAATATTATGCTTCATAATATCAACTAGGCATACGTTTTTAAATGTTTTGTATTGTAAACGGGTATAAAAAAATTTAAGGTAAGCATAATTATTTTGGTTATTGTCAAACAATTCGAAAGGTTGTTTACAAATAAAAATGATATTTATGAAATCAAAGCGACTTATTGCTATTTTTATTTACTCTGTCTGGTAATAGATATTAATATTCGGCTTAAGTTTTACGTAACTAGCGATATATCAATCATACCAATTCGACAAACTATCAAATATAAGACATACAAATATATTATTTACAAGCACGTGTTACATAAATATCAAACATTTTATCTGCTAAAATTATTGCCAACTGCTATTTATTACAAAGTGAGATGAAAGAGAAATGTATGTATCAGCTTTCAACCCATATTTGTTTTAATAAATGCAGCACATAAATTTAAATTTTGATGATAAATATCACTTCGATGTGTTTCAAGAGAATTTCCAAGCATTTATGAATAAAATATTGAGAAAAAGACAATGAACAAATGTTAAACAATGTAAAATTCATAGAGTCTTAATCTATTATTTAGTTATTGATCAAA
Organism: Melinopterus prodromus; assembly: GCA_964023965.1. NCBI lineage: Eukaryota > Metazoa > Arthropoda > Insecta > Coleoptera > Scarabaeidae > Melinopterus > Melinopterus prodromus. The sequence continues at coordinate 32,532,240 of OZ030391.1, read as the reverse complement.
AGTATAACGAAAACATGTATTCTTTAATGATGGAGACCAAATCAAGATGTTTGTTTGACCTACAAGTTTTTACACAAAACTTACCTATTTAAATAATGCGTTTTACCACAAATTTAGGAACACACTTCTTGAGAAATAAAGGGTTAAACTAGGATTTAACATGATAAAAACAACTGATTTTATCTAATATTGACTTATTAAAATAACGTCAAAATTTATAAGCAACATAATTCCACCATACAATACAATAATACATATCACAATTTTATTCTAAATATTAGGAGAACACAGATTTATCAGCTAGAAGATCCTTTGATGCAACTTTTCCACTTCAAAGAAAGTCTCTTGAAGGTTTTCGATTTATGTTGTTTGATCGGTCTGCAGATCTCGCATCCAAACTGAAACATAACAGAAACAACGTTAGTTTTTTTATACATTTTAATCAAATATCACATTTGAATTAATGACGACTATCTATACCATTTTTATGTGTTTCCTAGCACAATGGCGATGGTAGGTTCCGCAAAACGCACGGACTTTCTGGTCAGCCTCGTTGAAAAACTTGAGACATTCCGGACATAGACCCACTGTAACAAGAAAAGAAATAAATATATTAGAAAATAAACAAGCAAATTTAATTTAAAGAGTTAAATGTAATATAAAAAATTGTAGCTTACCATTTAGTTTCTTTATTAGAAGGACCACAAAGGTTGGAGTTGGCTTCATTATTTGAGACATTGCTAAGTCTGCTAAGCCATGGGCCAACCTTATATAGCAGAAAGCTTAGCCGTTCTCCCCTCTACAGGTACCCTGATGATCCAAAAATTAACCATGTAAAGGATGTCAGAAAATATTTAGGAAGTATACAAATTTTAGTTATTTTATCGACTTTATCCAAACCAGGTAAAAAACAGGTAAGGTTTGCGGAACATTGTATGTACCTCTGTTCACCCATGTGGCTGCTAGACCTGTTACTGGTTCCTGTAAGGGGGACACCCTTCTTATTATCACTTAACTGACTCTGAGGGCGCTTACCCGCCATTTTGAATATACTCTATTTTACTTTAATTCTTATGGTAGCGTGAATTAAATATCTCTCTTCAGCAGGCTATAAAACCTATACATTCTTTCTCTGAGACTTTGTCAGAGAAAGATGAACCACCAATTACTTAATTCTTTTTAGAAGCCAAAAATGATTCTCCACAAAAAGGACTGATTTAAATTATTCTATCATAATAAAACGCAAATCCAACAAAACACTTAATGTCTATTAACAACTAAACCGCTTACAAAGAATATGAACGTTAATTCTAAACAATGATAATAATCTTTTGAGAGATGGCCACAATATAATACAGTAAAACTCTTAATAAAAAACTTACGCGTTAAAATAGCTGGGAACGAGAAAACACAAGACAGCACAATTTCTACAACGCGGCCCCCATATTGGGGCCCTATGCTTGGGCGGACGTTCGAGGCACCTCCGCTTCGTTCAAAAATCGATACCAAAGAGCATGAATCGTTGTGCGTCTTTTTCAGCCCTTAAAATATTCTGGCGCCAAAAGCCCCAGCCGCTTGCGCTCTAATATCACCTCTATGCTTTGTCTCATACCAACCTCGAATCCCTCTTAAAGCAAATAATCACCGCGCACTTATAGCACGTGCAGAAATGCGCGCTGCTCCCGTGCAGGAACGCAGCATTCCTCTCGCGGACATTGCAAATAATGCATTTGTCCATCTCGGGCTGGGCTTCTGTAACTGGGTCCGACGAAGGAGAAACATCTAGAGGATAAGGACAAGGAAAAATCTCGTCATTCTCGTGGCCGCTGTCACACCTTGTCTTCTTCGGTTTGAAAAAGTGATCGCTATCCTGGCTGCATCTACGCTTTCGGCTGAGCGACGTCTCACCATCTTTAATTGTATCGGGCACGATTGGTGACCTGTGCTTTCTCGGATGCGGGGGGTAGAACTTCTTTCTGACCTGTATACAGTAAAAGGAAGAGAGTTTAATTCAAGTTATTATTACACCCTCATACCAGGTGTGACATTTGACAAATGCTGTTTTTGAAATAAACGCTTCATATCTAACCTGAAAGCAGCGAGTGCAGAGCCTGTATCGAGGATGGTCATTTTGATGCAGACACTGAGCGCATATCCTGAAGTCCGCCTTTACGAGAAAATCGTCCTCGTCGTCTGCCGACGATCTGAAGTCCATATCGTCGCAAAGCTCCAGCGGACTGTCCGGTAGGACAGCGGTTACAACCTTCAAGCTCCAAAACGGGTACATCCTGAATAATTTATTTTTAATAGTAATTTTGAAAAAAAAGTGTCGTACGTTCAAACTTCCGCTGGATGTCGAAAAGAAGCCCAGATAAGAGCTCACCGATAAACTAAGGACGTCGTACTCGCCTTCGTCTGACTGGCTGACAGTATCAGTATCCGATGTATCCATAGATATCATATTACTAGATTGCCATACGGATAGGATGCACTGAAATTGAATGCCGAGAATTGAACAAATTGTTGTGAGAAGCAGCGTTTGCGCATTAACTGTGCATTCTTGAATGGTTCCCTGATTCTCGTGGATTTCTGAGTGCTTCCCATATTTCTGACACATAACATAACCAAACATAACCTCGATAGTATTGAGTTATTGTGACGCTTTTAGGTTCGTTTGTTTCTGTGGTTTGTTTGAAGCAGTATTCCCACTTTGGTTTTGTTATATTCCCGTCGTGTGTGTTTCCTTAACGTTTTAGTTGGTTTTTAAGTTATTATTAAGGTAAGATTATTGGAGAAGTAAACAATACATATGTTATACAGGTGCGTATATTCTTAATTGTTTGGAAATATGAATAATATAGAATCTTTACTTTGTTTTTTAGTTTTCCTTCTAGTTTTATCCTAGTTAACATTAATACATTCCGTTCGTTTATTTTATACTTAGTAGTCGTAAGGGTAAGTTTATTTTAGGAGGGAAAGTTTTATTGAATTTTAAAAAATGTTTTTTTTTTTGTAATTGCAGTTTCTATATAGTTTTTACAGTGTTAGTACAAGAACAAAATGCGAGCGTGCATTGTGTGGTGTTATCAGAGCAAGGGGTACAGTATGGAAGGGATACAGTACTTTAGGTGAGTTTTCTGCAAAAGACAGTATGTTAATACTCAGCATCAAAGCTTTGCCAAATGTGTGTACAGTAGAGCGTCAATAATCCAAACCCTGGTAATCCGAACGCCCAAAACACAAATAATAAAACAATAAATCACTATGTTACCGGGTAAAGAGGAATTTTTATCAATTCCTGTTCACAGAAATGTATTACTTTTGTTGTATATCTTGTATCCATACTCGTTTTCTACTATTTAGCTGCAATACTTGATAATTCAAACCACCTTCGGTCCCGATTAGTTCGGATTATTGACGCTTTACTGTATTTGATATTGACGTATATTTCTGTATGTGTTTCTGATATTTGAATTTAGTAATACATAATACACATAATACATAATTTTATTTGCGGTTGTTTGGAGCCTAATTTATATTGGCCCAGATGTGCCAGTACATCAAGGATTCAAGGAGAATCATAGGGCACACGTTGCATCGGTCAAATGTAAAGTGGGTTTGAAACGACTCCTGCAAAGATAGGTATTATGCGACATATGTAAAATGTTGCAAAGCATTCCTCGATAACTAATAGATGCACCATACTCAGTTAATAATGTAAGTAATAACAGGGAATATTTATGTTTATAGAGTAACTAAAGCCCGCATATCTGCGTGATCCAGAGCTCTTAGCAGAGATCCCAAAGATTTTACCTATTCTTCATTTGTATGTTTATTCCATTTAGCACTGGATGATTTTTGTGAGAAGAATGGGAAAAAGTTATTGAATTCATCGGCGATACCATCACTGAAGTTAAGACCATCCACTTTGAATACAAGTCAACAAGTGTTTTCCGTTAAGTAAGTGTTTAACTTCCTACATTGAATGTTACTTTTTTGTTTTACAAAATGGTCTCTGTTATCAACTGTAAGATCTATTCCATATAATTGTCTTTTACTTTATTTCTATTAATTTAAATACTTCAGTATTAACATTGAGATATCTGAGAAATGCGGGAGAAACAAATTTAAGTTAGTTTTCTGAAGATACGCCCTTAAAAGTAACAGCAGTCTTTCTATAAAGTAAATTTGAGCTTAATAGATATTTATTTTTAATTTTAGAGGATACTATCGTGCTGTTAGTATTCCCAATAAGGTAAATATTTCGCCTGTAAAGGAAGATCCATTACAAATTGTGGAAGTGCCATTACAAATTGAGAAAGACGAATACAAATCGACAAAGACCGATTACAAATTGAAGAAGACCCATTACGTAACATTCCGTCCACCAGTGGAATTAGAAGAGACACTTTCAGGTATATATTGCAAATCATCCGGAAGGCTACATTACGATGCGAATAAAATTTTATGACTGCACAATATTAGCAATATAGCTTGTGTGCAACAGGAAACCGACCAACATTGGGAAATTAAAACAAACCATATTTCAAACTCAGATAACATTTTCAGGTTTATATTTACAAGTTAATAATAAGGTTACAAACGGGCTGATGAAAATTATGAAAAATTAATTTAACTGAATAAAAAAAAGTTTTTTTTTTAAATCTAGGCTGTGGCTGTAATTCTAAATTTATTTAAAATTCACATTCCGTCTGTATGTCACCATATCATTAACTTATAATACTACTGACAGCGTCTCATTAAAACATTTTCAGTTATGATTTTTATGTTTTACATAAGAAAACCAGCTGCTGGAGATGTGTTTATAAAATGATATTTATTTGTATATCATTAAACATTACATTATTTATAGCTGATTCAGATTATTTCAATTCTAACTTTTTGTCCAATAGCAAAAGTATTCCTTTAAAATCTATTTTCAGTGAAAATACTTGTTTTCTATTGATCGGTAGGTTAACTAGAATAAATTCAGTAGGTAATGAAATATAGCCTTTGTAAAAGTGACATGATTTTTCATAAATTTCAAGTTAATTATTAAGTAGTTAGTTATGTAATTATAATAATTAAAATGTTTGGTTTTTGTCTAGTTCCAAATCCTTCCTTGAACTTGGTATGTTGAACCAAGTTCCTTCTGTTGCTGAAGAAAGTCCAGGATTTGCGGGATATAGATATATTATAATTCATATGTGACAATTATTTTACAGTTCGAATTCTTCAATAGTAGTTCAAAAGGAAAGGCAGTACGACAATGAAATAAAGAGGAAGATCAAGGAGACATCCAGCGATAGTGAAGGATTGAAGGATAGAGAGGATCCCCCAAAAAAGGAGACTTCTTTTAAGAACTTACCATAACTACTGGTAATTATAACAGTTTGGTTTATATATCTTGTTCTTTAACTTTTTAACTTAAATTTTTAGTCACCTCGGAAATTAAGTCGCTCTGTTCTGGTGCTCAAAAAGCAAAGTACTTGTTTGCGGCAACGCGTTCATAATGAGCAACGTAAAGTTAATAGATTGAGGAAAAAGGTTTCCGATCTGTACCAGGTCGTAAGAAGATTGAAAAAACTTCACCTCGTGTCGACAAACGCTGCTGATGTGCTGGAAAAATGTTGTTCCGGCATACCATTATCCGTTATGAAAAGAGTAGTTGGGAACGAGAAAACAGTTTCAAGGCAAAAATACCCAGAGGAGTTGCGAACATTTGCCATGACATTGCAGTTCTATTCCAGTAAAGCATATAATTTTGTTCGTAAGAGTTTCATTCTGTCATTACCATCTCCTTCAGTAATTAGGAATTGGCTAACTAACATTACCTGTGAGCCTGGATTTACCAAACAGGCATTTGATGCATTGAAATTTCAAGTGCAAGTCAATAAAGACAGAAGTATACCTACTATTTGTTCTCTTATGTTGGATGAGATGGCTATCAAGAAGCAAATAGATTTTGCAGCTGGAAAAGTTCGGGGGTATGCCAACTGTGGCACTGGATTAAATGATGATGATTTATCATGTGCTACTGAACCTCTGGTGCTTATGGTAGTAGCATTAAATGGATGGTGGAAAATACCAATTGGTTATTTTCTGATCCACTCATTAACTGGTGAAGAAAAGGCCAATATAGTGAAGGAAGCACTATTAAAATTACACGAAGTAAAAATTACCATTACATCTATAACTTGCGATGGACCGAGTTCACTTCACTATGGCGAAGCATCTTGGGGCAGAATTGAGCAATATTGACAACATTTTACCCTATTTTCCTCATGCACCCGATGCAACGCAAGTGTTTGTAATATTTGATCCATGCCATATGCTCAAACTGGTGCGAAATGCTTGGGGCAGTGAGTTGGTCATTAGAGATACAAATAACAATATTTTGGATTTTAAGTATATTATCAAATTGAATGAAATTCAAAATAAGGAAGACCTTCGTTTAGGAACCAAATTGAAAAAGGCGCACATAGATTGGACAAAACAAAAGATGAAGGTAGGCTTAAAAAATATCGACATTATAGGTATTACCAATTGTGTTTGTTTAGGTTAATCTGGCTGCCCAAACTCTAAGTACAAGGGTCGCTGATGCGCTGGAGTTTTTGAGGAGCGACATAAAACATCCTGAATTTAAGGACGCACGACCCACCATACAATTTATTAGACTTATCGACAAAGTATTTGATCTCCTGAATTCAAGAAGTCCATTTGGAAGAGGCTCTAAATGTCCTCTCAGAAAGGAAACATCAGCTTTTGGAAACCATTTCTTATGGAAGCAATGGATTTCTTGAGAAATTGTCGAAATAAAGAAGGAGTCAGCATGGTGGCCTCAAGAAAGAGAACGGCATTTCTGGGATTTATCATATCTATGAAGTCTGCAATGGGGATTTTTGAGAAATACGTGGCAGCCGAAAACGCTCCTCTTCAATATGTGTTAACGTATAAACTCAGCCAGGATCGCTTAGAGTTATTCTTTTGCAGCGTAAGGTAATTACGTTTGTACTTCACTACATTTCTAGTGCATTCTAAACTCGGTATTATATATAATTATAATGCCATCTAGGAAAAGCTACATTAAGTTGTGCAACAAGTCATGTAATACCGTAATACTATTAATACCATATTCACTTAATATGGATATACATTATGGCAAGTTTCAGAAACTTTATTAATTTTACTGACTTACGGTATCTTTTCCAAAATTGTATCACAAATACATTGTTCTATAATACTTACCGTAGGTTGCTAGTGCACCAGGAAGTTAGAACTAGCAATGGGAATTGTTTGAGTCAACATAGTACCAGTATTTTGTATGTAACAACTGGCAAAGAAAAGACCTGTGGCATCGGAATTGATGATATTTCAATTATTCGTAAATATGACCTACAAATGAATACTGAGAAAGAAGTTGAATTAATCCCAACATTGCTGGAGCTGTCAGTTGTTACTGAAAATATTGTAGCATACATATCAGGATATGTGGTTAAAATGGCTAAAAATCGTCTGAAATGCCCAACGTGCATTTTTGCACTAGAGCACACTTCCACATCTCATTTTGACGACTCGTACCTCCTTTTGTTTAAAAGAAAAAATAGAGGAGGTTTAACCAGACCATCAGATGATGTGATGGTCTGGTTCTAAGGAAGGTGGAATCATCAATCAGAAAATGTTTTATGATAAATAGTGACAAAATTCCACGAGAAATAAATTTCTTCAATTATTTTATTCTAAGCATATCAAGAAATTTATTTATGGAGAGGAAATATTTTTTAAACTTAGAAGACCATATTATAGACTGTTCGGTGGAACAGGAAAACCACATCATGGTAATAATTAAAACAATAGTGATGTGCTACGCTAAAATTAGATTTTTTAATATATCAAAACGTCAAACAGAGTCAGAAAGAGGGGAATTAATAAGAAAGAAGTATTCCCGATTAGTACTGTTTTGTAATCAGTAATTAACATCAGTATAATTTTTTTATTTTATATTTATATCACTTCCAGCAATATTTTAGTATATTATTTGACAAGCACATAATTCAGGATATAAATTGTGAACATGAAGTTTATATAGGAGCCATAGGTATATAAACATGAAAGCAATTTATATCTGTTATGTGCGAGTCAATTACAGCATTTTATCTATGACTCAAATTCCACTTTATATCTATAGTATATTATTTGACGCGTACATAAGTAAGGATATAAATTAGATGTATATAGGATTTTACTTATGTGTAAGTCAAATAGAACGTTTTTATCTACGACTCATATTTTTCATTTTATATAAAGTATTTTAAATGTATTTGTCAATGGTGGCAAGGCATATAACTGTCATCCACGTAGGTTTTGACAGACTTTGACACTTATTATATGTCACTTATTATATGTGTTTATTATAATGTTGTTATTATAATGTTGAGATTAAAATCCATAGTGCATTAATTTGCTTAATTAAGTAAATGAAAATGCTTGTGTCTTCTTTTATGCCTGTGCATAAAAGAAGAGCATTTTCATGTACTTAATTAAGCATATTATAATGTTGTTATTATAATGTTGCTGTCCACTCCTAGATTGTACTACATACGTATTATTATGAGAATAATTTTTAAGCTGTTATAATTGACGGTAAGTCTAAAAATACTGTAAATCTCAGGAAACTTGTTTTGTATCACATATATTTTCTGCAGTACGCACTGAAGACGGGCTCACACTCGAAATCGATCTACACGAAATCAAATAAAGAATTTTCACATCGGAGAAGAATTTTATTTACTATATTATATGTGAGTCGTAGATAAATATTTTAATACGAGGAAAAACTGTAAACCATGTAAGTGTCACGAGATGTTGATAATAGCTTTGTATAATAATGAGAGTTCCTTAGATAAAGTAATCTATTCAAAAGAACTGTAATTATTATACAAATTTACTGTTGTTACAATCATCGGTGTGTATCATTATTGTAGGAATTATATGATGAGGACTAATAATCCGAAACACGTGTCTACGGTTGCTTCTTCATATGACGGAATTGTCCGACAAACTACCTTTCTCCTTGAATATCTTACCGTCGATAAACCAGTTTTCCATCTATATATATATATATACATATATATATATATATATATATATATATGTTAACAATATTTGATAAATATTTGTTTTTTGAATTATTGTTTTTACGACTGTATGTGTTTTTGAGGCTAATAAAGACGTTTATTATTAGTATTATTATTATTGCTATTAACATATAGAAAATAAACTGCTTCTGGGTTATGCCGTGTGTCAAGATTTGTAAATGAATACTGTATTCAGTGTGCTCTGAAGAACACGAGAAACATGGTTTGCGAAACGTCAGCATTTACAAATCTTGACACACGGCATAACCTGGAAGCAGTTTATTTTCTAAATGATTCTGGCAGTGAAACCCTACGTACTTACTTATTATTGACATACATATTTTATCGATGTATTAACATATTATATATGTTATATGATGGTTTGATAAAAACTAAATTTCATTTAACTGGAACTATTGTTGCTAATCAAATGTCCGGTTAAGATTATATTGCACTTTTTTAACAAACCAGAACCACGTGATAGCCATTATAGTTTGCATTACAATATGTATAGTTAAATAACCTGTGTAAAATACTAATTTCTTCTATCCATTCAAACAAGTTCATAAATAGTTTTGCAGATCCATCTGTGGGTCCATTCAGAACTCTCACTTAAAGTTTAAAACGATGTACTAATTATGCATATTTAATAAAAACTCTGATCTTCCCACCTCGACGCTAAAACTCAGTTGCCCGTTCTACAATATTAAATATTAAAAATGCCGCCAATGCTTTCATGTAGTGCGCAAACGCAAATTGTCATCTGCGCGATGTTGTAAAATAGTTACTGTGAGTATATGGTATCGGCAATCTAGTAATATGATATCTATGGGTGTATCTTGTACGACATCTATAAGAAGAATTTATGACATAGCTTCTACTAAAATTAATTTAATCTACTAAATTAAACTAAGATTGCTAGAAATGTGGTGAAATAAAAGTCTGGAAACCAGAATAATAAGTAGATATGCTGTAAATAGAATAGAATATATAATATTAATTCATTTATTACCTCACAAATTTCCAGTCAACATGTCAAAAGAGAGAAAAGACAATTGACAATTTGTCGACTTACCGGTTTCTTTACCCTGCAGACTTGTCACGCTTTCGTCGGACGTCATCGTAATAATAATACCAAGTTGATACGCAAACGGCATAAGTGTGTAAGGATGGAGGCCTATCGCACGCTAATATACTTTATTAGTAAATAAATATAGGTATACATTTTATTATTGAATTATGGGGATGTTTTTCTGTCATTTATTAACTAATTTAAAATTGTTTAAACAATTTTCATCTGTTTAAATAAAAATGTACGACGTAACGTACATATTTTTCTATTTCTTTTAGGAATTATTATTGGCATGTTTTTCGTAGTTAATTAATATGCATTTGTTTAAACAACAATGTTACCATTTTTTTGTCAAAAATTATTATTATTGTATTTCTTGAATTTTTTTAATTGTTAACTACTTGGCAATTATTTGTTGTCATGCCAATAATCTAACAATAATAAAAATATATAAACGTATTTTTGTTTAAACAAATTGCATTTAATTAAACGTTAATATATAACTAAAAAATGCCAATAATCTAATAATTATTCCTGCAAAAAAGATTGAAAAATATGTCCGTAACATTGTATATTTTTGTTTAAACAAGTGACATTTGCTTAAACAATTGCAAATTGCTAAATAAATGACAACAAAATGTAAATTATCTAATACAAATTATGAATTGAATTATGGGGATGCATTTCTGAAATTTATTAACTAACTTAAAATTGTTTAAACAATTTCCCTTTGTTTACACAATAAGGGAGACACACCCAGCTACAGAAGCCAAGCCCGAGATCATGGAGAAATGCATTCTTTGCAATGTCCGCGAGGCGAATAGTGCGTTCCTGCACGGAAGTAGCGCGCATTTATGGTCCTGCTATAAGTGGGCGGTGCAGAGCTGGAGGATAAACAAAAACTGTCCAATTTGTAACAGGATGATCAAGAATGCCGTTAAAGTTTTTATGTAATTTATTTTTTAAAGTGTAACTTATTTTTTGGTTTGTAATATACCTGTTTATTGTAAATGAAGTATGTTTTTATTTTTTATTATTATTACTTTCTCTCAAGGACGATGTTTTTTTCTAGTGTAATTTGAACAGCCTACGATGGCTCTGCGATGCTCGGATCCTACTAATTATTTTTACTTTCACTCTTATTTAAAATCAAGTTCGCTTTGCTTCATCTACGAAGTAAATGAAGCATTTAATTAATATAAAAATGTTTTACAGTATCGTAGCCAGCGTACGTACACCGCCTCCACTGCGAGAAAATCGTCGGCGAGGACGACAGTACCGGCTATTTTTATTTGATTTCAAATTCAAATATTTATTTGTGTAATTACATTACATTTGCATTTAGAGTTGGGCTGGGTGAACTATACTAGAAAAAAGCGAAAGACGTAAAAGTAAAATTTCCTTTTTTTCTTGCAAAAAAATATTTTTTTTCTACCCCAACTCCTTATTTGTCTAAGAGGTTACACTGAAAATTTCATCAACTTTAAACAATAAATAACGGCTCTATTCGAAAACGCGTTTTATGAGAGGTGGAACTGGGTCTTAACAGATTAATACCAACTGTACTAATATTTTATTTTATTTTAATATAATAACAATATAAGTTAACATAAATTCTAATAATTGGTAGGCGTTTTTGGGATGAAAGGGCGTTAGAAATTTTACTCCGTGCTATTTGACAATTTTATTGATGTTCAATATTTCGTTGGCTTATTCCAACTTCCTCAGGAACTGTAACAGAACAACATACGTACAGACCACACGCAGTAAAGAAAATACAACAAGCGAATTACCATCATAATAGTCGACGGAACAACTAACAGTGACGACGGACAACATAAGAGACAATCTCGCAGACGTAATACATAACGAGCGATAACTCAGAACTAACGGTCAACCAGTTGACTATACAAGATCCTCACAAACGATCTAAAAAGAAAAATTAATCAACTTAATTCACAGAGAATGAAATGTAGCAATTATCACAGGTTAATGAAGTAAGAGTAATACCTTTTAACAATTGGTGTTCGAAAACACCCAAACTACCATCTCAAAGGTCCACAAACAAACAGTGGGAGCCACAACTGGCAAAACTGAAGTTAAAACGACAATTCCATTGTCATGTCCGACCGCCATTACAACGACAAGATACCACTCAATAATCAAACCAACTAACCGATTATTTAATGAAAGGAATGAAACCCTGATTATGTTTGTTGGCAGTTTCCATATCAGACTATTTAGGACGGATGATGGCGAATAGCCGAAACATGTCTCCCATGTAAATAAAGAAAAAACAAGGCAAACAGAAGAGGATTTATTACGCTACCCAGTTTTAAATTATTAACTTTGCAATATGGATCCACATCAATACAATATTATTATGGTAATTCGCTTGTTGTATTTTCTTTACTGCGTGTGGTCTGTACGTATATTGTTCTGTTACAGTTGCTGAGGAAGTTGGAATAAGCCAACGAAATATTGAACATCAATAAAATTGTCAAATAGCACGGAGTAAAATTTCTAACGCCCTTTAATCCCAAAAACACCTACCAATTGTTACAAACATTAGGGCAAGAACCAAATAAGGAATATAAATTCTCATACTCATAATAAAAAGAAAAAAAGAATAATACAACACGGAACTCGCTCATTCTGGATTCTGGAAACTGAATCGCGGTAAGTACGGGTCTTCCAGAAACGAGCCCGGCGTGAGGTCGGGCAAGTCAGCGGCGCAACTTTGGACGCTATAATGAAAATCATTATATCTATATTTTTTTGCTATTTTTTTGCTAATTTTTTACCAAAACATCGATTTTTTTGCTGTGTTACTTTTCGAGATACCGAGGCGCCGCTGACGTGCCGGCAACTCAGCGACGCACTATGCCAAAATAATGTCAAATAATTTGAGTCAACGGTTTAGGATTAAATCTGAAACATTTGATACATTTTCGCGTAATAAATTTAGCAGTATTTCTTCCCGAAATTGGCCAAAACCTTTGTCGTATCGTGCTCAGGAGCAAGCTTGGTCCAGGATGCAACAATTCCTTGTGGTAATCTTCAAATATTAATTTGGTAAATTTGTGATCCTTGGGTAGGAGAATTGGAAGCCTTTTGTTAAAAGAGAATGATGACTGTTCCAACCTACCGCCGTAACAACTACTCGTAACAAACCAGATTCGTCCAAAAATGGAGTTAAGCTTAAAATTTTGCTTTTTGTGCTGATTGGCTTGTCGCCTTTTAAGTTATTTAACTCGTCAGGAAACCCTTCTTGTTGGGAAATTACAGTTTTCAATAGTGCCTTGTCTAATTCATCGTAAGAGAGGCTTCCATATATTCGTTGATTTTTGGGAATTGTACAGTTACGCGAAAATCGCAAACACCATGCTATTATTCTTTTAAGACGTTTTAAGTTAGACATTTTGTCTAATATGGGTAAATGATAAGTCACAGCTGTTAGAAAACAAAAGTTTAAGTTTTTCGCTTCTGTCAGGAATTTCTTCAATTGTTAATTTACTTGATTTACTCGGCCATTCTGAAGCATCTTGTTTCAAGAAAGTTGGGCCTTCCCACCAAATTGTCAAGTCCTTTAGTGCTTGAACGGGGCAACCGCGAGATAAAACATCGGCAGGATTATTTTCACAACTTACGTGGTTCCAATAGTCTATATTGGAAAGGCTCTGTATGTGACTTACCCTGTTCGCCACAAAGGTGGTCCATTTGTTTGGGGGTGCCTTTAACCAACACAATATAATGCTAGAGTCAGTCCAATAGTCAATTCCTTGGAAATTCAGCTTTAGTAGCTGGACGAATTTAGATGTTAGATCTGCTAGGAGGACAGCTGCTAATAGTTCAAGTCGCGGTAAAGTGATACCCTTGACTTGGATGCTATTAATCGAATTAAAATCTCTCCTTGTGAATTAACGCTTTTTATATAAATACAGGCTCAGTAACCTCGTTCCGAACCATCGGAGAATCCGTGTAGTTCTAAATTCATAGCTTGAGGGAGTGACACAAAACGAGGAATTCTAATACAGTCAATCTTTTCTAGGTTATCCTTGAAGTTTATCCATTTTGTGTGTAGATCGATTGGTAGCTACTCATCCCATCCCAATTCCAACTGCCATAACTCTTGTACAATAATCTTCGCGATTATGATGATAGGGGCCAATAGTCCAAGCGGGTCGAACAATTGGGCAATTGTTGAAACGATTGTTCGTTTTGTAATCTGCTGCTGGTGTTTTAGTTCGGCAGTCATCACCTGGGTTCCAATACATTCCTAAAGTTTTGTTGGGTTTTTGTGATCCACAGATAGATTGAGGAGAACTATTTTGATTTAATTCAAGGAGATTGCTCTTCCATTTTCTTAAGTCCATACTTTTGTAGAATATCGACGAGATTTTCCTTAATCTGAGCTAATGCTTCAATTGAGTTAGATCCTGTTAATAAATCATCGACATATAAGTCACGTCGTAGTATTTCAGATTCCAAAGGGTGATCTTCTGCATTTAGTGATGCTATCTCAAATAAGGATCGTATAGACAAATATGATGCCGCGGACGTACCGTACGTAACAGTATTTAATTCGTAGGTGTCAACATTTTGGTTGGGTTCCATACGCCATAAAATCCTTTGGTATTTCCGGTCCTCAGGGTGTACCCATATCTGCCTGTACATTTTTTCAATGTCAGCTGTGATTACATGCTGATGTGTTCTGAATCTACTGATTATTGAAAATAGATCGTCTTGAAGTTTGGGTCCTACACACTGAGCATCGTTTACAGATATTCCATTTTCTGGTTTGCATGAGCCATCAAATACAACTCTGAGTTTTGTGGTCTCACTAGTTTCCTTGATAACTGCGTGGTGTGGTAGGTAAAAACCAAAATTATCATTTTTAACTGAGACAGACATGTGGTGTAGCGCGGAATATTCATTCGTGAAATTAGAGTAGTCAGTTTTTATTTTGGCGTTATTTGCTAATGTTTTTTCCAATCTATTAAATCTAGAGTGTGCAATTTCGTAGGAGTTTCCTATTTCATTCACGTTGGGTTTAAAAGGGATTCTAACAATAAATTTGCCATCTGGGGCTCGAGTGGTTATATCCTTGTAAAAGTTTCGCAATACTCTTCTTCGGCTGTTAAAGGAAGTTTTTCAGCTAGAAATTCATCAACCTTCCAAAAATTCTGCAAATCCTTGTGGATATCATTCATTGTTAAAAAGTTAGAGGTCTGAGTAACGGAGTTTGAGTAAATATATCCTGAGATAATCCAACCCAGTTTCGTCTTTTGGAAAATCGGATTATTTGGTTGCTTTATTTGACCCACGCATAATAGCTCATAGAACAAACCCGCACCAATAAGTAGATCAATCCGACTTGGCTCATTGAATGAGCTGCTAGTTTGATTTGTGGCGGTATTTGTAAAGAGGAAATATCTATAGTTCTTGTCGGAAGTGTGTTAGCTATATTTGGTATTATTAGGCATTGCATAGATTTTTTAAAGTTGTTGTGAAGAGATGTTAAGTTTAGCTGAGTCTTGAAATTAATCGTTGATAATTTTTCATTTAGGCCAGATACGGACATGTTTATCCTTTCCTTCTTCAATACTAGTAATTGACATGCGTCCTCAGTTATAAAATTTGATTGTGAGGCTGAATCTAGTAAAACGCGTAGAGTTATTGATTGATTTGTTATTTAATACACCTACTTTGGCCGTAGATAATAATACGTATGTGGATGTGAGATTATTTACCATCGAGGAGCAATTTGTTACTGTATCATTCTTTATTACTTCATGTGTCGCTTTTGGCGCTGTAAAATTGACGTGCAACAAGGTATGGTGTTTCTTGTGGCAGGTGCGGCATGTGGATGATCGACAGTCTGGCACAAAATGGCCCTTTCTTAAGCAATTAAGGCATAGTTTAAGGTTTTTTATCATTTTATTCCTTTCGCCTGGTTCTAATTTCAAAAATGTTTCGCACTGCTGGATTGTATGTTGTCCTTTGCATTATGGACATCCTTCGTTGTTGATAGTAAATGCCTTTACAGTAGGTTTTTGTTTTGATAGTGTTACGGGACTATTTTTTAAGTCTGTTGTTTTTTGGGCAATGCTTTCAAGAGTATTCTGCCGGATATTCAAAAATTCTATTAATTCTGTGACAGTAGGAATGGTATCATTTGATTTTGGCTTTGAATTTAATTAAGACTCCCATTCTCTTGTTGTTTCAATGTCTAATTTGTTTAAAATAATTTGTACTATCAGAGCATCCCACGCTTCAATAGGTTGGTTGAGTGACTTTAAACATTGTAAGTTATTTTGTAATGTTGTGACTAAATCTCTTAATGCCTTATGCGAATCTTTTGGTATCGATGCAATGTTTAGTAAATTTTGTACGTGACTATTAACAATGCGACGTGTATTGTGATAGCGATCGCATAATAGATTCCAAGCGATATCATAATTTAAATCACTGATCTCTAATGACCATAACATATCGGCTGGTTCCCCTTTTAAGGAAGCTAGTAGGTAACAAAGTTTTTGGCTATCAGATAAGCTATTATTTGTGTGAATAAGAGCGTTAAAAACATCCCAAAATTCTCTCCACCGTGTGAAAGTGCCATCGAATGTAGGCAAATCAATGCGAGGTAATTTGACGTGAGATAAACGGTAATCTAAGGAAGCTGGAACATTATTCAAAGAGTTTTCGCTAGTATTTGAGTCAAGTTCGTATTGTCGTTTGTATTGTTACCAGCCCGCCGCTAGCCGCTCACCGGTCGTCCGCTCCTTTATTTTAAACATCGCTGTACAATTTATACCTTCTAATTTTAGCTCTGTTGCTGATCGTTTTGATATGGGAAAATCATCGCACTTATCATTTTTAGAGCTGTTGGCTCTCTTAACAATATCTCAAGCAACATAATACGATAGTTCGAACATAAATTACATCATATTCGTGGATCATTTATAGTTATTTATGTACCAAGGGCGTTACACGGATGTTTATGCCCCGAGGTTGACCGTTTAAAAAGCTCGACGGCCGACAGGCCCGAGAACTTTTAAAGTCGCCCGAGGGTATAAAGATCAAATTACGCCCGAGGCGCATACAAAATTTTATGTCCTACAATGGGTTTGTTCCTCTAAATTGAATAAAATTAATAAATGAAGGGTACAGGGGAAAAACGATCGAAGTCACAATTTTATTACAATGTAAAACTCATTTATCGTATGAATGTGACTTCGATCGTTTTTCCCGTGTACCCAAATATTTTGACGTAATCAAGTGACTTGCATATCTACGGCGTTGAGCAATACAAATACGGAATCCAATCAGAGTTGACAAGATTGGTTTAATATGTAACCACGCAGCAAATTCAGAGTGGGCTAAAATGTTGTATAATAACTTAAATGTAGCGCTGAAGAAATGCTGCTGGAGAACTTATAATAGGCTGTTACCGTGTGACCCATTTGAAATATGCACAAAAACTCTTTTTGACAAAACAGCATGGCGTAATGAAAGGAAGTTTAGAATAACTGGTAAATAGATATTTTTTACATAAAGCATATTAATTACATATTTTGTGTTACAGGAAGTAGATGTTACAGCTTATATACATATGCCAAACCAAATTGGGCAGAGAAGGCTCAAAAATACTTTTTCGGAGACACATTTAGTGGAAATGAAAACACCAAGTTTCGCATATTGGAAGAGAAATCAGCTCGTGACGAATATCAAAGGAGAATTGCAATTATTGGCGAAGTTGTAGAATGTGGGTTAGTCGTTTGCAAGCCAAATCCATGGTTGTCATGTTCGCCAGATGGTGTGGTCCTCCAAAATAACGTTCCAGTTCGCATTGTCGAAATCAAGTGCTCCACTGCTCGTAAGTATAAAGAAGAACAAATTGCAAAATAAAGAATAAATAAACTTTCAGGGAAAACAAAAACTGTTACCGATTGTTTAAAACATTTGGCTTACATGGAGAACTGGGAAAATGGTTTTCGCCTGAAGAGGAAACATCCTTATTATGGCCAAATACAATTACAAATGTCTATTTTAATGATATATATATATATATATATATATATATATATATATATATATATATATATATATATATATATATATATATATATATATATTTAATTTTATATTTTCACGATCATTATTTATAATTAAATGGTTTTCGGACATCTCGTGTAAAAATATATTTTATTTGCAACGTTTCAGCAGACTCGTACCTGCCTTTCTCAAGCATACAAAACTAATTGAAAAAACTTTGAACTGTCAAACAAACTCGTGTCAAGCATTCGCCTCCTAGTTCTCGGTGACGGTTGCCATAGTCGCACGTGCACGACTGCGTGTCGTGGGTCCATTCACGGTAGCTGTTGATGTTGCCCTGCCACTGCCTGTCGAAACACCTAATGCTGGATCCTCATGGTGTCTTTGTATTCCTTGACATACCGGGACGCAGCTAACTTTCTCCAGTAGTGGCTTCCATATACCAGACAAATTCAGGGCATCATCCCGCTTATTTAAGCAGTTAGGCCTTCTGTCTGGTATATGGAAGCCACTACTGGAGAAAGTTAGCTGCGTCCCGGTATGTCAAGGAATACAAAGACACCATGAGGATCCAGCATTAGGTGTTTCGACAGGCAGTGGCAGGGCAACATCAACAGCTACCGTGAATGGACCCACGACACGCAGTCGTGCACGTGCGACTATGGCAACCGTCACCGAGAACTAGGAGGCGAATGCTTGACACGAGTTTGTTTGACAGTTCAAAGTTTTTTCAATTAGTTTTGTATGCTTGAGAAAGGCAGGTGCGAGTCTGCTGAAACGTTGCAAATAAAATATATTTTTACACGAGATGTCCGAAAACCATTTAATTATATATATATATATATATATATATATATATATATATATATATATATATATATATATATATATATATATATATATATATATATATATATATAATATAATTAGGGAATCCAATCCCGCACCAAAACCTCAATCCCGCAAATCCGCGGGATTGTAGACATCAATCCCGCGGGATCCGCGAAATTGCGGGATCGCAAACAATAATAATATTCTTTGTGCTCAACCTAGTAAATATGCTAAATATGCTAAAGTTGTTATGCAATCAAAAACAGCGTATTATTAACAATCGGAATAGTTTAAAAGTTACATTTTACATTGATTTTGGAAGTATTTTCGGAGAAAAGATAACATATATAATATCTCATATTTTACATTTGTTGGTTATACCTACGTTGAACGGCGTTGAACGACGGTAGATACAGGTCCGTAGTAACCAATTGCGAATTGTTTTTAGATTGTTGTTATCATAGCAAATTTACATAGTGTTTTATTGACTTTTTGTTAGTTTTAAGTGTATGTAGAGTAATATATTAAGGTATAGTTTAGTGTTAGTATTAGTGTTAGTGTTCATCGTATAAGTTTAGTATGGCTGGACAAGGGTCTATTGTGCAAAGCTGCAAAAACCACAGCGGCAAACAGAAAATGAGTTTCTAATTTCTTCTCGTTCCCAAAAGATATTATTTGGTAAGAGACAAAATTAAATGTTCACAAAGCTTGTGATTTATCCTTGTCAAGATTGCTCTTATGACTTTATATTAAGTTTATATTTTCAAATGTTATTTTTTATGTTAAAATTTATAAACATTTAAAAACCAACAAAAGTAGAAGGCAATTAATTATTTGGCAACACGAATAAAAATAATAAAGCAGCACGTGTTTTCATTCTCTTTTCCTAAAACATTTGTTTTAAAACTACTATCAATAAGTATTGTAATCTCTATCTGATGAAAAAAAAATGTTCGTTTGCAGTTCGTTTCTTCAGTTTGCTGCTGTTTTCCGACGTCGTTTGTAAAGTGGGGTTAATAATTTCCAATAGGCAACTTTAAACCAGATTTTTTCTAAACTCGTTATCAATATGATATGTTACCTTTGGGGTACCTATATATAAGAAATATATAGGGCCTTAGTACCTATTTCGGTCATGACAGTTCCAAACAGAAAATGGCGCGAGCTAATAGAATCTGGCAGACAAAGATCAAAGGTGCCGCCGAGAGTTGCCGTGCTGCTTATAAGATTCTGTGGTTCGGTTACTCAGTAGGAACACGGTCCAGTATCTCAAATTCGACACCTAAGCAACCAAATACATCCTTAAGTTTTTGACTTTTGTAGGTGATTTAGGTTAACAAGTTGACAACCATGCCAACGTTTTAATTGTCAAAAAGGTTTGAACGTCACAACATATTGGCTACCATGGCAACAACCGCAACTTTTTGAATGACGTCACTTCTAGATGCTCGTGAGCAGACCGTGTTGAGTAGGATAGGAATGTATCGGTCGGCCGTATTTGATGCAAAGGAACGAATCCAGAGTCAAACCGACTTGGTACGAGTCCGTAATTTATGATGAGTAATTTATTGCTTTCTGTGGCGCTATGAAAGGCATTTTCGCTTATATTGACGAATTCAAAAATTTGATATCGAGTCCCGCAAAATCCGCGAATCCCGCACAGATAATCCCGCAACGCTGTTCCCGCGAAAACCCTGCGGGATCCCGCAATTGCGGGATCCAGCATTTGCGGGATTGGATTCCCTAAATACAAACAATGCGGAGATGAGTGACAATAGAAACAAATAATTGTCAAGCAGAATACTTAGCTTATTAAATTATTTTGTGACCGAAAAATGAATGTATCAGAAAATATTTCTGAGGAAATCGTCAGAAAAGCAGAACGGGCGGTAGAAAACTTAGTTCCATCAAAATCAAGAACTAAGTACGAATTGGAATATAAGAAATTTATAGACTGATTAGCCCGCAACAATACAGAAATAATAAATGAAATTGTTCTGTAAGGATATACTTTCAGAAAATGGTATATTTAGTATTATTTTTGTTGTTAATATTTTTGTTGTCGTTTTCTCCAAACTCGCTTTGGTGAAAATATTGTATGCTTAAAAATGGCACTTTTAAACAAGAAGGTTGATATTCGTGTATAACCTAAACTAACGGCGTTTTAAAAAAGAGGTTCTAAAGGATATGAGCCGAAAAAATCCAATGTATCATCCCGATAAGAGGTGCAAACATGTTTCTGATGCTCCTAACCGAGAATATTTGTTATTGAAAGTGGCTTTGCTATTTGATGTTTTTGGTGGTTGCCGCTGTCTGTCAAGAATTGGTGGACATGGTTGTGGATAATGTGGAATACAAGGGAGAAGTAATTGTAGTAACAATTCCACAGACTAAAACAGATCGAAGGCGGGTATTCACTATAATTAATGAAAACTGTATGGAAGTCATACATTTCATAAATGAATGTCTCGAATTGCGCCCAAAGCAATGCAGTTCACGCAGATATTTTTTAAAGTACAAAAACCGTTCATGTTCTTCATAAACTGTTGGAAAAACTACTTTCGGAAAAATACCATCTATAGCAAGGTATTTAGGGTTTAAAGATCCCGAAAATATACTAGACACCGCATGAGGCGTACATCGGCCACATTACTGGCAGATGCCGGCTCCAGCATGACGACTTTAAAAAGACATGGAGGTTGGAGAAGTTCGTCAGTAGCGGAGGGGTACTTGCAGGACTGTATGGAAAGAAAAAATAAGGTTGCAGAATCTATTCGCTAAAACGAACAAGAGTCGCCCCCTGGTGGTAGAAGAGTGAGTTACTCTGAACGGGATATGTCAGGATACGTTGAACGAAAACATGGAAAGCGCAATGAAAATAAGCAATAAGAGCAACAATTATTGTTGTGTTCCTCAATGTAGTATATTTTCGGGGCAGGTGCTGGCTTTACATAAACTAAATCTTTGCAGGAGCATCTGCATTTCCACTGCTTGTGATCTAAAACCCAGTAACTTGTACATAAAAATTATTATGATGATTATTATCATTACATATCAATTGCATTTAAAAATAGAATTTCTACAATATGCCGCTCAACTGCTAACCTTGAGGTTAGACACTTCGCGATTTTCGCCAATATAACCGCAACCAATAGTATGTGCAGCCACAAACAGTTTTTGCCTTCTTCAAGGTACTTTTTTTGAGTCTTTCTTGTTCTGTAATTTTAAAATGCTGCTACGACTGATTAAAGTTATATCGATTATTGTATGGCTTAAGACTTATCCCGTTTAGAGCGGCCATAACTATTTTTTGCAGCGCCCTCTAGATTTGGTTGTTCAGGCGAATTGTAGGAGCTGGAGAGCCCTCCAATATTATGTCAACAACATACAAATAGTTTTGTATGTTTTTCTGGAGCAATTACTACTTTCGCTGGTACACTTACAAACTGCTCATTTATTGTAAAAAAGAAAAAGAAAAAAAACAAATATTTTATTCTTCGTTTTTATTCTCAAACGTATACATTACCTATCATTAACTATCTATGTGGGCCGTCGCGTCGCGTCGAGAGAAGTGCACAAACATAACAGCTTTCAAACGTGGAAACATCGTTTGTTTATCGTTTATTGGGGAAAAAAGCTAAAGCTTTTGATATTGAAAATATGTCCAGTATGGTTTTGTTACTCAAGATTGAATAATAATAATAAATTTACAATCGAGTAACAATAGAAACAATTCGGAGTTGAGTGACAATCAGGGGCGGATTTCGCCCCTGGGCGATCATAACCATTTCGCCCCTGCTGACTACCCCTAATTTTTTTTTAATGAAGATGAAGATGATTTTCGCCCCCTTTAACTTTTCGCCCCTGGCGATCGCCCATCTCCGCCCTATGGTTAATCCGCCCCTGGTGACAATACAGACAATTAAATGTCAAACAGAATAACCTTAACCGCCAATAATTGACATTGACATTGACATTATATTGGACATATAACCATCGCAACCCTTAATGCCCGCGCGGGCGTGAAGAAGCATTTTTTGTCCCGGTATCTACGATGTATTATGTCACTTTATGCTCATGTAGGACAGAAAATCTATTGCAGAGCTGTATAATATTATCGGTGCAATTGGTGGTACCGGTATTAGAGACCCTAAAACGGACCCGGAAGTGTACATCACCCTTTAGTGTAATTCTGCAGTTACTCTACAAATTGTTGCAGATTGAGATTTGAAATTTATCGATATATTTGTTGGGGGTATCCTGGGTCTGTTAGGGTCTCTAGAATTCTTAGAAATTGTGATTTATTTTTTAAGGCAAAAATCAAAGGCTCAAAATCGAAAATCAAAGGCTATTCTTTCCCAATAACGAATTCATCATTGGTGATAAGGCGTATCCTGCAATACAATAGTGTATACCACCATATATTGACCGTGGCTCACTCACAGAAGCTCAAACATTTTAATGAAATCCATGCAAACACACGTCAAACTATTGAGAGATCTTTTGCAATTCTATTTAGACTGTTTCGCAAATTAATAGTTATGTAACCAAAAACTGTATTACTAAGCGTCGAGATCATTAATCGCCGTTTAATACACATGTTGGTTAAATAACTGTTGATCTACGAAACCGTTCATTAGAATTATCTGTAGTGTGTTTGTAAATTATTATGTTTAGGTTAGTAACAGTGCAGTTACTAAAATTGCAACACGGTGTAGTTACATTACTGTCGGTAGAATTTAAATTTATGTTAATTTAGTTATCTTTTATGGTGGTAATATTTTGTGCTTTAGCAGTTGTAGAGCCACGAGGACATTGACTAACTATAAACAGACACCCCAACGAGCCAGTTTATCAACATCTACCAAAAATTGCGGATAGATGGCGCAGCGATAACGAATGTCGCTTTGGCAGACGCATTATAAATCCGGGCGGCGACGCAAATGATGTGTACGTACCGACCTAACGTCAACTATGGTGAACTAGATGGCGCGGCGAATGTCCGGGGATGTCCGGGGAGTACCAGTTTGATTTTACACGCTTGATTATTTAATGTCGCTTTCCTTTAAAATGGTACAACTACACAATAATATAAATGTGAGTGGATCACGCGCGCAACCACAGCGGTCCTATTCCCTGTTTTCTTTCTTTACACCGATGCTGGTTATTGTACGTTTAGCCGTTAATAGTATGAAATATTTGTATTGCATATTAAATTATGTAGAATAAAAGCTTAGTGCAAAGCCATGCAACATTTATATAAATTTTTATATATTTATAGAATGCAAAAAATTATTGAAAGAATATTTCCTTAAAGCAATTGGAATTTATTCATAGCTAATTTTCATTTTTAAATGCATGCATTAAATATTTCGTAGGGCATAACATCAAAGTGATAGCAAAATTGACCAAAATAGTAATTAAATTAAAATCGGTTCCGGGGGAAATCTGTGAACATTAACAAATAAAATTGACGCTATATCAGGTAAAAATCCCGACCTAAAAATAGTTCAAGAATTTGGTATGACAAATAATTTTACAATTTGCGAAAAATATCAAATACATGCGCATTGCTTTATTTATGCCACATTAATAAGCTGTGACGTTGAGAGAAGCTTTTCGACTTTTAACTTCTAAAAGAACATTATTGAATATCGAAAATTTGGAGAGAGTAGTAATAGCAAATGTTAACAGTAAAAACTTGTTAACTAAATAAATAATATTAATACAAATTATTGCTAAAATCATTTGATATTATAGGGACAAGTTATTTACGCACTATCCGTTCGTGGAGTATAGAGTATCAAAGCGTACCTACGTCGCTGTACTTGGC
The DNA here is from genome assembly GCA_964023965.1 of Melinopterus prodromus. NCBI lineage: Eukaryota > Metazoa > Arthropoda > Insecta > Coleoptera > Scarabaeidae > Melinopterus > Melinopterus prodromus. The sequence continues at coordinate 32,507,309 of OZ030391.1, read as the reverse complement.
CGCCTGAGAAATCGATCGTTATATCGGCCTGATGTATACAGTCATCCTTTCTCGTGACGGCATATCGAATTATTACATGGGCCAATGTTACTACGGTTTCGAGGTAAGCGCAATTCATGGGAGTACGGTGTTACATATGCAGGTGCTATTGCTGGACAAGCACCGCTTCATACCTCAGGTGTCATTAGTTGTCCAAATTCCGCGCGGCTCTGGGCCCGTCTGTTACATACCTTCTTCAGTATTAAAATAAAATCTACAATCGTTAACAGAGATATTTTCGTAACAAAGAGAAACTGCAATTTAATCTTCAAAAGTTCAAATGTTTGGCTACAAATCAGCGTAGATTCCACGCACGATACACATAATATAGAATTATATCTCAATTATATCTCAACTGCGCGTAATATTTTGAGGTTATTGCAATACCGTTTGTCAATTTATCGCCAGAATTATAATGCTTATTTTGGCTATTTAAAATTTACTTATAATATACCGGGTGCGGCAAAAGTCAGTTTACGCTGTCGGGTATTCGTGAATGCGCGTTTTTTTTTATTTTTCATGTTATATCTTTTCGGAAATAATTTTTTTTGCCATTATTTTTTTTGCGTTTTTCTCTCATATGCAAATCGGTAAACTGACTTTTGCCGCACCCTGTATAATATACAGTGGGAGACGTCGGGAAGTTAGGGGTCAGCTGGGTTCTATTACTTTCCGGACATTTTTGTATTATACTGTATAATTTACGCATACTTACCAAGTTTGTAATAAAAACTGGTTTAAACATTATACGATAAAGTAGGAAATAAATTAAAAAGCAGTAACACCTATTGCTTACTTTAGGATTTATTTGTTGCTAATTTTTTTTAACTTTACATTTTCTTTTAGTGTTTTGGCACTCTTAAAAATAATATAATTTTTGCACTCTTTTTGGAGTTTAATTCGAATCAAACTTTGCACCAACAAAGAAATATGTAAAATACAACCTTCATTGACAGTGGCCAGAGTCGGTTTAATCTTTGAAAATATTCTTTGATGAATGCGTCGCACAATGAATTTTTTCTGGCTAAATTTATCGAATAATTTTACAAAACCATCTAGAGCTGTTTTGACTATAATAAATAATAACTGTGACGGTATCACCAGACCTGTTGCGCCGTCACCTGGCTTTGACAACTTATAGGACTTATGAAATATAAATTGCTCATTTTCTATCGACACGGTGTCGGAGGTTTTGCTGACAAGTATATCGCGGCAGAAGGTACATTTTGTTTTTTAAGGCTTTGCTGAGCTAAATAGCCGGCAAAGTATTTAATACTATAAAGCTCCAACGTTTCTTCTTGTTGCGTGATATCTTGTAGCACAAAGTTTTCTTCGGATATCTCTGTAGATGTGTCTGAATTAGAATCATTAATGCGTTCTGTAGTAACTACGTCTTTAGAGATAGTGGACGCATCTTCTATTTGCATGTCAAATAAATCTTCAACCATCTCCTCTGCATCTAAGGTTTCGCAGTTACCATGACGAGCTCGTTTCAGAAGTGAATTTACTGCTTTTGAACGAAACATTGTACGAAATGTCCGAGCTGTTGGGTTTGGGTTATATCCTCCCCTTTGTCGAATTGTCGAAAAGTAGTGTTCCAGGATGTCTTGATTGAGTTTGTTTGTCAGGATATACACAGATGTATCTTTCTCCCGTTCACTCTCAAAAACCATTAAAATGCCAGCAATAGTTTGTTCTAAGCCTGTAAAGCAAGGTGGCCTTGTTTTTGCACCATTCTTATCAAGTTTAAATACCTTTGGCATCCATTCTAACCCATTCTGCAGGGTTTGTAGCACAGTAGAATTTTCATGGTATAGCGCACATGCATAAGGGTTTCTCGAAAACAAAAAATATTGTTGATTTTTTCCAAAAACAATGCTGTATTTGCTGCAGAAGTTGATGTTATCTCCTTTGTGTCAATGCCCGTTTTTAACGCGCTTGCTACTGTATGGCTGAATATTTGTGCGGCCAATTTCACTGACATTTTCTGGAAGCCCTTAGGATATATATCCCAGACAACACAAAGTAATCCCATGGATGTCCATAAAGCATCCGTCAGTGGACTACTAAACGTCCGTAGTACGTCCATTACTGTCCAGTGGACGCTCACTGGACGTCCTTTCTGCATCCGTTTGTCACAACATTGGACATCCATCAAGCGTACGTCATCAACATCATTTGGACGTCCCGCCCTGTGTGCTGTGTGAACGTCCAGAAGTGGACGTTTTTTTGGAAATTGTAGTACAATAAATACCGTTAAATCTCGAATGCAACGTTTTCTTTCTTATATAAAATAATACAAAAGATATATTACTATAATATAATTACATTTTTTTTATTTTAGGGATTCTACCAGATGTCTCGAGGCGAAGATCGAGGGAAGAAGAATATTCGTCAATGAGCACAGCATGCAATTTATAACATTTGAACCTGGGTGTTTTCCTTTTTCTTGGCCCGTTCAGTACAACGCCGAAGCCATTTCGCAATGGCCACCTCTGCATCTTTCTCTGAACTATTTTCAAACACTTTAAGAGCTGCTTCTGGAAAAGATAACGTGATTAGAAATGTATACAAAATAAATGAAGTTAGATATGTACTAACTTTTTAACAGTTCGTTCAATTTAAGTGAAGAGAATTTAGATTTCTTCAGGCGTCCAAAGTAGCTGTAATTTGAAGCAAATCTATTTGTTATTAGCTTCTGAGTGGCTCTGTACACTAGTTCGTAGACATCTTTCCCCCCTGACGTGGCCACGTCTCTTACCTATAATAATATTACGATTTTAAAAGTACATAATGAATGAACGATCCGAGTATGTGATCTTACCGCAGAATTCATTTGCACGTCTCCATTGAGATAATCTTCCAAGTGCTGTAAATCTGTGTCACAGTCTATTGGGAGATTTAAGATAGTGACGATAGTGACTGTGTCATCAACAGTAGAGTGAGTCTTTTGGTCCATTTTCCTTTTTATTTCGGTTATATCCTCCCCTAGATCTGTTATAGTGCTTTGGAGGATATTTTGTTTTCGTATTATTTGCTTCAAGTATCCTATAAATAGATAGCGATCTTATATAAACCATTCAACCAATTTCAATTTCAAGCAATGGTTTAAATAGTTTATAAGACGATAGGTTTGTATAAGCTTACCAGTTATCTGCTGTAGTTCTGTCATACTATGGCCAGATGAAATATTTTCTGTATTATTATTATTATTATGTGTAGTTGCTGAAACCAGGGCTGTCCTAACATTCTTGTCTCTCTCATTTTCATTTGTGTACAGATTCCTTTCTATCTTCTTTTCAATCCCTACGACAAAACAGACTAGTTAGAAGTTTATGTAAAAGTGTGGATTAGACAATTGGATTCAATTTTTATATTATATGAAAACCATTCAAACGAATTCGCAATGGTTTGTATAAGACCATGGTTAGTGTAAGCTTACCAGTTATCTGCTGCAGCTGTGGCGTACCATGGCCAGATGAAATATTTTCTGTATTGTCAAAAAAATGTGTAGTTGCTGAAACGTTGTCTGTCCCAACACTGTTGTCTCTATCAATTTCATTTGGGTAGCGATTCCTTTGTATATTCTTTTCAATCCCTACGACAAAACATACCTATTGGAAGTTAATGTGAAAGTGTGGATTAGACAATTGAATTGAATATTGATTCAATTGTGATATGATTATTTGTTAATTCTGATTAGATACTATAAGAGATTTATTTTTTTTATTTAGATTTGTTATACAAAATTAGGATTTATTTTTTATTTGTTATGTTTTACCATCTGTGTTTTCTGTTTTGTGAATTTCATGTCACCAGTGTAAACTGATTAATGAATTTCAATAAATGATTTTGATTTTGATTTATATTATTTAAATCACAAGCGTTACTCAAAAGTTACCTCTATATTTAGGTGGGACTGGTAATGAACTGGGAGCATCAGCATCATCTGACTCACTAAGTTCAAACGATGCGAATCTTGTTAAGGTTGTTGTCAGAATCTTCCTTCTTTTACGATGCCCTGAATCCGAATGAGAAGAATCAGCTTGTGAATCTAAATCACTCATAAAAGTTGCTTTCTCTAGTTTTTTCCTTGCAAAATCATAGTCATCTAAGAATTTGGAGCATAATGTAATATAGAAATGCAATTCTAATGGTAACTTACCAAACACGTTGTTTCTAAACGAGGTGAAGGGATATTTTTGCCATGACTCAACATCCGGAGGCTTGCAGTTTTTGATAGCTGTGTTGATTCTGTCTACTCCATGGGGGCCAAAAGCAATGGTTTCCACATAACCATGTTGTTGGCACCGCTTCAACCGCGTTTTCATCCGGCTTACCAGTTACTTTCACAACTTCGTCACAGCATGAACAGACCAGACCTAAAGTGGAATACGCAGAAAACGCTACACGTCGTAAACTATCCGCCATTACAACACGGCATAGACAGGAACACGGGCACCCAACCGTCCAACGCGCAACCGCAATGGGCTAGTGGTAGGCGAGGTTGCCAGATAAGTCAGCTAATCCTCCGTGCCAGATTGTTGGTTATTTTTATGCCTATTATTCTCATTTCGTCTCAATTGTTATTTATCAATATAGCTTAAAGTTGTTTATTTAAAACGTCGCAGTTCATAAAATTCGGAATAGAATTTGCATTTTACTTTTCACCCTGTTATCAACGTACAAATACTATAGTGAAATCTGACAACCACGCACTTCTTACCAAATCTGTATTATGGCGATAAACTTTAAAAACTGGGAAGGCCCTCTCCTTTTTCTGTATTTGGTACTTTTTATAATCTGGATACCTATCTATTCAGGGATATGTAGGATAATCGGCGCTAGGTAGTCGATATTTCTTAAAAATGTTGCAAACTAAACGATTGTTCAGGTAATTTTCTGCACTACTGTCTACCTACGTAGAATAATATTTTTATTGACGGATTGAAGGGGAATATAAACTATAACAAACTATAACAGGCGTCCACATGAAGTTAATTGGCTATGTAGGTCTGAAATGTCTGGACAGTTATAAATGGATGTCCATAGGACGTATTTTGTAATTGTCCATAGGACGTCCGTATGAAAACGTCCATGTATCGTCCATTTTTAGTCCGTGGACCGTCAGACGTATAATGGACATAATAGGGACATCCATGGGACTATTGGTGCTATCTGGGATGTTTCTCGGTTATTTTAACCATTGCTCTACTCCTTTTGTTAGTGTCAATACTCCAACACTTTCGCACATCTTCGAAGCTAACCATTTGCTTATCCACTTCAAAATCTGCTACTAACAAATTATTTCGAAGATTTTTTATCAGATGGGGAGCATCGAAGAGGGCAGCAACTTTTGTTCCATTAACATAGAAGTATGGGTTCGTCTTGGTGGCGTTCAAAGATTTGTATGCGCTTTGATTTGTTGTACCTTGATAACATATTGTTGCTAAGGGAAGTAATCCAACAGACTCACATTTTTCAATCACTTCAGCAATAATCGGCTTCAAGTGTTTGGCTGTAACACCTGTGTGTGTCAAAAAATAAGCCAAAGTTATTTTCCAGGAAGCGTACAAACCTCTCGCCATGAAAACTAAAGCATATCGAGCAGTACGCTTTGTACGTCCCAACTGACCCAGATCTTCAAAACCTTCTATCAAATCTAAGGATTTATTATATTCGAGGAATTCCTTAATTGCCATTTCATCAAAACAAATGGCACACTTACGGTCAGATGTAGACCAGCCTTCTAATTTTGTCTTTATTTGTGCCAAAAAAAAAGCATTAAATCCAGGTAAGAATTTTGACTGCCCTAGCCATCGCTGAATTGTGCTAATTCCGGGAAGCACAATTTCATTGCGTAGGTGATTATAAGCCGATGGACTTTTGTAATATAATGCCAAGGCAAATTTTTTTTCATGATTTTGCCATTTACACCCTCGACGCTTCATTTGCATTTGAATTATTGTTTAGCATGATTTTCGTGTAAATTTTTTTTCGTTTATTAGTTGTTCAAGATTCAAAGCCTTTTTCCTTTTCAATTTTGAAATAATACCTCGTTTGGTGGACAAGAGTTTACCTTGTTGACGAATGTGTTGCTTCAATTTCTTCTTTCTGGGAGACTCTGGCAGGTTTTCATAAGTCTCCTCCAACTTCCTCTTGACTCCACTATCTTCGGGCAGTTCAATTAGTTATTCCACCCAGCTTGAAGTTGAAGGTCCAGGTGACGGTGTTCTACACTGAGGTCGCTGTTGTTGGTTCTGTGGTACGTACACAATTGATGGTGGAACTATTGAAGCAGATTGATCAGATTGGTCATCAGGTAAAACTTGAGTGTAATGCCGAGGAATGGCATTCTTTTTAAGACGAAGGCTTGTAGAAGCATTGGCATAACTATCATCACTGAAGTGGTGGGTGCAAATATGTCGATGTGCAAGAACTTCTTTGCCTAGCAGTGCTAAAGACGCGTTTCCTGTAACATCAAATCAATATTTAATAAATTTATAATAAAAAAAAATAAATACTAATAATCCATAACGTGACGTTCCCTAACAGGTCGAAACATTTTGAATTATAAAGTTGTTAAAATAGTAATGTGTATATTTTCGGCATCTCAACGGTGCAATCTATAAAATCAAGCGAATTTCAAAAAGTGACCAGCTGGTGTTTTTGCTAGTTTTACCAAACAATAATTTTTTTGCTGCATTACTTTTCGGAGAAAGTAAAGACCATTTATAAAAAACAAAAAAAGTGACCAGCTGGTAATTGGTTGCTTTTATACTGCCAGGAAATAAGTTTTCTAAACTTATCCCTTATTTGAAAAATAAATCCCTATTATAAAAAAATAATAACCGTTAATATAACTAAACTGAAAATACAATTGCAGTTAATTCTTAAAAATTACGCACTTTATGGATATTGTTGCTCCTGTAGTATTTTCTTCTGCAACATTTATATGACCAACATCTTTACTGTATGCAGTATAAAAACAATAAATTAAAAGAAGTGTAAACATATCTGATTGTTCCTTTGGTTTTATATTTCTGGAAACAGAATGCTATTGAAGCTGGTGATTATTAAAACCTGAAAACGTGTAAAATTAATTTATGAAAACTGTTGCATGAATTTTTAAATAATACTACCGCCCATAAGTAGATAGTGCATAAATATATATAAAAAAATCTGATGTAGCCAGACACATGACTTTATCATACAATATATAAAATTAATAGTTTAGCTGCATGAGATTCTATTTGATTAAGATCGATCGTGTCTGCATTAAAATAAAACGAATTAGCCAGGAGTTGACGGATATTTTGATACTATTGACAGTAGGTATTGTCAAAAAATCAGCAATTGAGACTACCTACTGTCATTAGAATGAAAATATCTGTCAAATCCTGGAGCCTTTTATATTAACACACACGAACGATCTCGATCAAATAGAATTTGCTCATGCAGCTAAACTAATTAATTTTACAAAAAATGTCATATACATAAATTATTCAGAATTTTCTCTACTTTAATTTATTATATGTAAAACGGAGAAAATAAAAGCCTCGATAACCTTTGTAGTAAAAATATATTAATTGGTACCGGTTTTGGCAGTAATTAACTTGCCATCATCAGCCCAAGTCTACAAAATACACAAAACATCAAGCATACACAAACTAATTCAAAATAGGGGGAAAAACTTATGGTCAATAAGTCAATTCGTACAAACTATACAATCAGAAAACACAGCGCACTTACAATACATTACAATTATATTTTTACTACAAAGGATATCGAGGCTTTTATTTTCTCCGTTTTACATATATTCTTCACATTTGTCAATGGATCTCTTCAAATCAAATTAATTTATTATTTAACTATTTTAACGAAATTATAAAAATTGCGGTTTATTTACCAAATCGTTAAGAAATGCTAACAGTAAACATTCAGTTCATTTGAACAAAAAGCTTTTCAGCTCTAAATTTTGTCATCAAACTTCTAAATATAAATAAACAATAGTGATGTGAGGGATAAGGTCCAAACGCGAAGAAAGCAAAACACCAAAAATACTAGCTGGTTATCTTTGTCAAATTCGTTTATTTTTATAGATTGCGCCGCTGAGTTACCGGCTCGTCACCGGCGCCGGCGTACCGTTTCCTTAAAAACTATTAATGTAAAAACTATTAACAAATAGCAAAAGAATGGCAAAAAATATGGTCACGATGATTTTTCAGTTTACGATAAATGCACCGCTGACTTACCTGGTCTAACTTCACACACTGTTCTTAAAAAATATAAAAAAGAGACTCTCAAACGTCCGAAATAAACTATAAAACAATTTCAAACGTCTTGCTTGCAAAAATTAAATATGTCAATTTGGAGGGGCCAGAGACTGTCGAACGTGCGAAATAGACTATCATATACCTTCAAACTACATACTATCAAAAGATTGCAAATGAAGAAACAAATCAATTTAGGGGCCGAATTCACAGAGATTCACAGCGTCAGTGCATATACACTGTGGGCAAAAAAAAACGGTACAAATGTTCAATTACTTCTATTTCCAAAGATTTTAAGTAAATTAAAGCAAGCATTTCTTTGAAAGACTAATTTCTTATGTTGTGAAGATTGAAAACATACCATGTTCGCAATTCCACTTCTTCTTTTTCAATAAAAACAGCAAAAAACGATGCTTCAAAATTTCACCCTGTAGACAAAAAAAAATCGCCCTGTATTCGATGCAATACAACCTCTGCTGTCCCTTTTGACCAAAAGAAAAAAAATCCATTACCTACTAATTTTATTACAGCTTGCATTTCACATTAAATTGACACGATGTTATCAGAAATGTTGCATAGCCAAACATAAAACAACATAACTTTGGATTGAAACGTCCTGTTATTGCGAATATGGTACGGTTTCAATCTTCACACTACAGGCAATTCGTTTTTAAAAGAAATATTTGAATTAAATATTTGAAAATATGATTGGAAATAATAAAAATAATAAAAATTTGTACCGTTTTTTTTTTTTGGCCCACAGTGTATATTAATATAATTTTGCCGGTAGGGCTCCCTCGAAAAATTGTTCTATGTATCATTACTATTATGTAAAAACAAATTGTTTACCTGAATTTAAAATCCACATCTGCAACCGATCATGGTCCTTGATTGGAAATTCATGCATCATTAATTTTGGATCTGTTCGCTTACTTTTTTGGCAATCAATGTACTGGCACTTGTTTCCAGATGCCATGTTTACAGAATAATAATGCAAGAGGGTATTCACTGGCACTGGGCGCGATGCAGTTCGGGCATTCCCGAGATACGAATAAAGAGGCGGCATCTCGTGGCGAATAGTATAACCGCACTACACTACACATTGCTATTGTTGAGGTTTATGTCTTCACTAAAACTATCCAACATTTGTATTTCGCGCTCAAATGGATAGGTTAGACCCCAGCGCCCACTGGTTATTCCTATCCAAACCTACTGATTTAAGCGCGTCCACTTTTCTTATGTAGTTGGGGTATCTTCTATATATATATAATCAATGCACGAGGAGCATCCATATTGTCGTTCTACAATTTTTTTTCCGCTGTGTGGTTTTTCTACTGCACAGAATTTTCTATGTAGCCTTCTGCGACTACAGTAGATTTCTAGCCTCCAAGCCGTTTAATAACTGCAAAGTCTCCACCGCTGTTAGATAGTATTGACGCAGAAGAACGCCGAAAACAATGCCCAGTGTGCAGACGCGGGTTTTCCAAATTTTAAAAAACTTGCTATGGTTGCCGGTAATTTGGAAAATGCATTAATGCCAACCGGCTGTATAGAGCTTCCATTGTATTAAACAAAAGTGTGCTGCAGTATACTATCTAACCAAATTAAGCAACGTGTTTTGTTGGTTTTCTGCAACAGTGAATATTTTGCTCGTGTAGGTTTTCGATGGCTTCATTCATATTCTATTAATATTCATATTATTTTTATTGATCTATGTTGTATATCATTACAACTCATATTTTATTCCAAGTAATACTACCACACACATAGAGGTACAATAGATCACCCGTTGTTCCATCACACCATAATAAGCAAAAAGCAAAAAATGAGACAAATCAGCACACAAACGCCGAGCAGTTAAGGTATACAATAAACAAAAAAGATATTCAAAGCTAACCCAATACGAATAAAACATTGCTGCAAAATTAGTACATAGTACAAGTAAAAATACATACATACATCATCATTCTGAAAACCCAAATATAAACTGTCATAAAACGCCTGTCGATCCCGCCCGAACGCCGGCGCCGCGTTGCAAGCACGCCAGCAGGCACCAAAAGTACTAAAATTTGGATCCTAAATCTTGCACATCATCACATTCTAATTTTAAAGTTTATCTTTCCGCATTGTGCCAGCTAGTCCAAAAATCAGTGCTACCTACATATACAATGCAATGTTATTACAGTTATAGAACTTCTTTATTTTGTATCTGTTTACCTTTGTAATTAAAAAACCGAACAACTGGTTGTTCGGTGCGTCAGAAATAAATTTTTGAATGTGTTATTTCTTGAGTACTTTAGATTTCTTTGGTATACAATCCTATTGTTCCCTCTTGATGAATATAATTAATTTAATAAATTTGCTAATATCTGTTTGCTTTCAATATTAATGTCGCTTCGTCGCTAGCATTGAATATTTCGGCCATAAACTAGCAATTAATCCTTGTTTCTCTACACACCAAGCAGATAATTCCGAGTAAGTTTTTTCGTAAATGGCTCTACTTTTAGATGGTAATAAACTTTGCGACGCGTTATTTGCACTTTCTGCCAAATCGGGCGGTGTCAAAATCAGGTCATCTTCTAACATGTCAATTTCCATTGTTCTTTGACTTTTATATTAATCGGGGCAGTCAGCAATCGCAATAGGTACACCGGTTACGGCAATTCTAACCTCTCCATTGCGTTTTCGAAGAATATGGTTCAAAGACATTGTATATCATAATGCTTAGTCAACAAATTGAGTTCAAGTTTATGTGATGAAATGTGATGCCAAGACCACTGGTAGTAACGAATGAATGTTTTCAAATAAAAATAGGTATTTGTTATTGAACAATTAGGTGTGTGAATGCAACAATAATAAGAAATCGAAAAATTGATGGCTGTGTTTATTGTAACAAAATTCTGCTCTGATTAATTTATGAATGTTTTAAAGTTTCTTGAGATTGCAGCGACATTTTGAATAATGGCGTGTGCAGATATCTGCATGGCCTAGCCAGCTATGAAATGATAATGGTACTGATGAATCAGAAGAATTAATCAGGATAATAATTACATTAATTATGGACAAAAAGTATATTTGACAAATGGGGAATCACGTAAAATGTCAGGAGCGGATAATTGAGACTATAAGTAGCAGACCACAGATTTTTAACATGCGGATGAATGTATTGATGTATTTGTGTATGTATGGAAATAAAAAGTATTTATAGAAGATAATTAGATCATTATGAGTAAATGAAGTAAATTAAAGAAATAGAGATACACGTGAAATAAGACAAAATAAGAGTAAAATGATGAAACAATCATAACGCAGTGATAAATGCATGAACGTATTAGAGAGTTTATGTAAATTTTCCGGAAGTATAGAAATAATAAGTAGAAGTATTGTTATATAGTATTGTATGTTTTTATTTTTAATAGTATAAGTTGTATTTTCAGAGTTTGGCTTAATAGGGTGTAATTTTTTTTAATGTACATTACTGTTTATTTGTGATTGTGTGTTTTAGAGGTCAAAAGGTAGAGGTGTTCGAATTGGTCAGTGGCTAAGGACGTAACTCAAACCATGCCATGTTTGCCTACATCGTGGACGATGTTTTTTTTTGTGCACAGGGAAGTGTTACGTTGAGCGTTTAGAGGCATAACATAATCAATTATTAAAGTCAGCTTAGAATTATTGTACATGTCCCATGGCCAAGGCATGTGTATTAAGAAACAGAAGTTAAGAACTATACCATTGTAACATACAACGAATAAATCGACGTGAATGTGAAGCGTGTTTATCCCCTCGGGGAAGCTACCATCTCCGCTACAGCCCCACAAAGATGCAAAGACGTTAATGTGATTACCCACAAAGGGGCCACCACTTCTTTATATCGTCACAGTATAATACAAATATTCAAACAGGAAATAAAATTGATGTTTACTAAGTTAAGTTAATATTAGTTTGATTCTATATTACTGACGAGTTTACGTAATAACCATTTTCCCTTGAATTTATTCATCTATATGAGCTGTTTAGCAATAAACATTAGCGATTCCTAGTTACCAAACTTCCATCTAGCCCCAATAGGTGTCACGACGGGTTTGTTTAATTCGAAAACTCGGATTGCAGGTCCTGAAGTGACAAATAAAACCTATAAATTTCCATCGCCTCTGTAGCTCAACTGGGAGAGCTTTCAACCGGCAATTGGAGGGTTCCTGGTTCAAATCCAGGCGGAGGTGTTTTTTCCAAAAATTATCCTCACCTGGGTTAATTATCATTCGCTTCTTTAGTTTGATTCTATATTACTGACGAGTTTACGTAATAACCATTTTCCCTTGAATTTATTCATCTATATGAGCTGTTTAGCAATAAACATTAGCGATTCCTAGTTACCAAACTTCCATCTAGCCCCAATAGGTGTCACGACGGGTTTGTTTAATTCGAAAACTCGGATTGCAGGTCCTGAAGTGACAAATAAAACCTATAAATTTCCATCGCCTCTGTAGCTCAACTGGGAGAGCTTTCAACCGGCAATTGGAGGGTTCCTGGTTCAAATCCAGGCGGAGGTGTTTTTTCCAAAAATTATCCTCACCTGGGTTAATTATCATTCGCTTCTTTAGTTTGATTCTATATTACTGACGAGTTTACGTAATAACCATTTTCCCTTGAATTTATTCATCTATATGAGCTGTTTAGCAATAAACATTAGCGATTCCTAGTTACCAAACTTCCATCTAGCCCCAATAGGTGTCACGACGGGTTTGTTTAATTCGAAAACTCGGATTGCAGGTCCTGAAGTGACAAATAAAACCTATAAATTTCCATCGCCTCTGTAGCTCAACTGGGAGAGCTTTCAACCGGCAATTGGAGGGTTCCTGGTTCAAATCCAGGCGGAGGTGTTTTTTCCAAAAATTATCCTCACCTGGGTTAATTATCATTCGCTTCTTTAGTTTGATTCTATATTACTGACGAGTTTACGTAATAACCATTTTCCCTTGAATTTATTCATCTATATGAGCTGTTTAGCAATAAACATTAGCGATTCCTAGTTACCAAACTTCCATCTAGCCCCAATAGGTGTCACGACGGGTTTGTTTAATTCGAAAACTCGGATTGCAGGTCCTGAAGTGACAAATAAAACCTATAAATTTCCATCGCCTCTGTAGCTCAACTGGGAGAGCTTTCAACCGGCAATTGGAGGGTTCCTGGTTCAAATCCAGGCGGAGGTGTTTTTTTCCAAAAATTATCCTCACCTGGGTTAATTATCATTCGCTTCTTTAGTTTGATTCTATATTACTGACGAGTTTACGTAATAACCATTTTCCCTTGAATTTAATTTTGTATTCTTATATAGTGCTTTCTCTGCGGCGCTTCGGATTTGCGCCATGAGTAGCATGAAATCAACGTTGAATGTGGCGCATTTGAACGTCCGTTCGTTAACTGCACATTTCACAACAGTAAGGCAATGTATTCTGTCATCTATCTATGATATTGTTGCTGTAACCGAAACCTGGCTGACTTCTGAAACCGACTCTGCTGCTGTGGATATACCTGGTTACATTTTGTGCCGAACTGATAGAGAGGGCCGCGGAGGCGGAGTTGCAATGTACGTAAGTGATAATCTTTCTTTCGAACTTGTTGATTCAGTAGCAACATCTGATTGCGTGGAACAATTGTGGCTAAGTATTGGGGGAGCCGCCTCTTCGATTGTGGGGGTTGTTTAACGACCTCCCCATGGTCAGTTTATGAATTTTCTTGAGACATTTGAGGAGACTTTGCTTACTGTTTTTTGCCAGAATGATAAGATCATTATTTTTTGCGACTGCAATATTAATTTGCTTGACTTTAGTAGTGGTATTGTCTCAAGATTTAATGCAGTGTTAAATATGTATGCCCTAAAACAAATAATTGATGAACCAACTAGAATTGGGTTTAATTCAGCGACACTGATTGACTTTATAATTTTGATGCAAATGCAAATGTAGCTTCTAGTGGGACAGTCGACATGTCGTCTGTGTCGGATCATATGATTTATACCGCTTTGGAGTTTGATAAGCAGGACAAAAAGCCGCTGTTGCGAACGTACCGTGATTTCTGTAATTTTAATTATTCACATTTTGAGGAACACTTGAGGCACATGCCATGGTTTCACATTTATTATATTGCGAATATTACGGATAAGGTTGATTTCTTTAATGCGAATGTTCTGCGGTTGTTTGATGCTCATGCCCCTTTTGTAACGAAAAAGTTTACCAGACCCAATGCACCCTGGAGAACACCGGTTATACATGAATTGAATGTCCTAAAAAACTCGGCATGGAAGAAATTCAGGAGGACTGGCTTACAGGAACATTTGGGTTACTACAGGTCTCTGCGTAACCAGTATAATTATGCATGTAAAAAGGAAAAAGAGGTATACTTTGGCAATAAACTTAAAAGTACTGGTGACACTAGGGACGTGTGGCGTGTGCTGCGGAGTCATGGCGTTGTTCAGGGTAGGAAACTTGGTTGCCATTGGTTTTGAGGGATGTGGAGAAAATTAATGATGTTTTTATTAACTTTGTCACGGACAATAATGATGCTGATGGGCAGACCGTCACATTTTACGGTTCCAATATGTTGAAGGACTTTGCTGCGGAGTTTAACTTTAAAGAAATTACGGAGGATGAGTTACTTTCAATAATTGTGCGCTTGAAATCTATGTCTTTTGGCGATGATAACATAAATTTGCATATGATACGATTGTGTTGTCCGTTTTTGCTGCCGATAATCCTGCATATTATAAATTTTTGTTTGCGAGAGAGTGTATTTCCTGATTGTTGGAAGAAGGGCCGCGTTGTACCTATACCTAAAGTTAATAATCCTAAAGACTTTAAAGATCTAAGGCCAATCACTATATTACCAACCATGTCTAAGATACATACTTGAAAGGGCCGTCGATGTTCAACTTCGACATCATTTAGACCAATATAATATTTTACCGGAAAGACAATCAGGCTTTAGACCGGGGCATAGTTGTCAGACGTCCTTGCTGGATATCACAGATGACATCTTGAAGAATTGGGATGCGGGTAAATGCACCGCCTTAACTTTGCTAGATTTCAGCAAGGCGTTTGACAACATTAATCATGAAACTCTTTTGTCGCTACTTCATTACATCGGCCTGGGAAACGCGGCAATTCTATACTTTGAAAACTACTTAACCTCTCGTAGTCAATATGTAACTTTGGGTGAATCCGCATCGACGTCATTGCCATTGTCTAGAGGAGTTCCGCAGGGAAGCATAAGTGGGCCACTGTTATTTATCCCAGATTTTCGGTCAGATCTCTGGGAATTATCATCTGTATGCCGACGACTCGCAGATTTATCATTCCTTCGCAGCAATCAACACACAGCAGATTGTGGAGACAATCAATGCGGATTTGTACCTTATTGACAACATTTCAAGAAAGCACTGTTTAAATATTAATCCTCATAAAACCCATATGGTACTCTTTGGAGGTGGGAAACAGTATGACACGGTGGCTGAACAACTAAAACATGTTAAATTAAACAACATAAGTCTTGCCGTACAGTCGGAAGTTCGAAGCTTGGGAGTGACCTTGGATAGGACATTGAGGTTTGAGACTCACGTATCCTCTTTGGTAAGGAAGTCGGTTGCGGGATTGATAATGTTGTTTCCCAGCCGTCGTCTGTTGCCTCAAAATGTAAAAAAGACCCTGTGTGATGCTCTAATATTGTCAAATTTTAACTTTTGCGACGTTTTGTATGGGCCTTGTTTGACGGTAGCAACGTCAAACAGAATACAGTTAATTCAAAATTCTTGCCTACGATTTATCTTTGGAATAAGAAAATTTGATAGAATATCGCATAGTCTAAAAACCGCTGTATGGTTGAACATGAGCAACAGGCGGCGGTTATATGCTGCATTTTTGTCCACAAAGTTGTGCACAGTCGGAGACCAGCATATCTTTATAATAAGGTTCGATTTCGAGCGGACGTTCATGGCCTTAATACCAGAGGGAGTACTCAGTACATTACAATCCCTAAACATAGAACATCACTATTCGAGCGGTCTTGTTCCTGTAATGCGGCGCAAACTTACAATAATATACCACACGGATTAAAGCAACTGGGCTTGACGGTATTTCGGAGGCGTTGCAGAGATATGTTATTTTTGTTACAGTAATAAGTTGTAATTTAGGGTTAAATTTGGTTTTTACCTTTAAGTTTAAGTCAGGGGAATTTAATTTTAGGTTTAAGGTTCGGTATGAAAACCAGGCACTGCGCCTGATACCGCACCTTTTGGTGCTTACATTCTAATTTAATTTGTTTATATTGTATCATTATTTGTTTATTTTGTATCATTATTTGCTTATTCTATTTTGTTTTTTTGTTTATTTTGTAATTTCGTTTTTGTATTACAATTTTTGAATTGCGTGTGGTGCACTAATAAAGGCATTTATTATTATATATATACCGGGTGATTCAAATTCGAGCCTCACCATGGGGATCTCGCTTATTAGTGGAGATAGAGCCTATGTTTAAATTTGGCAAAGTTTCGTATTTTTGTGCTAATCAATTATCTGAAAAGAAATTTAAGCTATCATTTTTCATTTTGAAGATATCCACAAAAAACTGAAATTTGAAGATATCGTTTTTAATTTTGTATTCAAAACCAAATATAGCTAGACATTTAAAACAAAAACATTCTACAGGTACTTTTTAACAAGGAATGCAGTGTTATTTTTTAAGTTGAAATAACATCAAAGATGGCGGCGTAACCATGGCCAACTTTTGTTTTTCTTATGGGCGCTTCGGCGGTCTGTAACCAAGCTCCAGTTGGGTACCTGAAGGTTTTTTGATTATTACACCATTATTTAAAAAAGAATGGTAACATGTTATACATTGCGGAAATGAGAAAAAACGCGAGCATCGGAAAATGCCAAAATTCAATATGGCGCCCATAAGAAAAACAAAAGTTGGCCATGGTTACGCGGCCATCTTTGATGTTATTTCAAATTAAAAAATAACACTGCATTCCTTGTTAAAAAGTACCTGTAGAATGTTTTTGTTTTAAATGTCTAGCTACATTTGGTTTTGAATAAAAAATTAAAAACGATATCTTCAAATTTCAGTTTTTTGTGGATATCTTCAAAATGAAAAATGATAGCTTAAATTTCTTTTCAGATAATTGATTAGCACAAAAATACGAAACTTTGCCAAATTTAAACATAGGCTCTATCTCCGGTATAAAGCGAGATCCCCATGGTGAGGATCGAAATTGAATCACCCGATATATATATATATATATATATATATATATATATATATATATATATATATATATATATATATATATATATATATATATATATATATATATATATATATATATATATATATATATATATATATATATATATATATAGAATATAGAAATTCTTCGGGTATCGATCAAAAAATTTTAAAACTCGCTTTTGTGGAAATTGCTATATTTCGGACAATATGTGTCCTTCTTCAGGCAGTTACACTCTACAAAAATGTACAAATAAAACAAATGAACAATCAATCAATAGCGAACTTACTCGGAGTTCATATAGGCGGCAAGTGTTTTTATTTCGACAGACATTTAATTAGACGATGGACATTTTTCACAGTTTACATGAGGCACGGGACAAGACGTATGCACACATTTACGGACGAGATACATTCGACTGGCCGACACGCTGTCTAGAGCGGTTGTGTGACAAGAAAAAGCAACCCCTTTCGGACAAGTTTTCCCCAAGCAATGGTGTTGATACCAGCTGTTAGAAAGTGAAAGTAGAATTTTCAATTGCATTATCATTACTACGTTTATTCTTATCACCTGGGTTAATTATCATTCGCTTCTTTAGTTTGAAACTGGATAATGTTGGAATAAATGATGCTGAGACAATCCACATCCTGTTTGAAATTAACAGTGTCATCATTAAAATTTATGTTATACATTTCTAAAAACATGCGATTATGATAATTATTTTCCACATCAAGTATTTTCACACTATCAAAATCAAACGCATGGTCGTTCTCAATGGCATGACAAGCCAAAGCACATCTCTTCTTCATTGTTCTGCAGTCACTCTTGTGCTCCGTAGCCACTGCGTGGTAACACCAATATATCTGCTCTGGCATCCAGTACAAGATATGGAATAAATCAGGTTCGTCTTATAAAGCAGCGGGGTTACATCTTTTATTTTACTGAAAACTTGTGCCAATTTCAATGGGTAATGATAGACTATTTTTATATTATCAGAAAAGAATGGTTGAAAGATTTTTTTGAGCTTTTGTGTAACTACAGGTAAAGACATTAACTTAATGTAGGACAATGGTTGGTTATTGGGTGGATCAAAAATACTTCTAGGTAAGGGAATATTTGTATTTGAAGAATACAATATCTTGTTGATAACTTTCAGTGGAAAACCATTGTTTATAAATACTTCCTGAAGTTTTTTAAGAGCTGAGGGCTGGAATTGAGGATCACATATCTTTAACACTCTGTTTTTTAAAGCAGTAATGGTATTAATTTTATGATTAAAGGAATGTCCAGAGTAAAAATTGATGTAACGACCCGAGTAGGTTGGCTTGGTGTACCAATCAACAGCCACAGAACCGCGGCCACCGTTCAGCATCCTACAGTCAAAAAACGGAACAAAACCATCATTTTCTAATTCAACAGTAAACTGTATATGAGTATTAAAATCGATAAATATCGTCAATGTGTCCTCCACACAGTCAGCCGGAATGCATGTGATAACATCATCAACAAACTTATATATAAAGGGCACATTGAAACTCAAACGTGGTAGAATGTTATCAAGTACATGATCCATTACCATGACAACCATTGATAACCAACCATTGTCCTACATTAAGTTAATGTCTTTACCTGTAGTTACACAAAAGCTCAAAAAAATCTTTCAACCATTCTTTTCTGATAATATAAAAATAGTCTATTATAACCCATTGAAATTGGCACAAGTTTTCAGTAAAATAAAAGATGTAACCCCGCTGCTTTATAAGACGAACCTGATTTATTCCATATCTTGTACTGGATGCCAGAGCAGATATATTGGTGTTACCACGCAGTGGCTACGGAGCCGCATCACTCTGCACAAGAGTGACTGCAGAACAATGAAGAAGAGATGTGCTTTGGCTTGTCATGCCATTGAGAACGACCATGCGTTTGATTTTGATAGTGTGAAAATACTTGATGTGGAAAATAATTATCATAATCGCATATTTTTAGAAATGTATAACATAAATTTTAATGATGACACTGTTAATTTCAAACAGGATGTGGATTGTCTCAGCATCATTTATTCCAACATTATCCAGTTTGATAAGAATAAACGTAGTAAATGATAATGCAATTGAAAATTCTACTTTCACTTTCTAACAGCTGGTATCAACACCATTGCTTGGGGAAAACTTGTCCGAAAGGGGTTGCTTTTTCTTGTCACACAACCTCTCTAGACAGCGTGTCGGCCAGTCGAATGTATCTCGTCCGTAAATGTGTGCACACGCCTTGTCCCGTGCCTCATGTAAACTGTGAATAATGTCCATCGTCTAATTAATTAATTAATTAATTATATATATAATTAATTATATATATATATATATATATAAACTGATGTAGAAATTCTTCGGGTATCGATCAAAAAATTTTAAAACTCGCTTTTGTGGAAATTGCTATATTTCGGACAATATGTGTCCTTCTTCAGGCAGTTACACTCTACAAAAATGTACAAATAAAACAAATGAACAATCAATCAATAGCGAACTTACTCGGAGTTCATATAGGCGGCAAGTGTTTTTATTTCGACAGACATTTAATTAGACGATGGACATTTTTCACAGTTTACATGAGGCACGGGACAAGGCGTGTGCACACATTGTAATGTCTTAATTTTCGTACATTTGTAGTGTCCTGAAGAAGGTGATGAAATAAAATACGCCGAAAGCTCGACAGAAGTAGAAAGAGTTTTATTATAAATCCAGTTGAATTCCCCTTAACCAACCAATTATACATTAAAAGCGACTGTATATATATATATATATATATATACAGTCGCTTTTAATGTATAATTGTATAATGTATATATATATATATATATATATATATAATGTATAATTATATATATATATATATATATACAGTCGCTTTTAATGTATAATTGGTTGGTTAAGGGGAATTCAACTGGATTTATAATAAAACTCTTTCTACTTCTGTCGAGCTTTCGGCGTATTTTATTTCATCACCTTCTTCAGGACAATACAAATGTACGAAAATTAAGACATTACAATAAAACATTTTAAAACAAACTTGAATACGTATTTTATTTACTCTTTTATTAGACTTACGTCGTAATTGAGTTTTTTCTAAGATTGGAGTACAGCGCATCACGAGTTAGTTTAGTTTCACCACTCTCCTCATTCCTTTCTACAGTATGTTGTCCAATATACATTCACACACAGTTATTGGACCCTTTTTCTCGATTTACAGCAATTAATCGCCTTGCAATTGTCAATTTTTTCCGCTCTCCGTAAGTGAGGTTATGATCGTCGCGTTGTCTAAAATGCGTTTAAACCATGATGTACACATAAAGCGTCCCCCAAACCGGCGCGGCCGCGGTGGCGATCAGATTCAGCAACGACGTTAGATTTACACGTTCAGACAGCAACGATCTGGAGTTTACATTGGTGCATCTGATCGCCACCGCTGCCGCTATCGTGGCCGCCACCGCGGCCGCTATCGTGGCCGCCACCGCGGCCGCGCCGGTTGGGGGACGCTTAAACATTGCCCGTTCGAGTTTCTTGACGCGTTTTTCGCAAGAATTTGGACTGGGAGTATTAGAAACAAAGAGGTTTGCTTCACATGGGCCGTGTACGTGGACAAGATATATGATATATGATATATGAAGATATATATGATCACATAGGTATGTGTTTGAAAGAATTCGACAAGTAGACAGCTCTTGTTGAGATAATGAAAAATACTGTTGTTTATTTGAGGCGATTGCAAGATAAGGACTCTTTGGAGATATAAATATGTACGTTGAATTAGAGATGAGCGAGGGAAACCAGATATTTTCATTACATTAATAGTTTGCGACTCTACGAGCGGAATTAGTATTACAAAATTTAACCTATTTTTATAGTGATAAACGTGAACCTTAACGATATTATATAGTGAGTGGATATTATCCATCTTGAGTGCTATTGGAACATCTAAACCATTTAAATAATTATGAAGACTGGACAGTTTTTCAAACAATTCCTTTGGACTGATGACTAATGGATGCATTATTCCCCGTTGTGCCAAAGTTATTTTATTTAACAAATTATTTTGATTTGCCATGGAATCGGACATTAGCATTTTATAGGGTGAGGATACGTCTTCCAATTTAGAATAAAGTTCGATTCTTATTTCACTAGATATCAAATTTCCATTAAATTCATTTACATAATCAACGACACTTGAACTAATGCTTAAAAAGATTGTAGGTGACTGCAATACATGCACAGTATTTTTGAGTATTAACGTTTGTTCTTTTAAAAGGTTTCCTAAATGGTTTTGGTCTTTTTTGAGTTTATTATTATTATTATTATTATCTATTTCTGAATTGTAGTAAATAGCATCATTTTCATCTAACGTGCCAAATAAATTTTTTGATAACGTTTAACAATCCTCGCTTTGGTCGCTTGTGCAACCGTTCGTCTTTACCTACACATATTTTCAATAACTTATTGTTTCGTGCGAAGATGTTTCTCTACATAATTTATTGTTTTATTAAATTCGATCGTGCATCTTAAAGAGGGATCTATTTTTGCTATCTCTAGGCAATTCGATTGAATGTCCTTGCTATAAAATAGAATCATCTCCAATTGTCTATAATAATTATCAAAATCCAAATATGATATTAGTTTCCAATAGTTGTTGCATAGTTTTAGATTGTCTACTTGCTCATAGTATAGGCCTAAAGCAGTGTGTATAGCCGTATTATTGTAGTAAACTTCAGTCGCTATCGGTGAGATCGGCATATACGTCAAACATATGAACGTCCAGAGGCGAAAAATTCCAATGTCTGATCGGTTTTGGCGACAATTTGGACCTGGAACAATAATGTTACTGTGACTAGAGGTTTTCATTCTATAAATCGCTTTAAACGATTTACGTGCACTTGAACTAAACGTCTATTTACTCGTATTGTATAGTTCACATCTGAATCTACTGAAATAATTTCGTGGGGACCAGTGTATAATGGAAGTAGTTTCTTTGTTTTTTCCTTTTGGATTTGCTTCGTTTATGAGTAACACTTTATCGCCCATGTTGAATTTAATTTCAGATGCAGTTTTATCGTACGCTATTTTCCATTTTCCTTGTTTTTAATTATATTATTTCGAGCAATTACGTGACTATGTTGTAATCTGGACTTCAGTTTGTTATAATAATCGTCAAAGCTGTAGAGCGTTTCTGGACTTGTGGTGACTGCGGATGGTAGATTTGCTTTGTGTCCAAATAAAAGTTCGAAGGGTGCGTACCCTGTAGAAGTATGAGGGATTGTATTGTACTTAAACATTGCAAAATGTACAAAATTATCACAAATTGGGTTACGTCTTTATTAATAAATCAAAGTATAGAAGATGGTGATATACAGGCGGGATGTAAATTTTAAATAAATTAAAAATTACAACCACAACCTGGATTTGAACCAGGGACCTTTGTATCCCTAACATTTGTCATAGGCCTCAATAGCTCAGTTGGTTAGAGCATTGTACTAGCGATACAAAGGTCCCTGGTTCAAATCCAGGTTGTGTCTGTAATTTTTAATTTATTTAAAATTTACATCCCGCCTGTATATCACCATCTTCTATACTTTGATTAATTTCATCATTACGGTAAGTCCGTATCATACGCTATGTTCGTATATTGATTTCTAGTAATAACTTATTAATAAAGTTTCTCAAATATTCTACAAGAGTTCTATGAGAACGTTCTAAACTTCCGTTACTTTGTGGGTGATAGCTAGTGCATTGGATTTGCTTTATTTTTAATAATTTACATGTTTCTTTAAAAATATTACTCATAAAATTTGTTCCTTGGTCTGTTACAATATATTTTGGGATTCCATATTTACAAATTATTTGTGTACTTCATGCTTTTGCGACTGTATTAGCTTCTTGGTATACCAATTGAAAATTTGGTTAAATCGTCTTGGCAAGTTAGTAAATATTTATTAAAATATTTTCTAGAAATATTTTCTCGAAGGGAAACTTGACGTAGTAGTGATACACATTGGCGCCCTAGTTTTCTTTGAACATTTAGTTTTTTGACATGATTCACACTTCGGAATAAACTTTTTAATATCGCGATACATTTTTTGCCATTTATACCTTTCTTGTATTTTCCTTAGGCATCTCTTAAAACCTATGTGTCCACCAATAACGCTTTCATGATTTTCCACTAAAATGTTGTTAATTTCTTCCTCTGTTAAATTTTCTTGGACATTATTATGAATTACATTTATTTTTATGTTGTATGGTTTAGAAAATACATATCTTAGCATTGTCCGAATTGTTTCGACTTTGAATTTATGAATTTTTATAGCATTACGTGGAAACGTTAATTCAGTAATTTTGTTTTTTAAACAAATATTTCGTAATTCCAGCAGAACAGAAATTACATTCTCATATAACGATTCGTCAGCGGTTCATTTGCCTAGCCACCTCAAGACTCTCAATTCTGCATGTGTATTTAAAAGACGGTTGCGAGATGCACCAAAGGGGAAGGTCTACTATAGTTTGAATGAGTACTTTGCAGACAGTTTTTAAGTGTTTTAAGTATGTTATGTGCCTATATTGCTGTTATGTATTATTTTGATTGTGTTGTGTGTATATAGTGCCTACAGCGTATTTGTACCTATGTTTAGTTGAATTTGCTTTGTATTTATGTATATAGTCATACTAATATCTCTGTATCTTAATATTCAACACTGTTATGGTTAGCGAATAAATATCTATCTATCTATCTATCATGTACAATATTTGATCTATATTGGTTTGGTGTTTACCCATTGTATTTCACAACCCTTGTATTGGTCAGCGGTCTAAGCATACTGTCACGTTAAACTCTTGATTTCCTAGTTTAGGGGCTACTCGCTTGGCTACTACTCCACTATTCTAGTGCTGAGGTACCAAATGATATATTTTCAATAATAATAATGAACGTTCACTTAACCTCGCAACCTTCGCTAACACCTCGCAATCAGTTGGATATAGTCGGGGGATAATATAAAAGCTTGGAAGCCCTTCTCACAAGTCAAACAAGTTCTCACAAGTAAAAATTAGAAAATAATTTAATATGCTAAACAAAACAAACAAATGTTTATTTGCAAAATAATGTTGGTACAAAGTGTTCAGATTTCAATGAGCCTCTGAGCCTATTTATAGCTTAAATCATATTCAAAACCATTTATTGTTCTAGTGAACCTCCATAGGCTGAGCTATTGACATCGTAGAAATCCTTTAACATTTTGTTATTGCTTTCCTTTAACATTTATTCGTCTTGTAACATTTAACCGATTTATCTCAGGGACATGCCGATTGCACGGGGAATTTGATCTGCTTCTTACAAATGCATCATCCTGTATATTTAAAACTCACACAAATTTGTAGCTTAAGTCATTAGCATATGACAAGCTACAAATTTAAAAAGTCATATCATAAAACATTTTTTTGGTTTTTTCTTCTAAACTTTGAGAACCAGATATCATCATGTTACATTTTTTCTTGTTAATACTGTATATATCAACAGATATTCTGAATAATTGCAAGTTTTTGATAATATGGAAAAAGGACTCATGCACTAACTAAAAAGAAAAATTTAGAAAGCAACAGTTAGAAAAGGAAAGACGATATTACCGTTTATTATATGAAACGTCTACAAAAGGACATAGATATTGGCGATAGCGTATTTATAAGATGAACTATCGCAGTTTTTGCCAAACATTAAAAACTACTGTACCATTAGGAGTATATCAAGAATTTCAAACTTGAACAATGATATCAATGATCGTCTTGCAATGTTTCCATAGTAACAGCATATTGTACTTACCGCCCATACAGTAAAAAAATCTGATGTGGCCAGGCACATGACTTTATCATACAATATATAAAATTAATAGTTTTGTAACACCTTGATTTCATTCAAAAAAATATCCAACGGGGAAAACCACTCGAGGAACTCCTACCTGCTGCTTATCGTATGTCCGGGGTGCGTCAGCTAACCCAAGTAGAGGGCGTGGGTCAACGGAATAACCACAAGGTGTCACAACGGGCGCCATGCAGTCAAAACCCCTGCGAACGAATACGCTTGGCTGCAAAAGCGAGCTGAAATAAAATCGACACAGGCAGAGAAACAACGATGGAATGTACACTCAGTTTATTTGTCCCCAACGGTGTACCTACATAGGTGACCTAATTCACCCAAACGTTTAAATAATAAATGCTATCATCAACGAAGGTCAAAATCTTAATTATAAATCTGACATCTACCACAGTTTAACCAAACGAGTACATATACAACTCCTAAAATCACAGAAATTCACTATCACAACTAATCACAACCATAACTCGGACATCTAATATAACTATCGGGTCAGATCTCAACGCCGCCGCAATATTTCCTAAATTGCCGGAAATAAAAGTGCTCAAATATAAAACTAAACCCGCGTACCTGTAAACAAATTGGCCAAATTGTTCGAGATAGCATATACATGTGGGAAAACATCCCAAATAACCCTATAAAGTTAATAAAACCCCAGCGTTGATAAATGATTACAAAGATGATTGAATATAGTTACCAAAATTGATTTAAATAAAAAAACGTTTAATAAAAATAATCGCTGAAGGCGAAGAACAGTGACACAAGTTGACAACGTTGAACTCCGACTGAGTTACGTAGCTTTACGACACTCCGAACCTTCAAGCACCGGTAAATAAACAACGGCCAGTCGGAATGTGAGGTTAGGATCGTATCCGTTCAATAAAATTCGAGGTTAAGCCCCAGTCTACGCAACTCTCGGACGTACAAGATTCAACGCTGTCGTCAACTCGGAAAGTACGGTTAGAAAACCTTCCGTTAACTAAATTGTGAGGTTAGGCCTCGGTCTACGCAACTCTCTGACGAACCAGACTCGGTGACGTTCAACGGTATCGTCAATTCGGAAAGTGCAGTTAGAAAACCTTCCGATAAATAAATTGTGAGGTTAGGCCTCGGTCTACGCAACTCTCGGACGAACCAGAGTCGGTGACGTTCAACGACAAAGCTACTAGCCGACGTCCCGCCGCAAAATAAAGTGTCTCGCTCCGAAAAAAAGGTTCAAACGGAGTCAGAGACGGATACGCTAACCTGGTTCAACGATTAGAGCTCCTAAAGACCCGTTGTTCTTCTCGACGGTCCTCGCTGGACGGTGATCTCAAGTCGCCGGCAACACAGCCCGCCTTTGGACATCAATACTCCGTGCCAAAGGTCCCACGACTACCAATTCCTGTTCCAAAAGCCAATCAGAACTTGTACACAGACCGGTACCTCAACTAGGTGTCCTCTACCTTAACCTAGCAGCCTAAAATAACCAATTTCATAAGCAAATGTCCGATAAATCCAAACAGTACATACCCAAGGTGGTCAGGGCTCGTAATACCAAATTTTCTGACCGCAAACGTTTCCGTCATTCAACAAAATCCGCATTACATGCGCGAGGTTGATTCCAAACACCAAATACAACCTTCAAATGGACCCTTCCTTCAAATAAACGCAACAGCGGCGACGATCGGTTCGCTCCCAAATCGAGCGATATCCCCCGAATCTCAAACTAGACAGAAGGAAAAGACCAGAACGACGGAGCAATCGTAGAGCAGCAACAGGTTCTCTAAGCGGTCAAAAATGTACTGTCGCGAGAGAGGAGGGGTAGGATTCATGGCTCTAGAACGCGGTCCCAGCGCCACTTGGCGCTCTATTGGCCAGGTCGGAACTAACCCAAAATTACGCCACTAATTAATTATACTACGAAATTTAATGAAATTAACCATGAACACTCTAACTAATGCTGGATCGCCATTAAACGTAAAATCTCACATTAAATCCAACCAGGGCGTCTGCACACAACACGAAGTGCGACATAAAAAAAATGAAAAGGGCGTACATCTCTCCAGCTACTCCGGGAGGCCACAAAAGTAAAAACGGATATAACCAAACGATGCAGCACGTTGGATTACCCAATAGGCCAACCTACCGGCGTCTGGCTCATCATAAATGAACAGAAAATCGCCATTACGCGGTACAAACAATTAGCGCAAAAACCAAACCAACTCCCACAATTGAGCCGTCAAAATGTACAGAACATTACCCCTAACAAGGTTATCACAAAATCAAAACGCAAAACCCTGGCTAAATCTGACAAAATAACTTAATTTGGTACAGGCAAGGTCGGCAACATAGATGCCTAACACCGATGAGTTCGAACGCAACTCAACAGATGGCGCCAGCAGCAAACAAACAACTGAAATTAAGGTAATTTATCAACAAAAATAGAACAAACAAAATCCAGCGTAACAGTTTAGCTGCATGAGGATCTATTTTATTGAGATAAATCGTAGGTATTGTGAAAGCATCAGCATTTGACACTACCTACACTACGTCATTAGAATAATAGTTATTTATGTCACAACTGCCGAAAGTACAGATAGCGCGACGAGCGGTGATGCGGCGCGTCACCGAAAGCGGAGGGTCGCCGTCGCACGTGAGCGAGTCGCGCTATCTAGTTTTTGGCAGGAGTGACATCAACGTTTATTGTGTTGCTTTTTGAGAAATACGTACTTAAAAAAAAATGATTTCTGTATAGTAAATGTTAGGTTGGTACCACTTTGACGAAACGTCAAGTTTAAAGGTGCGTTCCGATTGGTAGGTAATGGTAGCTAATGGCGGTGGTACAATACGAAATTATAGTATTTCTTACATATCGTGATAATGACACATATTAGTTTGCATGTACATAAACATGAGTCACTATCAATTTTCTATTGGACGACTATAACGGCGTCTGCTACCACTGCTATTATCACTAACGAAAACGCACCTTAAAAAGGTAATTCAAATTCTGACAGATTTATATTTGTTCATGACACATCCCTACCAACATACTAAAATAAAACTACACTCATCGCTATACTTTATTTATAATTTTCTCGTATCGTTTTTAGAATTAGATATAAAGACGGGTTCATATTTCTTATCAACAAACAATCAAATTGGTGATCCTACTTTATTTGAAATTAGTATTTTATAATTTGCCGCACTACAGCGGCAACATTCCATAGTGGTTCTCCAACCTCTGATGAGATCAGCTGTTTTCGAATGTGACAACACAAAAAAATATTTGTCAAAATCCTGGCTACTATGTAATTTCATATCAATGCAGATGCGACCGATCTCGATCAAATAGAATTTGCTCTTGAAGCTAAACTATTAATTTTACCAAAAAATTTCATAGGCATAAATTATTCAAAATTTCCTCTACTTTAATTTATTAATTGACTATTTTTTCGAAATTACAGAAATGGCGGCTCATTTCCAAAATCCTTCGAAAAGGCTTAGAATAAACTAAAAAGCTAAACTATTAATTTTACCAAAAAATGTCATAGGCATAAATTATTCAGAATTTCCTCTACTTTAATTTATTATTTAACTATTTTCACGAAATTAGAGAAATGGCGGCTCATTTGCAAAATCCTTGAAAAAGGCTTAGAATAAACTACCAGTTCCTTTGGACCCTTTTTAACCAAAAGCTTTTCAGCTGTAAGTTAGGCCATGAAACTTCTAATTATGAACTTACGTCCCGATACCTTTAGTAGTTTTTCCGGAATCATCGCCACAAAAATCGTTTACACACACACGCACGCACGCACACACACACACACAGACATTTTTTTGTACCTTGGTCAAAAATGTTCAGGGGACCCAAAAAGACCTATTTCCGCTAAAATCTCAATTTTTTTTTTTCGGCATGATTACAATACTTTACCATACTGCGTATGATAAAGTAAAAACAGTCCATGCTGTCACAAGCAGGTTTATAATATCTAATGATAATCTATTATTCAATATATATATATATATATATATAAGGAATATGACGTAAATAGAATCCAAGAGAGAAATAATATTACTTCTCTCTTGGATTCTATTTACGTCATATTCCTTATATAGTATATTTAAACCGATTAAACCAGTTTCCTATATATATATATATATATATATATATTCATATATATTCGTATATATATATATATATATATATATATATATATATATATATATATATATATATATATATATATATATATATATATATATATATATATATATATATATATATATATATAAAGGAAACTGGTTTAATCGGTTTAAATATACTATATACTATATATATATATATATATATATATATATATATATATATATATATATACTATATAGGGAATATGACGTAAATAGAATCCAAGTGAGAAGTAATTTTTAAAATTAATTAAAAGGATACGGTCTCAGCCCGGATTCGAACCGGGGCCTTCTTCCTTGCCGGGGAATTGCTCTACCGCTGAACTACTGAGCCTTGTACAGGATATAGATTTAATTCGTCATTTCAAACGATAGTAACAGTACGGGTTGCTGTCTAACTACTATTATCATGACATCTATTGGACACTGGTGGAAATTGGTTCATGGTATGTCAAGGTTTATCGCAAATCTTGCTAGTGGAAAGTAGGAAACTGGTTTAATCGGTTTAAATATACTATATAGGGAATATGACGTAAATTCCCAGCATAATTTTAAAAATTACTTCTCACTTGGATTCTATTTACGTCATATTCCCTATTTAGTATATTTAAACCGATTAAACCAGTTTCCTACTTTCCACTAGCAAGATTTGCGATAAACCTTGACATACCATGAACCAATTTCCACCAGTGTCCAAAAGATGTCATGATAATAGTAGTTAGACAGCAACCCGTACTGTTACTATCGTTTGCAAGGACGAATTAAATCTATATCCTGTACAGGCTCAGTAGTTCAGCGGTAGAGCAATTCCCCAGCAAGGAAGAAGGCCCCGGTTCGAATCCGGGCTGAGACCGTATCCTTTTAATTAATTTTAAAAATTACTTCTCACTTGGATTCTATTTACGTCATATTCCCTATATAGTATATTTAAACCGATTAAACCAGTTTCATATATATATATATATGAATATTAAATATGAGCATTGATATCACAAGTAAGCTATTTGTCAACTATGCTGTCACAAGCAGGTTTATATTGCGGCAAGTATATTGCCGGACTTTGTTCACACACAAGGCAATATATTATGAGCATTGCTATCACAACAAAAACTAATTGCACACCATGCTGTCACAAGCAGGTTTATACTATTGTCAACGATAATATGTTATACAATATATATGTAAATCGCTATATATTATGAGCATTGCTATCACATGCATGCTAAGTGCACACCATGCTGTCACAAGCAGGTTTAGATTATCTACGATAATATGTTATATTATATACATATACAGGGTCTCCCACGACGAGCTGCCATTAGAAGAATATGGAGAACCAAATGAAATGACAGATTGAAAATTTGTGGACTTATATTGTTGGACACGATCGTCTCAACTAAAATATTTTGAGTTTTCCGTTACTTCCGGTTACACCGGAAATGATGTCATCTTTTATATTTCAAATGGAACACCCTGTATTTTAACGCATTTTTGAAATCTTCATTAAATTTTAGATCAATTTTATGTTACATTTCCTATACCTAACGTGTGTCATTTTTGAGAAATTAATTATTTTCATTAAAAAATGACAGCTGCACGGCTACTTTCAACTACTTATAAATTATCTCCTTTGACCGTTGGAAAAAAATCATCCGGCAAAATTGTTGTGAAGGTAACGTATTATCGACACATCGGTAGAACTCTTCTAAAAGTTATACAGGGTGTTCAAATTATAAGATCAAAGTTGAATTCGAGAAAAGTACTAAAACTCGATTTTTTCAAATGGCAACCCTAACATATTAATACAATTCTGAATTCAATGGAAAATTTTAGATCAACTTTGTGTACGATGTCCTATACCTAAAATGTACTTGTACCTACTGAATCGATTTTTAAACATCACCGTAGAAATTGCACAGTTTGCCAAATCTAGATTGCGTTGAAAACAACTGAACAAGTTGGAATAAACAGAACTTTCCATAAAACAAGCTTTTTTAGGTCAGTTTTCATTATCATTGGTTTAGTATTTATAAAATTATAAGCCTACAATGAAACACAATATTAAATATAAAACAAAGCGTTAAGAAAATTTTAAAAAACCGCTTAATTCTATTTCAGTAACTGTTAAAAGATGTTGCAGTTTTTTGCTAAACATGCTACTATCCCTTTTACCATATTATTGTTGGTGGCGTCCCTGATAGAGTTAGCACATAACCCATTGAAAGGAGCTGGAACTTTATCTTTCATGTTCTCCTTATTAGTTATTGGGTCCTCCATTATAGGGTGGTTTCAAATGGACGGTGCTCCAGCGCAGATAGCAGTTGCTATAAGAGGTTTG
This sequence comes from Melinopterus prodromus, assembly GCA_964023965.1. NCBI lineage: Eukaryota > Metazoa > Arthropoda > Insecta > Coleoptera > Scarabaeidae > Melinopterus > Melinopterus prodromus. The sequence continues at coordinate 32,475,301 of OZ030391.1, read as the reverse complement.
CTTAACGAGCGATAATCGGCGATCGGTTGAATGCGCTTAATAGGCCATACAAATATCCACCGCATTCCCCCGACTTGACGCCAATGGATTTATTAAGTTCGGGAGCTATTAAAGACGTAGTTTATGAGAACCCAATAATTGATAAGGAGAACATGAAAGATAGAGTTCCAGCTGCTTGCAATGAGTTATGTGCTAACGCAAAAAGGGACGCCACCAACAATAATGCGTTAAAAGAATTAAAGCATGTTTAGCGGAAAACGGCAACGTTTTTGAACAGTTACTGACATTGAATTAAGCATTTTTTTATTACCTTACGATTTTGTTTTATTTTTAACATTGTGTTGTATTAATTAATTGTAGGCTTATCATTTTATAACTACTAAATTAATTATAATGAAAAATTACCTACAAACGTGTTTAATAAAGTTGTGTTTATTCGAACTTGTTCAGTTGTTTTCAACGCAATCTAGATTTGGCGATTCTTGCAATTTCTACTGTGATGTTTAAAAATCGATTTCAGTAGGTACAAGTACATGTTAGGTATAGGACATTGTACACAAAGTTGATCTAAAATTTTCCATAGAATTGAGAAATATATTAATATGTCAGGGTTGCCATTTGAAAAAATCGACTTTTAGTACTTTTCTCGAATTCAACTTTGATCTTATAATTTGAACACCCTGTATAACTTTTAGAAGAGTTCTACCGATGTGTCGATAATACGTTACCTTCACAACAATTTCGCCGGACGACTTTTTTCCAACGGTCAAAGGAGATAATTTATAAGTAGTTGAAAGTAGCCGTGCAGCTGTCATTTTTTAATGAAAATAATTAATTACTCAAAAATGACACATGTTAGGTATAGGGAATGTAACATAAAATTTATCTAAAATTTAATGAAGATTTTAAAAATGCGATAAAATACAGGGTGTTCCATTTGAAATATAAAAGATGACATCATTTCCGGTGTAACCGGAAGTAACCCAAAACTCAAAATATTTTAGTTGAGATGATCGTGTCCAACAATTTAAGTCCACAAATTTTCAATCTGTCATTTCATTTGGTTCTCCATATACTTCTAATGGCAGCTCGTCGTGGGAGACCCTGTATAATATTGCTCTCCCAAGCAAGCTAATTACCAACTATGCTGTCAGCAGCAAGTTTTTATTATCTAATGATAATTTATTATATTATATACATACCTTATAATATTGCTATCACAAGCAAGGTAATTGCCAACTATGCTGTCACAAGCAAGTTCTTCTTATCTAAGGATAAGATATTGTATTATATACCTATAACACGGGCATTGCTAACATAAGCAAGCTAATTGCAAACTATTGCAAATACTGCTGTCACAAGCAAGTTTTTCTTATCTAAAGATAAGATATTGTATTATATACCTATAATACGAGCATTGCTAACATAAGCAAGCTAATTGCAAACTATTGCAAATACTGCTGTCACAAGCAAGTTTTTCTTATCTAAAGATAAGATATTGTAGTATATACCTATAATACGAGCATTGCTAACATAAGCAAGCTAATTGCAAACTATTGCAAATACTGCTGTCACAAGCAGGTTTTAAAATTATCTACTGATAATTTGTATTCTATTGACGGTCTTGTGTTCACAACCAAGTCCATTCTTGCTCTGACCTCTTCGCCCTCTGAGTTGGAAAATGCCGTTTCCTTTTTCTTTCCATTTAATTTTGACACCTTCTTCTTTAACTTTAAAATTTTTTGGTCCATCGAACAGTCACTGTCACTATCGTTCCTATGCCGTTTTTGAGATTATTTTGGCATTTTTAAATACACTAGATTGTTATATTATAATTATATTAAATACGCACTGTGCGAAACGATACGTACGATTCAGCACACGAACGAAGAATGAAATAGTGAATCAGGCATATGCCCGCAGCCGACGCAGCAGGTAGTTGTTTCAGTTTTTTACTCTAAACGTGTGATTCAGTACAAGAATAGAAGGTACTACAATGTATTATTTATGAGACGAGGCTGTAATATAATAAGATATTATACCACTTATTTTGTCACATATTATTTCAATGTTGTTTTTATACAAACCATAAGTCTACATTGCACAAATGTGAGACGTCATGAAAACGTACCACGTTCGTAATCTACAAAAAATTGTCGAAATTACGGTTACTTTTTGTGACAAAAAAAAAACAAAAAGTTTAATTACTTATTGACCCTCTCGTATTTTCGCGAAAGTATAGATATTGTTTTCTATTATAATATAATATGCTTTAATCACCTCATAAAATTTGGAGTATTTCATACCAAATTTTCATTTGCAGATCAATATTGCTCTACTAGTGGAGTGAAATTAGCCAGTGATAGTGCGTTATCTCAAAACCTGTTGGAACGATAATTCACGATTATTTATTAATATTGTAAATTTAAAGGACTGAAACCTTTATACATAAAGAATTTACTTATTTATTTAATAAATATTCTCGTTTTTTGAAATTATTAAATTGTGTATATAAGCTATCATAATACAAATGTAACTACTTAAGTGAATGTTTCGAAATCATAACCAAAGAACCTTCAACCTTCTATTTGTTGCATGATAGAAAATAGAACAACTTTTAAATTTTTTTAAAAATATTTTGCTAAAGTGGAACACCGTAATGTATATTCTATATTCAGTTCAGAAGCCACACAATATAAGTACAATATCGTTATTAGTGGTTGTACGCCTATGAGCAAACCATTTAGCATTCCATAAATATATGACTACCCCCAGTAATTACCTACATTTCGGTGTATGATGGAAAGTTATGCAATAATTTTTGAAAAAGCTATAAATATTTTAGTAGCGCAGCCGACCAAAATATCAATTTGCTGCACTCGGTGCCCTACATATAATAATATCGTGAGGGGGTTCCACCACCAACAGCATTTTAAAGTAAAATTTCTAATTAATTGTCTATAATTTTGCATAAGAGAAAACGCTATCAACATTTTCTGTAGCAAAGATATAAAATTTGTACCGCAATACCCTCATAAATAATGGATACAAATTATTGTGATTTAGGGGTTTGCCACAGAAAAAATCCCCCAGTTTATGGGTAAATACAACGATTAATTTACTTACAATGAAGTAAAGTTATACATTTTATACATTTTTTCAAAATTACATTTTTTCCGTAGCTCTTCCCCGTAATATATTTCTTAAATAAAACTTAAATAGATAATCGATGCAAATTATTGTGATTTAGGAGTTGTTTGGTTTGCTACAGAACGTGAAAAGGCGACTAAGTAATGGAGATAATCTATATTTTGACGTACGGAATAACGTCATGTATGAATTTTTTTACAACATTTACAATTTTCAGCATCTTTTTAATATGTGCCTTTAGCAGTCGATTATTACAAGAGATTTTTCTTCTGTGTGCTGATCTGATTACTGATATAAAAGTTTGTTAAGAATTTTAACCGGGCAATTTTGATCAAAATTACAACATTTTTTCCGCAGCTCTTCCTAGTAATATATTTCAAACTTACATAGATAATCGACGCAAATTATTACGCATTATTACGACATATGGCTTGCGTCGAGATAGGATTCAATATACAAAACATCCAAGAATTTTTGTTTTCTAATTTTACAAACAGTGGGTATAATAAATGAATGACACGTTTGTCACATGAATGTTAAATTTCATTTGATGTATAAAGGGATATTTCGCAATTTTCGCTGGTACTAATGAAATTTAATGGTTCCTTCTGTTTGCATATAAGTGTTTTACTTAGCCTAAAACAAGATTTTACATAATCTATATCAGTTCCAAGGAATGGTTCCTTATTGATATATAAATCTAGATATGGTTTTGACGGCACTATAAAACTAAACAATTCGTTCATAATCCACACTGGTAATACGTCCCGGTTCAGTAACCGAACGCGCACTATGCTTAATCATATTTTCGTCTTGTTACTCGTTGAGTTTTATTATTCTATATAAGTCATAAGAGCTTGCAGATAAAAGCACTACAGGGAAAGTTAAGTATCTTGAAATCAAGTTTTGTATGTTCTGTAGTTCATGGAGAGTTTTGAAAAGGGTTGGAAGGCGAGGATAAATGTTACCCTTCTGGGCATCGTTGAGGATATCTATTAAATTGGTTTCGTATAAACTAAAATGCTTTGATACTAACTCAAAGAGTCCTTCGATATTGAGCCTTTTCATGAACTCAGTTATTGTTCAAGGAGTAAGTTGTGTCAGCTCTGCTGGTTCAATGATGGCGGCTCCCAAGTGGTTATGGTAATATATTTGATAGGCATTTTATTGATTTTTACAGGATTATTATTTTCAGAAGAGGTAAAAATGCGCAGGAGTTTGTTTATTATCATTGAGTAAAGAATCTGCTGACGCCATGGGGTCAAAGACCGGCGAGGAAGTTAGCGACGGCTCGGATCGCTCCACGAATCTATGTTTAATTTCTAATTAGTGATTGTTTAAGGTGATCATTATTATCCATTAGAACCACAGAACCATGACAGATCACTGCAATTTTGAGCCACCACAAGGGAACAAGCAACTATCCTAGGACAGCAGCTTGTACAGTTTATACTAGTGACTGTAGAAATCAAAGTCATGGAGTCGGACTTTACGAGAAATTTGAGTTGGCGCAGTTGGAGTCGATGTACAAAAATGATCAGGAATTGGGGTTGACGTTTATAACCTTTTACCTCAACCGCGCAGTTTAGTCAGTTCAAGTTTCCGAACCCGACTCTAATAGCTGGAACCGTCATGATTGAATTACAACGTACATTTCTTTGTGCCGTTTGCCTGCAACTATTATAATCAAAATTGGTTATTTACTTAATTTTTACTGACTCGGAGTAAAAAAAAGATCACGAGTTGGAGTCAAATATTTTTTTAAAATTATTAGTATATTATTTTTTTATTTACGCCGCAGGCCTGGTTTACACTGTATGTGTTATGCACAAGATAGCATTAGCGTCTGGTTTAAAGTTAGATGAGTTGTGATTGTTGCAATAAAATTTACAGTTTTGATGTATTTTCTTATGGCTTATGGTTAAAAACACAGAATTGATGCGTTGATGCGTTGGCAAAGTTTTTTTTATAATTTAAACCAGTTTAGAAATAGATAAGAAATATTTATTTTTTTGTATATACATACTTTAATTATTTTTAATTATATATATTTTTATTTTAAAAATGTTTTTTAAAAAAGGTATGGAAAAAATTGTAATTCGAGTGAACCATGCTTTTTGTAACATTTACGCCAATTCTGTCTGATAACCATTTCAGCTTCATTAACAGCTTCTATGTTTTCCAGAAGAGACTGGATCTCTAGTACCATTTACACTAGGACAGCACTACCGTTGACTCACAAGCAACGTATGTCCATTCATAATTTATTTATGATGACCCTACAATGCATGTAAAGTCAAAGGTCAAAGGCCCAATGTTAAAGTTTTTTTTTGTCAGTGGAAGACCTTCATAAGGCCCCGCCTACTGTTCGACGGGTACTGTCTACTGGCTACTGTCTAGGGCTAAATTTACTTCTGTGTACTCTTGTAACTTGCTGTCGTACCTATAAAACCTACTTTTTAAAGTTTGTAAACTTTGACATTTTTTTGTCAAGTTTCCTTTTGTTGTTCAGCTCCTGCAATAATGTAAGTTCTTGTTCTTGCTAGGCATAGAACTACCTCAGATGGTATATTTGTTATTAATTTTGAACTTGTTTTCTCTGCCAAACTTCTAAAAATGTTCTTTTCATTGCATAACTTCCATGCATCGTATAAAATTCATTCTCAAGCTTAAGTGAAGCGTCAAATAATGCTTTATTAGGATAATCAGATTTCCTCTGGAAATGAACTGCATCTAGTCTGGGGCACTATTTGTATCCAATTTGTAGGTTTGAATTCCCAGATCATACTTCGTTTTGAATTTATAAGCCATAGCCTGCCACATATTTCAAAGCTTCCTTACTCACTTCATCTTTCACCTCAAAATTGTGCAATAGGAGCAATGCGTGATCGTCTAAATCTTCCTCGAATACACATTCAGGTTCGACAAATGAATTTAGTACAAGTGTTTCTTCCTCGTAATTTACAAGTGATTCGTCTGTTTAGCAAAGATTCGATAAGATGGTTTCAGTTAAGCAAACACTTTCCTGGTGTATATTTTTGGGTGATACAGAAACCACGTCCAACAAACACGATTCGCTATTTTCTACAGTCTTTTTCTTTTCTGTGAAGATTGCAGCCGAATGCTTTCCAAGAATAAACCATCTAAGGCGGTACTTAAATTCTAGCGGAGATGGGTGGCCATTTGCACCATCCATTTCTCGTATATAAGCAAACAAATTTTCTAAAATGTCTTGGTTTAACCGTCATGTTAGAATGTATTGCACATTGTACTTGTCATGTAAGTAGTCGTACATGTCTGCCAGCGATCTGTTGGTTACTAACATTCCTTTTTGAAATGGAATAAGTCGCTGGTGGTTTCCAACTCTCATTGGAAAGCTAAACACACATGACACATTGTTTAGCAAAGCTTTCTGGGCTCTTAAATCAATACCAAAAGCACTTTTACTGGGACAATTTTCAATCAACAACTTACACCTAGAGTTTAATAAATCAAACCAATCATTGATTAGACAAATTTGCAGCCTCCATCCAACTGCTGTTTTTTGGCATAAGGGTTTTTTTCCACAATATTCTATTTCTTTTGCTGCTGAGTTTGAGAATACTTGAGCAGCTGGCCGAACTCGTTGTCGCGTACTTACTTCCCTTTAGGTGGATGTGGTGGTAGATTAGTTTGTGGGCATATGTTAGCTCTGAGGTAGAAATATTCAACAACTTTTCAAAATAATCTGTGTTGATAATGTAATGTCCCACAATAAATCCATTATCAATCTGATGATTTCGTGCCAATTTTAATAAACGTGGTACATCTGCACAGAGAAATATTTTTAGTGAACTTGAAAATTATTTTTGTCAGGTCCAATATTTAAATTTTTCCATAAATTTCTATTGGCAGTGCCCATATTACTAACAATCGCAACAACGCTGAATCCTACTTCATACAATTTGGAAATTATATTGGTTGCATTCAGCAGAATGTACCATAATGCACCGGTACCGAACCGATTTATGATACCGATACGTAACAGTTGCAAATCTGCTGAATGGCGCTAGAATCGTTCTTGGCTGATATGAGCGCTGTATGTCATAATACGTCATGCAAACATAACATAAACATAACCTCTTGATTTATTTACATCATTGCATGCCATCGTTTTCCCATATGTTTTATTTCTGTTTGTTTGCATTTGATGTTCATGTTTATTTGTATCAGTGGCGTCGAATGGCGCAGAGTGGAGGTCTTTCATAGGTAGGGAAGGTACAGCCGTGGAAAATTCTATGGTAACAGGCTTGCCGCTAGTGTACACCAAACCTAGCTCGGAGATTGTCGGTCGTCGGATACCTACCTGCTAAAGTCATAAAACCAAAGGGTTACTTTTGTTTCGTTTCGTTTTTTTTTATGTATCTATGGAATGAAATCGAATTTCGTCTATTTATATGTTTCCGGTATCCGAAACTGACAAAAGTGCACTGTAATATTTAATGTATTTTTTGCATGTAGTTGTAAATCGTATTTGCCCCGGTTTCTTCTTTGCTGCAGATATGCCCTTTAGAACTGATACTACAGTGTTGTTCAGCATTTTAGCTTAATTATAAAATGTTGTTATTTTTATGTTAAAATTATATAGTTACGTTCTATAATAACATCCACACACAATTTTCTTTTATGTGTGACATGTAAGGGCAGGATTTACAATCCAATATGAATGATATCACATCAGAACGATATGCAAATAACAATGACAAAATTTATAATAAAATCATTGAAATTACAATCTATATTTATGTTACTCAATCGTTTTCGCCGTATTGCAAAAGTTTCAAGTCTACTAGTTCCTTGTATAATATTTTGTATTGCGGTCGACCTACCGGACGATCAAGCACAAAGGTAGGTATTTTTATTACACTATGGGTCGCGTTTTGTTCCTTAATTTACCTTTTTGCTGGCCTTTCCGCAAATTAGGCAAATATTGAAAATATGTATCACATAACGTTGTGACTTCGTGCCATCGACACACAATTTCGAAGAGTTACAATGCCCTATCACCTGTCTATTGAAGATCGTGCAAGAATCGTCACCCTTTGGGAACTTGGCAGAAACAAAGGAGAGATCGCTAATGAACTAAATATATCGGTAACTTTGCTTTTGTATGATTAAAATCATTATTGTAGTGCATTGGGTATGAATACGTGTATTGTAAATATAACAGTGTTTTGTTAAAAGTTTGCGTGCTATTGGTTTTATTGATTATTTTATTATCATTAAATTGTTATTTACCTTAATATTAAATAATCAATTGAATTATATTATTTATTATGTAGGGTATGGATACGACAAAATCTCTGGAATGAATTGCTATTATAAAAATCCTCCAACTTGTCAATTTGAGCACCAGAAAATTTGCAAAAGAAACATAAAATGGTTGTATTCGAAATTATCCGTTGCTGCATAACAATTGGTAATACAAACGGTTAAATTAGAAAATCAGTGGCATTACCCCGGAAATTATATTTTATATAAAAATTTATTTTGCTAATATTTCAAGTGTGCTGTAACTTTTTAAGGATTTGGAATACCAATTAGGTCCATATGAAAAGTTTTACTCTGAATGACATTTAGTTTCTAAAAATGCTTTTTGCGGGAATAAATGTTGGACATATAATAAATATTAATATTCCTTTTATAATACATTTTAAACACTTAAGTAAATAAATGTGCAATACAGTCCAAACCTCTATATATTATAATGAGCAGCTAAAAGGTCGTTAAATACGTCCAATAGTTTAATTAAATTGCAATTTATACATTATATGTAATTTAAAATGAAACATGATAAAATTGTAGTGCGACCTAAAACCAATATTTTATGCAATACGTTCGACAACCTGAAACAGTTGTTGTGGGTTGATGGTTGTCTTTGCATAATACATAAGTCTATTATACATAATATCGACCCATGCAACGAAGACTATACTAACTACATAGGGATTGCACTTGAGCTACAATAGTTTTCGTTGCACGGGTCGAATTATATTTGATCATAATATTCTTTTACGAGAAAATTTTCAAAGTAAAGCTCTCTGATATTAAATGGTACTATTAATATAATAGTAGATATTGACAATATTCAATAATAATATATAATTAAAAATTATTGACAGCGGATATCGGATGTAGTAATCGGTTTGCCTTGATGCATACACCGACGTAGCCATGATGATGAAGTATTTCAATATGTGCCTAATTAAAATGTTTACAATTATAACTAACGTTACTATGTATTTTAGTATAAATGAAATAATACTGCAATTGCATATCGAAACAAAAATATTAACGAATAACAATCTTTAGCTACGAGCGGCAGTTTCGCTCCGAATATCGAAAATATATTATATAAATACGAAACTCATATTCATACCATCTATATACAGAAAACTTAAAATGAAATGAAACAGAAGTGACTCTTCGGTTTTATGGCTACCAGGTAGGTATACGACGACCGACATTCTCCGACCTACGTTTGGTGTACACTAGCGGCCAGCCTGTTACCATTAAATTTTCCACGGCTGTACATATTATGGTATACCTATATTATTACTGAAGTAAAATATTAAACATTTTCTGGTTCTAATTTTTAATATTTTCGTAGTAAAAACCAATATGAACCCTGTGTTAATTAATCTACTAGTGGAAGATGAGGATAGAAATAGAGGGTTGGAGATAGGTCTACTACATAACCTAATTGAAGATTTAGCTTATCCAATAGATGTAGGGTTGGATCAACAACGAAACAATCAGGTAGTACGGAACAAAAATTATTATGAAGAGGTGATACCAAATTATACTTTAGAACAGTTCCAAGATCACCTTCGAATGCGTCGACAATCTTTTGAGGTAGGGTTTACTTTTTGTTATTTATACACTGTCCCAGAATATAATTACAGTAGAACATCGATAATCCGAACGCCAAAAAAACAAATAAATCACTGACTAAGAGCTGTTTTACACGACCGAGAATTATAACGAAAATAATAGCCAAAATTATCGCTATAATTTTTGGTGAGAAATATTGGCAAATTAATTTCGAACGATAGTTAAAAGTTGCTTGACACACGGCAATTGATTTCGCTATTAATGTAGTCATGCGCGTGCGTACTATAGTAGATATTTAGATATGCGCGGTTGTAAATAAAACTTGGATAAAATAAACATTACCTATACAATCATTGGTTGTATTTCTAATAAGGAAAGGGAAGAAAAGCATGATAGAAGATAATAAGGTTATGTATTTCCATTTTTCAGAGGTGTTTACATAATCATAATCGCATCCAATGCCGTTTTTCTGAGGTGGTGATGTTTATTGTTTACGGACTTCGAATTGTATAGACTAGGCCACTTTCTGTATTCTTCAACTAAAACCACCGCTTCGGCACGGGTCCACGCCGTCATAATGCAGCTGTAATAAATCCTCGCAGAACAATGATTCTTTCTCGGCAATATGCACAATACGAGCGTGCCGCCCCGCCCGCTCCCGCCGCCCATCTTACGCCGCCCCCGCCGCCCGGCTTACGCCGCCACCGCCCTGCTTACGCCGCCACCGCCCTGCTTACGCCGCCACCGCCGCCCGGCTTACGCCGCCACCGCCCTGCTTACGCCGCCACCGCCGCCCCCGCCGCCAGGCTTACGCCGCCGCCCGGCTTACGCCGCCACCGCCCGGCTTACGCCGCCACCGCCCTGCTTACGCCGCCACCGCCGCCACCGCCGCCCGGCTTACACCGCCACCGCCGCCCGGCTTACGCCGCCACCGCCCTGCTTACGTCGCCACCGCCGCCCGGCTTACGCCGCCACCGCCGCCCAGCTATCACTGTTTTGAGCGTTTTGAGGTTAACTGCGCGGGCAGATCAATATAATCGTAAATAGTACGAAATGCGCAAATTATCGCGCACAATCTCGCGGTGAATAGAGCAAGTGTGGTATTTTTCCCACAAAAAGTTTTGCTATTATTTTCGTTATAAAATAGTGGTTTTACACGTCCGATTTTTATCGACAAAACTTTTGGCTATTATTTTCGTTATTATTTTCGTTATAATTCTCGGTAGTGTAAAACAGCTCTAACCAAGTAACAAGGCCATTTTTGTCGATTCATATTCACAAAAATGCATTGCTTTTGTTATATATCTTGTGTCCAATACTCAATTTCTACTATTTAGCTGTAATATTTGATAATCCAAACCACTTTCGGTCCCAATTAATTCGGATTATCGATGCTCTACCAGTCCCCCTCAATTATTATTTAATTGAAGCAGTTATAGTACATTAATTATATACCACACACATTTTGCACACATATATCTCAATGCGAGGACATATAATATTTCCTCAATTGTTTATTTTGTATATCTATTTATTTCGTATTTCAGACATTGTGTGTAGTCATCGCAAATGAAGTGAATCCCGACAATTTTAAAGTTTCCCTGGAAAAGAAACTTCTATACTCGATTTGGCTCATAAGTAAGCCGGAAAGCTTTCTTGCGGCAAGTGACCGCTTTGGATTTGGACCCGGTACTGGCCATTACATATTTAAGCAAGTAGTCTCCATTCTTACAGATTTATTACCACGTTATATCAAATGGCCTGAAAATCACGAAGCTTCAATCAATGTATGTTTAATTTGTAGAACACAAAAATATGTTGGTAAATTATCATAACTCTAGGTTTTCCAAGATCGATCAAATGGGTTTCCTGGTGTCGTTGGCGCGATTGGTGGATGTCATATACCATGCACACAACCTATAGGAAATCCCATCGATTACTATAATAGGCATCACATCCATTCTATTATTCTTCAAGGTAATATTGGCTGCATTCGGATATTGTATATCATTTACACATTTTAATCTCAATAACACTTTGGTGTACACATGTGTCAACGGTGTAGAACATCCGAACACAGCTATAATCTATCAGTTTTAAGCTTTCAGACTTAAATTATATAATTTAAATTTAATTTATTTTGTAGGTACTTGTGACCATGAAGGAAAATTTATTGATATCTTTGTTGGAATGCCAGGACGAATGCACGATGCAAGGGTATTTCGCAACAGCCCAGTCTATGAAAAATTAACTGATAGAGATAACCCTCTGCTTCCACCCAATCTACATTTAATTGGGGATGCAGCCTACCCCATAATGCAGTATATTATGACCCCATATCGAAATACGGGACACTTAACACCTCGACAAGTGCGCTACAACACAAAATTAAGCTCTATACGTTCAATTATAGAAAGGGCATTTGGTTGCCTAAAAGGCAAATTTCGACGGCTTAAATTCCTAGATATAGGCGATATAGAGCTTGGAAACAAAATAATATGCTCGGGATGTGTGTTGCACAATTTTATTATTTTGAATGAAGGAATGGACTTTCATGAGGTCATCGAAGACATCGAAGATGAAATACCCGCTGAAAATATTTTTGAAGAGGGACAGGATCTGGCAGGACAGCAAAAACGAACTGCTATATGCAATCATTTGGAACATATATATTTAAATAACTATTATATATAATAAGTATAAGTAAATATAATATAATAAATTTACTATTATTGTTTAAGTTTTTTTACAATTTCTTTAAGAATGTTACACCTCTCTCCCTTTCAATCTGGTTGTAGTCGTCCGATGTACAAACCGACCTTAAATACTTAAATAGATCCTCTCAAATTCTATTAAGAGCAGTTGCACTTTTTTCTTCTACTATGATAACTTTTTGGTGGTGAGCATTAATGCTCATCCCTTTTGTTGTTTTCTTTACGTGACTGATTTTCTGTAACAGGACGAGGATGTTTTGTAGCTGATATAGGTGGACAGGTTGCGGTTTATTCATCTGTGAGAGTGCGTACAAAAGTTTGAATGTGTTTATTTTTATAGCAGGACAAATACTTTTCATAGTTGTTGTACTTGGGACGGGTATGGTTGGAAAGAATATCTACAGTGATTGGATGAAAATAACGTAGAGAGGTTGTTGTTCGGTTGTCATTAAAAAATGCTTCTAATGCCTCTGGCCAGAAATAGGCAGAGGCATTTAAAAAACCATTAATGATACACAATTTGCCATAACTTGTACTTTAATAATTATGTAGTAGGGTGTAATAAACTAAAAAATATATATACAGTGGTATATACATGAAAAAGAAAAGTAGGTATATATTATTAAAAATATGAAAAACTATTAATTTTTTTTGCCAAGTCTCTTAGAATATCGTTTCTTTCCCTCTGAATTCGGTTCGACTCTTCTTGGTTTTCATTGTATCTGTCCAATGCCTCCCAAATTCTGTTGAGGGCCAAAACTCTACCTTCCTCGATGTCTACTGGCGTTGACGGTGCGCATATAATGCTCGCCCCCTCCTGTTGTTCTCTTTCTTGGTATTAGTCTTTGTGGAGCTGGGTGTGTCTGGACGAGGCCGCTTCATTGCGGGAGTAGTAGGGATAGGTGTTCTTTGGGATAATGGGGTAGGTACTCTTTGGGGTAATGGCATAGGTGCTCTTTGGGGTAATATATAAGTGTGGTCGGTGGAAGTTGATGGGAGATTGGTGGGAGATGATGGGAGGTTAGTGGAAGTTGATGGGAGGTTAGTCGAAATTGAGAGGACATGAACCGGTGACAACATTGGGATGGGCGTGGAACATGACGGTGGAGTAATGGATGAGAAGGATTCAGGTATATTAGATATGTTGGGACGCTGGTTTTCTTTATCATGAAAGGAAGAAAAAGTTGTAGGGAAATTTGTTGTTCTGTCCTCTTGGAATAGCTCCTCAAACGTTTCATAGTATTCCCACTTAATTGCGCCTCGTCCGGTTTTTGTGCGACTTTTATTATCTTTGATGCCTCGGAACGTTTTTTTTAAGGATGGAAAACTGGTTTTTTAAGTTTCGCATCTTTAAATCAAGAGCTTCGACACTAATTACATAATTGTTTTCTCTAGAAGTGGTAGCGATCTCCTCCCACAAAGACTTCTTCTTCACTTTGGGATTGCGAAAACGCTCCATTCTCTCCCGGTATAGCTCTATCAGTAGTAGCGTGGTTTGGTGACTCCACCGGAAGATTGTTTTTTTATCTAAAACTGTTAAAACTGTTTATATTTTACATTTATATAATTCAAAACTTACTACTTTGTTCTTCGACTTCTTCCTCATCTATTTGTCCAACTCCACTAGCCTCTAACGTATTAATATTTTCTTCCAAAAACTTTTGCGCAAATTTAGTATCTATACAAAATAATTGTTTGTTACTTTATTAATTATAATTAATATATTTCTAATTATATTTATTATATTTCTATTTTTTACCTCTTTCCATTCGTTCATGAATTTCCCTTGTCTGCACAACGGCATACATTATATTTTTGTAAAAATATTGTCTTTCTTCCATTTTTAGGATTTTTAGTTTCGTATTTATAGGTTAGATACCTTTCGATACAAATGCGATCCACCAACTACCGCTACCGCTAACCATAAAATTTCTACGATACAAAAAATGGCGTCTGATCCACAACATGTTGGTACCAACCGTCCACCTACCTTGACATTCAGCTGATTTTTACTAACCAGTTACTTCACAGTTACCAACCGGAGTGATCTGCTGAATGCAACCATTGTTTAAAATATCAGGCTTCATTGGCTGATCGAAATCATAATACACCGGTTGTTTCCAGTTGGATATTAGTCCACGGACCATAACCGTTTGTCATGTTTTATGTGGTACCATTTTTTGTTCTTCTTTTTTGTCAATTTCCACCTTATTACAAACATAAACCTCGTCAAATGAAAAACGCAGAATAAAATAAAATAAATAAATTAAATAAAATCAGTAGCTTTCTTCTCCATTAAAGATAGAACACTCTTCAAAGTGCCTTGATTTGTATTAAAATTTGAAACCCACCATGTCAAAGTTGACATGCCTGGTAAAGGGTAGTTATGAGTAAAGTGCGGATTTATTAGCATTAAAAACTGAAAATATGCGCTTAAAAAGCTCCAATTCTGTTGAAAATAAGCACATAAAATGGCAATAGTAGTAAGTTTAAAAAGGCATACAAATTTAGACACAAAAAGATAATATTATTGCTTACTAATAATGTTTTACAAAAAAAATTAAATGTCGGAGGCAGTTTCGGGAAGCTCTAATATAATTTCCTTAAAAGTAAGTAAGTAAGTTTATTTATTTAAAATTACATGGACGTGGTTACACTGTGTATATTGCATATATTACAACAACAAAAATGCAAATGCACATCATGCATGCGTCGTCCTTCTATCCTTATCCGAGAATTGATTTCGTCCGTCTCAGGATTCGGGTATCGAAGGCATTCAACGGTCTTGATTGGTCGTGTTCGTGCTCCACTACTTAGTTCGCGATTGCATGCTGAAGTATCTCGGTCTTCATCTTTTTCTTGAATTTCTTATACTTCAGCTCTTTTATATTGGCAGGTAGACCGTTGTACATTGTAATCGTTTCGGTGAATAGGTGTTCGTTTGTAGTTTTTGTTCGGAATTTGTGGGTTCTTATATGCGAACATTTTCTTGTTTTATGACTGTGTATCTCTTTGCTATCTGTTATATGAACGTTATTCTTTATAAGTTTGTGTTTTATTTTGTATAGCAAGAGTATGTTGTTTAGTTTGATTCTCTCTCGAATGCTCAATTTGTCGGCATGCTTTAAGACCATTGTCGATGCTGTTCTCTTATTTACTCCGTATATGATTTTCAAAATTTTGTTTTGCTGTCTCTGTAATTTTGTTAGGTTCTTGTTTGTGGTATTGCCCCATACATTCGACAGATAATTTATGTTTGGGATAAATAAGGCGTTGTAGTTTATGCTGTTTACTTCTTTTATTTCGGTGTTGTTTACTTTTATGTTTAAGTTAGGTTTTTGTTTGTTTAAGCTTAATATAATGTAGTTAGATTTGTGTTCATTTATTGTAAGTAGATTTTCTCTGCACCAACCTTCCATTTATTCATATCCTCCGTTGTTTTTTTGTAATTGTCCTTCGTTGTTTTGGCTGTATATAGTGGCAATGTCGTCAGCATACATAAGTTCGTATACGTAAGCATACAGATTTCTGTTCAAGTTTATATCTTCCACATCATTAGCATATAAGATATACATTAGCGGAGGGAGATTTCCACCCTGTGGTAGTCCGAATTCTGGAAATTCGGGGCTGCTTTGGATGTTGTTATCTCCGTCGTCTGGAGACTCAAATGATCAGCATTATAGTAGGCAGCATTTAGCCATGTACCCCATCTAGTAATAATTGGTTCAGGAGGAAGTGATACATACACCTGGCATTCTTTCTCAAAATAATTGAACTCTTAAATGCGCTTTTAAGAAAACTTTCTTTCCAGTTTTGACCATAGCATTTACCAAAGGAAACTGTGCTCGTTTCAGCCACACGACTAAGTCCGTGTGCTAAACATGTAAGATAGATTAGGTTTTCATAAAAAAACTTTTAAATTTGTATAGGCTTTTACCATATACGCAGCCGCATCAGAAATCATTATTAATATATTCTCACTTGGAATGGGATTTGGCAAAAGGAATTTCGTTAATTGATCGTTAATGAAGCTAGTAATAGTATTCTTAGTGGGGTTTAGTAACTGTTTACAACCTATTAAAAATACATTAGTTGTGCAATCTTCGTTCAATATTGCAATCATTAAGTGAGCTAGGTACCGACCACATGAATCTATAGTTTCATCTACACAATCATATATAATTATTTCCAATCTTCTTTTTTATTTCTTCAATCACATTGTTGTAAACCAAGTCAACATAGTTTTTGCGTAAAGTAGATTCCACAGGAATATGTCTACCGGTGTACTTTTGTAAGAAGGAATTAGACGTTCTGTTGTTTAGTTTTGTAACTGGAATATTACAAGAAACCATCATTTTACACATTTTGTTTGTTGCAGAGTTATGCATTTGATAACGGTATGATAGAATACTACTAGTATTCTACCGTAGTATTGTTTTTAAAAAAAGTCACCCCGGCGTTGGTGTGTGGATCGCCATGTCTGCCGCTGGAAAGTAACAACACGTACTGGTCTGCGTCATTGTGAACATCGATGTCCATATTAACATCTGTGGATTTGTCCACGAGTTCTTCAGACATATATGGATGCGATATGTGTCCTTCCAGTGACTCTTTCTCTGTTTTTACACCTTCGGGTAGGTTTAATGTTGGCACAGCATCAGCCAATAAAAATCTGCTGTTATTTGGCGGAGGCTTAAGAACTTATATTTAAAAGGTATTTGAAAACAGTTTGCATCAAAACGAATGGAACATAGGTATACATGCTAAAAAATTAAGATTTATGTATCTAGGCGGATCTATATTATATTTACCATACAATTTTTAAAATTTATTCTTTCATTCGAACGTGCAGCAATACATTGCTTTGCTATGTCTGTGTTTTTCGGAAAATGAAAATATTTAATTTCCGCCCCCATCGTTTTTCTATTGTGATTCGTAAGTAATAATGTCGCATGAAGGCATTATCGTTAATTTGTGACCTAATTCAATCATAAAACGTCAAAAACTAAATAATAACAATGACTGGACGGTGACAACGATTTCATAAATTTCATATTTGTATTCGGTTGCCTTAGTTACGGATGTGTCTGTGGCAACTTCCTTCTTGCAGTGACGTCATGCACAGAAATGAACGAATTTGAGACGCGAAGTGAGCAGACCGTGTGGACCGTGATTAATACTATATTTATTAGACGCGTGCCAGTTTCAACCCCGACTATGGCGTGTTCTTTTGAGGTACTAATTTGGGGGTTGGTGTTTTCTGTGGGTACTAATTGGGTACTAATTCCTTACAGAAGCTAGCTGTTCTGAGTGACGCGCGCTATCTTTGCCCCCGATATCGGGGGTTCCTTTGCGGTACTAATTTGGTGGTTAGTGTTTTGTGATGGTACCAATTGGGTACTAAATCCTTGCAAAAGTTCAAAGTGATTCGAGTTATATTACGACAAGTGGCGTTCTGAGGTGACGCTCGAAAGAACTACCCGTGATTTAGGGGTGTTCCTTTGAGGTACCAATTTGGTTGTTGGTGTTTTCTGTGGGTACTAATTCCGTACAAAAGCTAGAATAGATTCGACTTGTTTTTCGACAAGTGGCGTTCTGATGTGACGCGCGTTATCTTTGCCCCTCGATATCGGGGAGTTCCATTGAGGTACGAATTTGGGGGTTAGTCTTTTCTGAGGGTACCAATTGGGTACTAATTCCCTACAAAGGCTAGAATAGATTCGACTTGTTTTTCGACAAGTGGCGTTCTGAGGTGACGCGCGCTGTCTTTGCCCCCCGATATCGGGGGGTTCCTCTGAGGTACTAATTTGGGGTTTAGTGTTTTCTGAGGGTACTAATTGGGTACTAAATCCTTGCAAAAATTCGAAGTGATTCGAGTTATTTTACGACAAGTGGCGTTTTGAGGTGACGTTTAAAAGAACTATTCATAATATAAGGGGGTTCCCTTGAGGTACCAATTCCGCGGTTGGTGGTACCAATTGGTACTAATTGGGTACTAATTATTTGGAAAGTTTCAAGTCAATTTGCGAAAAGTGGCGTTCTGAGGTGACGGACGTGGTGCATAGAGTTAAAAGATGTGATGTAAATAATTTAAAACGGATTCTAGAGTACTTGGACATAAACAGTAAATTTAGAATTAAATACGACATCGGTTCGGGTAAAAACGCTATTAAATTAGTGACATACAGTGACGCGGACTATGCACATTGTGAGGAAACGAGAAATAGCGTTACCGGGTAGATGTTTCTAAATGGGATCCACTTAGCTGGACTTCGAAGCACTCCAGATTCGCGTTGTCAACAATGGAAGTTAAGTATGTTCAGCTGCTTAATGGTGCATGGAACTGTTGTATCAAACGGGATTCTTCTAAGAAGGCATAGGACAAGATATAGAGGCTCAAATTAAAATAGATAACATGAGTTTCAGTCAGAAATTCAATAAGAAAAGCAAACATATTGTCCTTCCTTCCCATTTTATAACTGAATCAGTCAAAGACAAAAAAATTAAATTATAATTTTGTAACACAAAAAATTATATTAGTGATATACTTACAAAACCCCTGGACCGCAAGTTTGAAAACTTTAGACATCTAATAGTTATGGATGTATAACTTTACAGGAGGATGTTGAGATAGTAAATCCAAAAAATATAATTGTAGTTTGACAACGAAGTTTTGTTTAGTTGACGACAAGTATAAAATTTTGTAATCATCTATCAGCAATAATATCTTTATAGTTTAAAAAAAAAACTGCGGTAAACTTTAAAAACACAGCACACAATCCCTTGTCTCTTCTACCTGTCTTGATTGTCACAGGTGCTTGTTTCTCTGCTGCTTGTTTTTCTGTGCGTTAAGCTCACTCGGCATCCCGCTCTTGCAACCGTCTAGCAGTTATAATAGTTATAATTGTCCGTCAGCTCTCTGGCAGAGCTTCTTCTGTAGCCCATTCGCCCTGGTTCAATGGACGTCCGCCATTGGGAGAACCGCATTCTTTACGCGACTATTGGTTTGGTGGCTTCCTTGCGGTGACGTCCTCTCTTTCTTAAGGAAGGGGGGGCGCACAATGGTCGGAATTTCAGACGTTGACTTCTTCCCTGCGGGCTCATCCTCTGTCTCCTCTACCTCTCACCCTCTTGGTTATTACGGGCGCTTGTACTGGTTGTTCCGCGTCTTCTCGTGAAACCTTTGCTTGGAGCCTTATTGGATACTGTCTAGACATTCCCTTAAGTTAGTTCATGAACTTCAAACTCCTACCCTTAAAAGTGTATGAAATACAGGGGGATCTGTTCTATTAATGCACGATTTATTATAGCCAATTAAACGACTTCATTTATAGTCATATTCATATTTTCTACGAAGAACTTTGGCATCGCGGGGGAAATTGGCATTAAACGTTTGTGCCAACTCCACCCAGGCAGCATCTTTAGAACGAGATGAGGTGACATCTGTTTTTTTTACATTCTATGATACCTTTCTTCGATGCTACCAGCAATACCTACTCGGTCAAAAAGAACAAATATGCAAAAACATCAACATTAAATCCTAAATATACCTACCAAAAGTTCCTCCTCAGCACTACTAAAATTTTGTGCGCGCCTTGTCTTATTGCACGTTTCATTGTTCATTTTCACCTCAATAAAGTAGCAACAAATACTGTCACAATCTATTATAGTTATTTGACATGTTTTTGACGTTTCTACGGAAACCAAACCTCTGTCATATTGGCGTTTTATTTGCACGAATGACACTCCGTATGAATTATGCTCTATAGGACGTACGCTATCAGTTCAGTTAAGGCTCCCGTCTCCTACCCCCAAAACGCCAAAGTAACCCACGTTATAATTATTGCGCCAATCGTGAAATGTTCGATTTCATTCGATTCTGTAGGTCTTTACGCTACTGCCATCGGAAAGGATTTCAATATTTATGCCGATTATTTATGCAAATTTTACTGTTAAAAAATTGTAGACTTCAGATATAGAAAAGCTTTCCGATGGCAGTTGCATCTGATTATTGTCTGCTGTAATACATTATAAAAGTACATTAAATGTTAACTATAAGAGCACAGGTTACTTTTTTCCGAACTTGTCTAGAATTGCATCCTGGTGTATTTTAGTGAGTTTGCAAGAATGTTTACAATAGCGACAGTTCAGGTATACAAAACTAGATGGCGCGATTTAAATGCGCATTTTACTAAACTGGTATTTATCATGTATTTATTTAAAATAGCGATTGTGGAAGTACTATATCATCAACTAGAAAACTCAAAACGACTCGTTTCAACATTTGTACAAATAGAAAGCACAAATATATTTTATATATCAATTACTATTATATTAATTATATAGGTATGTTGTACTATAAATATATTATCAATAGTATATTTTTTATATTTGCAAATTACATATGTTATATCCACATATGGTAGACAACTTGGTTTCCTGTACTTGAAAATTGCAATGGTTTTCCAGTTAGTTTAATATTATTAATGGGTAAATCTATTCGATTTCTTGTACAGTATGTTTAAAACCACTTTCAAACAAAATGCATCTTATGTAATATTTTGACCATGTTCTAATTACAAGAATGCAAATTTTATGAAATTTTTGAACCCTATATATTCATTGCAATTTGTTTTGTAAAATTCGATTAATATTTTTTTTTGTAGTAAATATTTTGATAAATTAATGTACTCCATAATATACTTACCTAACGCTTTTTGAAGGAGGGGCTTAGGCAATAACTGTACAACTCACGTATACATATGAATTATTTTAATAAATACGTAAATTAAATATATGTATAATAAATGAACTATAAAACACATTGCACAAAACTCTTGACACTTCCCAATCTAGAAACGGGTAGGATTGATAATAACATGATTAATTATTTTGACTACTTCTATACAAATGTCTGGTTTACGTTTTTGTTCTTAGGTCAGCCAAAGGGTATATGCCAAGTACCATGGAATTCTAACCAATAGTTTCAAAGAAGTATAAGGAAACCAAGAAATCAATTACAGATAACAGATTTGAATGACATATAAAATCATTATCTACGTTGCCTGAAACACGTAAAAGCACAGTTATCTCAAATTACGAAACACCACAAATAAATTATGTAAAATTAATAGTTTAGCTGCATGAGATTCTTTTTGATCAAGATCAGTCAAATAAAACTAGTTAGCCAGGCTTTGAGATATTTTGATTCTATTGACACTACGTATTGTCAAAACTTCAGTGTTTGATACTACCTGTCATTAGAATCCAGATATCTGTTAAATCCTGGCTAACTAGTTTTAATGCCCTACGAGTGATCTCAATCCAATACAATACACAAAAAATACAATAAACAGAAAGGTATATCCGATTTTTTGTCCTTTGACCAGTCCACAGATTCCCGATACGTTTCACTCTTTCCTGTTGGACAATTGCCTGCAAAATAATATTAGTGATATATTTACAAAACCCCTGGACCGCAAGTTTGAAAAATTTAGACATCTAATAGTTATGGATGTATAACTTTACAGGAGGATGTTGAGATAGTAAATCCAAAAAATATAATTGTAGTTTGGCAACGAAGTTTTGTTTAGTTGACGACAAGTATAAAATTGTTTTTTTTTTCATAAAAATCACAGAGCTTAGGCAACATATCATTTTTCCAAAAATCTCTGTCTCTATGAATTTCTTCAATAAATAATGGTTTTTGATCATTTATATAGACGATAAAATAACAACATCGGTTTGTTATATTAAGTTGGCCCTGAACCTATAACAATAAATGATTATTGGCTATAATGGTAATAATATGTGCAAACCCAAAGCTATACTTGGTAATAATAATTATGTTTCCTTTTTAATCTGACATTGCCGTCCACCATCTCCAAGCAAATTTGCACTTTCCTCTGTAAAGCTTCTATTATCGTCAATGCACGTTTATGTAGTGAATGTACACATTTGATTTCGACAATGCCTGTGTCTCCGACTAATCCTGAAATAACAAAACTATTAATTCTAGTTAATAGTGATAGCTAAGAGGTATTTTACCATGGTGAAGCTCCCAAATAGCCATGATCAATATCAATAAAGAGCCCTGCATCCTCTACTTGAATCTTATATAAACATTCAAACTGCTGCCTTGCCACAGCTTCATTCTTTTTCCCATAATTAATGGCGGGGTTGGAAAATGATTTCTTTGACAATAGGGACTTGACTAAATTGTCTGGCAATGTTGTTGCCCTACGCCTAATAACTCTACCAAACTTAGATGCTGTTAATCTTTTCTCCTTTAATTTTCGGTAGATGTTACATTCGAATTGGCCTACACTTGACCTCTCATGGTAGGTTTGCTCATCTTTTGTTACCTAAATATTTAAAATATTTTAGTCATACAAAGTTAATAAGTGACCTAAACACGAAAATCCATCTATTAATAAATTACATCTTGTGTACCTTTCGTTATAAAGTATGAATGTTGGGCTCAACAAATTAGTCTCATATTCAATTTTACCACTGAGGCCCGTATTAATAGACGGTACTTGGGTGAAAAACTCACATAAATCTAGTTTTAAGTTCTGATCAAGGACTGCACGATTCAATAGTCGGCTATTAGGTGGCGCTTGAGTAATACTTGGCCGGTATGTCTCGCACATGGTTACTTGCCTAAGGAACTATTTGGCGCGTATTAATAGTGGCCTATCAACCTACTTGAATCGTTACTTAAGTTTATCCGTATTAATAGTCCGAAAATCACTGATCAACACACGGTCAAGTAAAGAATATGCGCTCCTTGGCTGATGATGGTCCATAGGTTCCTTGAGTGTGTATTTAGCCTGATTTCTGTCTAATGTCATACATTGGTTGTTCATGTCAGTCAGTGTCATGTCATCGTAGTGAACGACGCCAAAGAACTTCTACTCTAAGTGTGTACGTAAACCTACTATTTATCATGGATAATTTAGAAGAATGGGACGATATTGAAGACTTTGGAGCATATGATGACGAACTATACGATGTAGATATACCACCTGTTCACGTTCGGTTAGCAAAGCGGTATGTTCGAGATGCCGAAAATCCTTTTGACTGGTGGAGAGGAGAGGAGTTTTCCAAACGCTACCGATTTTCAAAGGACGCAGTACGAAATGTTGTGCTTCCTTTAGTAGAGCAGCAAATTCAGAAAAATTCGAGGAGGGGCTTGCCAATACCTCCTGTCCACCAGCTTTTGTTGTGTTAAGGTTAAGGTTTTATGCAACTGCCTCATTTCAGGTATGACAGACTTCCTTTTTTACAGTAATAGTAGTATTTTTTGTTTATATTATTAACAAATTATTTTCTAATTACAGGTTGTGTGTGGCGATTTTTTTTAAGATCTCCCAGGGAACAGCAACCAACATTGTTACTAGAGTGTCAAGGGTTCTTGCTCGTACCTGCCCGGACCATATTAAATTTCCGTCAACACGTGCTGGTATAGACAGAAATAGGCAGTTATTTCGTGAGATTGGGCGAACTGGTGGGTATGATGGAATACCTGGTATCGATGGTGCTATTGATTGTTGTCACATTCGTATTGTGCACACAATCGGACAACAACACCACGAAACCTTCCGCAATCGAAGGGGACTCTTCTCTATAAATGTTCAGGTTAGTTGAATTTTATATTATTGGAATATGATCGTAATAGTGCTTTTTATTATAGGCAGTTGCTGGGCCTGGTGGAGAGTTTCTCGACATTGTTGCGCGATGGGCGGCAGCATGCATGATAGCCGAATCTTTTCGATGTCCCGACTTAATGGAAGGTTCATCAATAGGGAGCTGGATGGAGCATTGTTAGGAGATAGTGGTTATCCGTGCTTGCCCTATCTTCTAACACCAATCCTGAACCCGCAGGAGGAACCCGATGTAAGGTACAGCGCATGCCAAAGAAAGGGACGCAGTGTTGTAGAGAGAATGTTCGGTATCTGGAAGAGGAGGTTTCCATGCCTAAGCCGAGGGTTAGGAAACAAACTGACAACGGTTTCAAATATAATTGTTTCATGTGCCGTGTTACATAACATAGCAAAAGCAATTAATGACGATGTTCCGGCTGAAGATGAAGACCGGGAAAATGATAACGATGAAGAAGAGGTAGTCCCAGTACCCCCGGTAACTGTACAGCCCGGTGCTGGATTTGCCTTTCGTCGAGCGATAGTTGCAACACATTATCAATAATTGACATTGTTATAGTACTAGTGATGAATTCGTCCATTTTACATCAGTCGAACTGATTTGGGGTAAAATAAAAGGGGTGGTCTTTTCCTGATGTAGTTTTTAGTTTTTTAGTTTTATTTTGTGTTCATAATTTAATTTCAATATTACCAAAGAATTGTATTTGGTTGTTTTTTTTTTTTTTAGATTGGTAGTTATATATTAGTTTGTAGTCTTATATGAGGAATAAATACTTTTTCTGTTTTGTTAATTTTTTTTCACTTAATTATTTTTAGACCAATGGATTTTCTGTTCTCCTCTGTTCTCTTTCTGGTTTTTTCAATTGTTGCGAACTTACACATATATACTTACAATGTTATCACAATCTTATTTTGTATACAAAGATTTTTCGTATTGTACAAAATAAAACTAAACTAAATAATAAAGTAAAATCACTCTAATCCTAAGTCCTTTCGCAATTTTTGTAACTCCAATTTGGTAATGTCCGCCCTAGCTTGGGCTTCTTCCCGCTTCGCAATCTCTGCAAGTAGCCGATGCTCGTGGATTTGTTTATCGTATGCTGATTTAGCTTGCGCCTCTTCTTTTTTTGCAATTTCTGCAAGCAGCCGCTGTTCATGCAGTTCTCTGTCGAAGTCAGACAAACATAAGGTTCTCTTTTTCCTCTCCTTCGCTTCAGATTCCATAAGCGTCCCTTTTAAAGTTTCGGTAGAGCTTGGTAGAGCACCCACACTTGATGGTGTGGGTGTCCTTCCTTCACTGTCAACGTCGATAGTATCGACTGGCATCACTGGCTCCGGCGTCATGATAATTTCGTGGGTTAGTAAACATAAAAGTAAATACTGGGAGAAAAAAGGGAACCATCATCAACAAAGGTATTCTACCTACATATATGTAAAGGGTCATTATAAATGATTGTAGTCGAAGTAGGCCATGCCCATGTTGCTACATTTCTGCCGCTTTACACAAACAAGTATCAAACTTACATTAGGTTATGCAACCAATACACTTGCGTATATAACAGTAGTATCATAGTAGTATTCAGTTCATATGAAGCAGCAAACACAAATTTTGTACAAAGGATGTCAGCGCCTACTTCGATTAAAATCATTTATAATAATTCTGTATAACCATTCGTTTCGGATAGTCTAATTCTAAATTAATACTATATACATGCTTACAAAATGGGCAACACTGAAATTCTACTTACTATTATCAGTAGCATGGGCGTACCTAGGTGTGGCAGCCCCCCCACCTTTTATTTTTTGTTATTATGACTCCAGCTCGTCGCCTATAAGTGGTGCTTGTGTTGCATGGATCTCATAATCCTTGTCTCTGGCAGCAGTGATTCTATGTTTATGTCCCTTAATAATTGGAGCTTTACGACTTCTTTCCAAGTTGCGCAGATGAATATATTTTTTAAAATATTTGCCTACCTCTGTCCCAGTGTATCTGTGCCAACTATCAACTTGCCAGTCTTGCCCTTTGACATAAAAAATAAATATTTTTGATTATTGGTGTTCACTCAACTGACAATATTTGTATATAAGAATGAAGAAAGTAATAGGAATAATCCAGATACATTAATTATCAAATTAAGTCAATTATTGATATATCCTGAGATTGTGACCAATTATTTTGTTTTGGGAAATTAGTCGTACTAATTAGTCATGCTACAGTTAGAGAATAAAAAAGAATTTCTATACATTTCTAGAATTATGACTTCTAGTAACACAAGTAGAGCGTCATTAATTGAAATGTTTGCTAACCGGAATGCAAAAAAAAATAGTGGGTTACCGAGGGAAAGATAAGTGTTCAATTCTCGTGTTTTCCACTATTTAACAGAAATATTTGCTATTGCCAAATATTTTATATATAATCCGAACCACCTTTAGTCCCAATTAGTTTGGATTATCAAAGCTGTACTGTAATTAAAATAACAAAAATTTCTTATAAGAATTGTCCCGTTTTTATCTCAGTAACGTATGCATTAACTACTAATTTAAGTAGTTCATTACAAAGTACATTACAAAAATATCTCAAGTACTAATAATCGATATTAAAATATGATCAAGTATGTTCCAGAAATCTGCACAAACTAATATCAAAAATTGTATCGCAAACATGCGAGAAATACTCGCATTTGAAAGGAGTGTCGGTTGGTCAAATTGAGCCTCTTTCCACAATTCATCTTACACAAAATTGACATAAATGTTTCTGCTGCGTTGTTCGTTGCTTTTGATTTCATTCTGTGGGGTTTTTTCAATAGATTTTCTAAACAACCTAAAATAATTGGCCTTTACAACTTAAGGAGAAAGGTAGTTTGTCGGGCAATTCCAAAGCATGTATCGATAAAATAGTATATTTTACCATTGATATGATAAATAAGACCTGTCCTCTGTACTACTGGCATCTTGTTGTTTATAAAATTCCCAACTATATTGCAAACATTGGGTCTACAGTTGTGGTGATCACCAAACACATGAGATGGAATACTCATTATTGCCTTCTTTAGATCCTCAGTATCCCCATTACTGCTATCAACACACCGCAGCAAGCAGTTTTGAATTTTTTTATCATACTATTTGTCAACAATTTTCTGCCTTCTACCTCTATACTTGTGTCCTTTTTAATTTTGTACAGACATTTACCGACATTCTTCACCAAGTGGTTGATACACTCAATCTTGTTTATTTCTGTGCCATACTGTACCGAACTTAATATTTTGGAGTGTACACTGGAATCACCATCACCAACAAAAGATAGGTATTTCAAACCATGCATACCAATGCTTCTGTTGAAGCCATCGACGATTATATCTGCTTCCATTGATGATGATGATCCATTCCAATTTTTGTAGCAAGTGTGGTGTGGGACTTCACAATTCTTATTTTGAGCCTTTGCACATATAATGCAATACTTGTTTCGTACTCCAGCAAAAAGTACTTGCCGTGTATTGCTTCCAATTATTACAGCCTGCAATATAAACAGTTTGAGTATCAGTGGGTACTTTGCTGCTATAAAATTCCATGTAGCCACGGGTCCTTAATTTGGCCCATGGCCACATGGAATTCTTGTAATCAACATGTCAAATACAATAAACAAAAATTAAATATATTTGTCTTCAAGTAAGAGTGCATGTGTGCCCGACCTGACTATTCACGTACATCATTTTCTATTGTACTAAGTTTTGAAAATTTTTCATTATTGTTACCAAATGAATGATACTGTGTGAATTACAAAGTTATTCTTTAAAGTGAATTAATTAAAATGAATTTATTAAAATGTGTGATGACTTTTTTAAATTCTTTTTAAAGGAATTTGTCCGTTGTCTGTACATTACAAGTACTATAGTGCAGCGTTCTTCAACCTTTTTACGCCTGCGGACCGGCAAAAGTAGGAGAAGTATTTCGCGGACCGGCTAACGATTAAGGGGAGGTAGAAAAGTGATACCCAGGTTTAAGCATGTAACAGTAGCGTAAAAATTTATTATATTATAAAATCAGTTTTCTGCTAATAATTCTTTTATCTTTCGATTTATAATCATTTGCATTTTAAAAACGGTCCGATATATCAACCAATTCACGTCTAATTGATCTAAAATTTCTACGTAGACAGCTGTTAGATAGGTCTTCTCTGATACAAAACCCGGTCCAGTACGTAGGATTTTAGCAAAATGTATTGTTTATAGTTTGGCACGTTATTGAACACACAAATTGAACACTCTTTATTCGACAATTTTCTAACAACTAAGTACCTGTAACCAATTTCGTAAAAAACGTGCTAGACTGGTGTATGTATCAGAGAAGATTGTTTCAATTTCAAGTCAATCGGTTATGAATTGGCTGAGATACACTACTCAACGTATTCGATGATTTTAAAACAATTTTTCAGGAGAAATGCCGGTTCATGTGTTTTAAGTACGTGATTTTAAACAGTTACCTACAGTACTGATAGTAGTCGACCCCGCACAAATCAATAAAAAATAAATGAAAACCCAATGTAGATAGTAATTTATTTATCAAATATGAAATAAAAAATACAACAAAAATACAATATATAAGTGCGAAACCTGCTGCTGCTGCTTTGTAATCAAACTTGCAATACGTGGCTGAAGGGATGTTTCAGAGAGACGAAGCGCGGCATTAACATTCAGTCGATTTCTCTGTTTTGTTTTTATCATAGACATGGCTGAAAAGGTCTTTTCACACAAATATGATGTCGAAAAAACGACTGACAATTTTATGGCTTTGTAGCTCAAGGATGGATATTCTTTTTCAACTGATAACCAAAATTGTGGTAATGTTTTTAGCTTATGCCTGGACAACAGAGTGACATCACAAGACAACTCTATGAGGTTTTCTCTTTCACGAGGATCAAGTGCGCATAAATTTACGTCTTCTAAGAAGGGATTATTAATCCAAAAATTGCCTTTACGAGGATCTTCATTTTCGGGGAAATATTTGTTAAAATTTTCTGCTAGCGCCCATAAATGTTCAGTTACTATAATCAATATACCATTCTGATTGACATCGGCCGCAATAAAAAAATCTTCCAATAGTGGGAACATATCTAGCTCTTTCGCTTGTACGCGAAGATCCCATAGAGCTAATTTCTTTTTTAACGCATCCATTTTATTTCTAACTGTAAAAATATTCATACACGACCCCTGAAGAGAACTATTGAGTTGATTAAGATGGCCAAATATGTCCGCCATATAAGCAAGCTTAGCAATCCACTCGTCTTTCAAAACAGGTTCTAGTAAGTCAGACTTTAGCTCTCGCAGAAACTGCTTTACTTCTTCTCGCAGTTCGAATAGACGTGCAAGAACCTTTCCTCTTGATAACCACCTCACTTCTGCATGAAGTAGGAGATGTTGGTGAGGTGAGTCCATACTCTCACACAGTGCTGTGAACAGCCTGGAGTTCATAGCCTTGCTTCGAATTTCATTGATGATCTTCACTACGTCATTCATCACGGTATTCAATTCCGTAGAAATTTTCTTTGCGGCTAACTGTTCCCGGTGGATCATGCAGTGAGTGGACAAAGCTTCTGGGTGCGCAACTTCTTTTATTTTTTGAACTACTCCTGAACGACGGCCAGTCATGTTTGCAGCACCGTCCGTGCATACTACAACGCATTTGCTCCAGTCTAAACCCTGCGCTTGAAAATACTGATCAAGAGCATTAAATATCTCTTAAACACCAGCGATCTGACACAATACTGGGGTGGAGCATACACGAATCGCCGTAAACACTGTTATATGTAGAGGTGACCAATGTTGCCACCACCAAACTAATGTTGGTACAATATTGTACTTAAGAATAAAACAAATGAATCCATAAGAAATAAAGATGATATATGTATTTGGAATATACTTTTTGTGCATGTTTTACACGCTTTTTTATTGATTGGCATTAGTGCCATCTAGTGATAGATATGTTAAGTAGTATGAATTATAGATAACAGAATAATATATGTAAATTCAATAGAAATCACATACATATCTTCTGTCAACAGTTAACAATAACACACAATTTGCGACGTTTACTATATTTATAAAGAAATAACGATAAATGTTTGTTCTTCCGTACTCGTAGCTGCACGGAAGGGAGCCAGCCGCGACGGCGCCGGGCGTTGAGCCGCCTAGACGAGACACGGTCTTGATACGGGCGAATTTTTTCGCGGACCGGTAAAATATTTCTGCAGACCGGCACCGGTCCGCGGACCGGCGGTTGGGAAACGCTGCTATAGTGGATGAATAACTTATATTGAACATACCGCGCCTGAAGCAGCATTATAAGAATGCCCATACGACCGCTTACTCCATCCTCCATCCACATATACACTAGTCCATGCGTTTCCACTGTCATCAACTTGCTCCTTCTGTAAAACTAATGCTTTCTCTTCAACTCCAGCTGCGGTCATAGAATGCCAAGCATCCGATTCCCACTGATGACCTAGCATGTCATGGATGTTGTTCATCACTGGTATATCAATTGTTGACAACAGTTGTCTACTTTGTTCGTAGGTGCTACCACTGACGACCGTTCCCCACACAAAGCCTGTATTAATTAACGATTTCTGGCTAGGTGGTTCTGTCTTATATTCATATTTCCTACTACAGTCACTGCACCCAAAACTAATGGTGCTAACAAAACCTCACCTTTCTTCACCAACAGGTACTATGTGGCCGCTACATATTTCGCTGTGTGTGGACTGCAGTAGAAGTGCCCATTTTAAAACATGGTGAATATCTACTATCCGGTATCCGTACAGGGCACGATTAGTATTATCTTCTGGTACCACTTCAACTGCCAACGGATAATTAATAATACTAAAAAAAGAGTATTGTTAGTTAAATTTTCAATGAATATATCACAAATAAACCAGCTAAATTGTCTCATACAGTATTTCACAGCTTTCCCAGCGTTATACTTTTATCTTAGTCAACCCATAAAAAAATATGCTTATCTTATGGGGTTGAATTCATCTACGCTTTTGCAATAGCTTTTTCTAAACACATACTTATTTTTGTTTACACAAATATGAATAAAGATGACTGAGCATACTTCTACTTTCAGCTGGAAAAACTTTAACATGGTTGCTTAGTGAGAACGCTTTCGCTCAACGGTCCCCATCTTGCCAGCAGCAATAATGGACTTTTCGAATAACCGTTCAAACACCAAAAGCACTTTGTAAAGGCGCTGACATCAAAACTGCTTTATGCTGAGCATGCCTGTGCACACCCTGTTAGGTATAGACATTTTAAGTTGTAGAATCAATATTAGGTTGGCAACACTTGTATGACAGATGACAAGTAAGAAGTAGTAAGAAGAAGTATCATAGATAAAATATATATATACTAATATAGATGGCGTACTTAGCCCTTTTTTCGTTGACAGTGTTTTTAGTTCTACCCCACGCACAATAATCGCGGCGCCACTAGTAGCGTTCCCGCCATTGTGATAATCTTGAAATTATATTTTGAGTGTATTCTTAAAAACAGCGTTTTCTGAAACAGCAATAATTTTTGCCTAATATCTGAGTTCACATAGTAGGCAAAAATTATTGCTGTTTCAGAAAACGCTGTTTTAAAGAACACTGATGATTTGCCGGTAAGTTGATAATGATAAAAGATTATTAAAAAATGTATATATATATTGAAAAACACTAACAACTAAAAAGATAGAACGAGAAGTGTGGTAAAACCACTTATCATCCTCTTCTGCTTCTGAAGCTCGAAGCAGTAGGTGTCACAGTTCGGTTAGTTATTGATGAGCTTAACATTCATACTGTTGAAATGGTAACAATAATACGTAATATCGAAGGACTGCTTCCATTTTGTTATCGTCTTATCATGGACACCATAGCATTATCGGAAGCTAAGATATTTGAATTCTCAATCTTCAAACCATTCAATTGATTTCTTCTTTATGTGCATTCTAAACTAACTTTTTAAGCCATCACGAGGTTTCCACACAGCTTCGTTATTCTTCGCCTTGTTGATAACTTCTTGTAACGTTGCGCAAATCGGTAAACGTAAGCCAGTAAAATGTCTTGACGTCCTCAGATTTCGATTTTTGCTTCCGGATAATATTTGGTTCTTTTGGACTCATGTGCATGGGGACGCCTTTGCCCATCAAATGGCAAACCAAGCCAAACATAAAGAATGAGCTGAGACGCACTCCTTTAGAGGTTCTAGCATAAACATCAAAATTAAATGTTGATGTCAACGTCTGACAATGGTCTGACAGTAGCGTCATCAGTCAACTCGCGGACAGAGCCGGCAAAGTAGATCGTGATTTGCGCAATCAGCGCTGCAAGTGCCAGGAGGGGCAACTAAAGTTACCGTCAACATAGGCATATAATAAATTAACGCTGCATGAGAAGTATTATGTGTAGTATACAAGTTGCAAGTCATTGTACGTTGTTGTACGTTGTTCTTTGCTTATATGCAGTTAGCAGTTTATTATTATACGTTTCATAGTGCAAACGGAGTTTCAATTAAACATCCACATCCCATAACAGGTTATGGGCCCAGTCAAGATAGTGAACAGTGAGTGAACAGTAAAATCGCGCTAGATTTATTAGTGACGGAAAAACTTGATAAAGACAAAGTGAGGTTATATGAACTACAACATACTGTCGAACGCATACGTGACGGTACCGATTTTGACGGCTAACAATTTCAACAACTGGAAATTTCGAATAATGGCTATATTAAACAAGGAACAGTGCGCACAAGTTATCGACCAGGATCCACCAACGGATTCCGAGGCAAAGAAGACATTCCTGATACAAGACGCTAGGGCACAATCATTTATAATTCAGGGGATATCGGATAAGCACTTAGATATCATCAAAGACTGCAAGTATGCTAAGAACCAAATGCAAGCACTCAAGGATGTATTTGTTAGGACAAGTTCATTTACCAAATTGACATTGTGGAGAAGATTATTTAATATAAAATCAAGTAAATATGAGAACTTAGAGGACCATTTCCTGAAATTCGACACAATCATTCGAGATTTACAAGATTTAGGATCAACGATTGATGAGACTGATCGGGTTTGCCATCTGTTATTGTCACTACCCGAACAATACGACACTGTTATAACTGCATTGGAAACAGTATCTGAAGTAAAAATGGACTTTGTTAAGGCACGTCTACTGGATGAGGAGTTAAAGCAAAAGGCAAAAGGAGAAGAAAAATCAAGTGAAGCGTTTGGTTTCCGAGCAGATACAGGATGTTACATTTGTGGAAGTAAGGATCACTTTAAAGCACAGTGTCCAAAACGATTTGAAGACAAAAGAAGAGAAAATCAAGGAAGAGGTGGTTATCGAGGAAGAGGTGGCTTCCGAGGAAGAGGTGGTTTCCGAGGAGGAACTTATTACAAGAAAGAGGAAGCTAATACAGCTAATGGTGATATAGTACTGGTGGCAAGTATTTTTTGTCATAAAGAGGAGATAAATAAAAACAATGTATTTGTTTTGGATTCTGGAGCGAGCAACCATTTTGTCAAGGAAGAATTGGAAGTATTTATGAAAGATGTTACCGAACTTGAGCATGAAATTACAGTACATATAGCCAACGGAGATGTATTGAAAGCTTATAAAAAAGGAAAAATTCAAGGTATGTGTGAAGGAAGATTAATTACTATAGAAGCTATAATAGTTGCAGGAATTAAACATAATCTGCTTTCTGCAGCAAAATTAACATCAAGAGGTTACAAAATAATTGTTGAAAGTACACATATGCCGATTTGTGGTAAAGATTTTCAATTGACTTGTAATAATTTAAATGGGTTATATATTCTGAAGATGGATATTTTTCAAAAGGAACAATGCAATGTTGTAACTGATTTATGGCATAGAAGATTGGGACATGCCTCGTCAAAAGCATTAAAGGATCTCGGTTTACCAGCTCCTTTGCCAAACTGCAACACTTGTGCACAATCAAAAGCTGTAAGATTGCCATTCCAAACAAACGAAAGAAGAACCAAAGCTATTGGTGAGTTAATTCACAGTGATGTATGTGGACCAATAACACCACAAACCAAGAATGGTGAGAGGTATTTTCAAGTAATTCTTGATGATTTTTCCCATTTTCTTATGATTTATATTCTAAAGAATAAAAAAGAAGCTGAAAACAATTTGAGAAATTAAACAAGTAGAGTAGAAAGACAGCAAGGAATCAAAGTAAAAGGAGTGAGACTAGATAACGGTGGAGAATTCACTTCAAATAATTTTAAGAGCTATTGTTATAGAAATGGAATTAAAATAGAATATACAATGAGTGGCAGTCCTCAAATGAACAGCAAAAGTGAAAGAATAAATAGAACGTTATTGAACATGATTCGAGCAAAATTAATAGATTCAGGGTTACCTAAATTTCTCTGGGATGAAGCATTAAGACTTACGAACTTAATCGAACACCAACCACAACTTTAGAAAAAGGAAAAACACCATCAATGATCTGGCACCGAAGAAACGACTTATCTAAAATGAGAATTTTCGGTTGTCAGTGCTGGGCGACAGTGTTACCCAAAGGCGATAAATTAAATCCAAGGGCCAAAGAAGCAATAATGGTTGGATATTGTGGTGGCGGTTACCGAGTATGGAAGAAAAAGTAGTAAAATCCAGGGATGTAAGATTTGTTGAAGAAATTATGCCATATAAACAAAATATCAACGACAAGGAAGAGGAAGATTTTCCTAAAGCAGTGGTAGTACCTGATGACGACAAATATGAAGAAGAACAGACGAATGAATCGGACGAAGCAGAAGAAATCGATAAACTAGAAGAAAATGAGCCGGAGGAAACTATGGTAAAGACATCTGCATTTGGAAGAACAATTAAGACACCGCGGAATCTACAAGATTATGAAATATATACAGCTTATTATTTATTAACCCAAGTTGAAGTACCAAAAAATTTCACGGAAGCAATGAATTGTAAAGAATGGAAAAAAGCCATAAATAGAGAACTTGAATCACATAAAAAGTTATCAACATGGACAGAAAAAGATTTACCAACGGGAGAAAAAGCAATAGAGACCAGATGGATTTTTGTGAACAAGTGCGATGGTACAAAAAAAGCAAGATTAGTTGCAAGAGGATTTCAAGAAAAAGTTATGAATGGTTTAGAGTTTAACTATGCAGAATTTCCATAGTAAGGTTATTTTTGTCGATTGCAATACAAAATGATTGGAATGTGCGTCAGATAGACGTGCCGACAGCATTTTTTGAATAGTAATTTAGAAAAGGAATATATATATATATATATATATATATATATATATATATATATATATATATATATATATATATATATATATATATATATATGAACATTGGAAATAGTTAATACTAGATGGCGGTAGTTTTTAAGTTCAAAAACTACAGCCACGCCTGGGATTCGAACCCAGATATACGGATTGCCGGTCCGACGTTTTACCAATTAGACTAACGTGACCTACGACATTCAGTAGGTTTTTTCCTTTAAGTGACAAATAAACCTACTGAATGTCATAGGTCACGTTAGTCTAATTGGTAAAACGTCGGACCGGCAATCCGTATATCTAGGTTCGAATCCCAGGCGTGGCTGTAGTTGTTGAACTTAAAAACTACCGCCAAAATACATAATACTAATTAACTATTTCCAATGTTCATATTAATGTATGCAGATTTCTGCGAGAATTCACTTCCTTTATATATATATATATATATATATATACATATATATATATATATATATATATATATATATATATATATATATATATATATATATATATATATATATATATATATACAGGGT
Organism: Melinopterus prodromus; assembly: GCA_964023965.1. NCBI lineage: Eukaryota > Metazoa > Arthropoda > Insecta > Coleoptera > Scarabaeidae > Melinopterus > Melinopterus prodromus. Next base: position 32,439,041 of record OZ030391.1, on the reverse strand, counting down.
CCTGCAACTAAGCTCCCGTCTTCTGTAGCTCACTTACTCATTAAGCTAAGAGTTTGACATTTTGCAGGTTTACCCTGTACTTCAAGGTACAATTCAAGAAATTATTTTTTATTATACAGGCTGTTCCAAAAATGTGCAACGCCATGGTAATATATTTTTTTAAATTGCATGCTATACATTTTTCTACACATTTGGAAGCCTTTTATGGTTGCCTACATATCACCAAAATTTTATTGAAATCGGTTGAGTGACCGCAGCGGAAAAAAATAAAAACCAAAAAAAATTGATTTTGCATCGTAGGCTTTAAAAATCAATAAAAACCACAAAATGCACCTCGTTAATAAAATTTTGCGACGCGCTTATTAAGTTAGATGTAATAGTCTCGTTAACCAAGTGACATTGATCCAAATTATACAGGGTGACCAAAATCGAGTGTCAAACTTGTCAAACTTCAAAGCGCGCTATTGTTCTTATTTTAAATTGGAACCCATATTTTTTTTTAGGTGAAACGATGCGGAATTAAAGAATAAATATTGTTTCTGAATACAACCCCATCACAATTCCCAATATTTTAAAAGTTATTCGCCAAAAATAAATTTTTCAACGTTTCCAACGGCAATTTTAGGTAATAAATATCGTACGTGGCGTTGAAAAACAATTTATTACATAAAATATAACGCAGAGAGGTATTTTAGATTTTACTGTACTTAATTAAGTAGTTATTCAATTGCTAAATTTACTGCAAAATTTACCTATAGCCACATTTCCGTCCTTACCGCTATAGGTAAATTATGCAGTAAATTTAGCATTTGAATAACTACTTAATTAAGTACACTCAAATCTAAAATACAACTATTATTTTTTTATGAAATAAATTGTTTTTCAAAGCCACGTACGATATTTATTATCTAAAATTGCCGTTGGAAACGTTGAAAAATGAGTTTTTGGCGAATAACTTTTAAAATATTGGGAATTGTGATGCGGTTGTATTCAGAAACAATATTTATTTTTTAATTCTGCATCATTTCACATAAAAAAATGTATGGTTCCAATTTAAAATAAGAACAATAACACGCTTTGAAGTTTGACAAGTTTGACACTCGATTTTGGTCACCCTGTATAATTTGGATCAATGTCACTCGGTTAACGAGACTATTACATCTAACTTAATAAGCACGTCGCAAAATTTTATTAACGAGGTGCATTTTGTGGGTTTTATTGATTTTTAAAGCCTACGATGCAAAATAATTTTTTTTTGGTTTTTATTTTTTTCCGCTGCGGTCACTCAACCGATTCCAATAAAATTTTGGTGATATGTAGGCAACCATAAAAGGCTTCCAAATGTGTAGAAAAATGTATAGCATGCAATTTAAAAAAATATATTACCATGGCGTTGCACATTTTTGGTACACCCTGTATAATAAAAAACAATTTCTTGAATTGTACCTTAAAGTACAGGGTAAGCTTGCAAAATGTCAAACTCTTAGCTTAATGAGTAAGTGAGCTACAGAAGACGGGAGCTTAGTTGCAGGACCCTGTATATATATATATATATATATATATATATATATATATATATATATATATATATATATATACAAAAAAGTAGTACTTTTTTTTGTGTCCTTCAGATGACCCTGATGAAGCGTGTAATCACACTGCGAAATATTGGTTGAAATAATAAAGAACGTTCTACAAAACTTGACGTTTTTCCATTATTGTTGCTGGATTCCCCACACAATTGTTTTACATTGTTGTCACCAACGGCAAAGACTCCTTGTCTTTATATATATATATATATATATATATATATATATATATATATATATATATATATATATATATATATATATATATATATATATATATATACTATATAGGGAATATGACGTAAATAGAATCCAAGAGAGAAGTAATTTTTAAAATTAATTCAAAGGATACGGTCTCAGCCCGGGCTGAGACCGTATCCTTTTAATTAATTTTAAAAATTACTTCTCTCTTGGATTCTATTTACGTCATATTCCCTATATAGCATATTTAAACCGATTAAACCAGTTTCCTATATATATATATATATATATATATATATATATATTTAATTTTATATTTTCACGATCATTATTTATAATTAAAAGGTTTTCGGACATCTCGTGTAAAAATATATTTTATTTGCAACGTTTCAGCAGACTCGCACCTGCCTTTTTCAAGCATACAAAACTAATTGAAAAAACTTTGAACTGTCAAACAAACTCGTGTCAAGTATTCGCCTGCTAGTTCTCGATGACGGTTGCCATAGTCGCACGTGTGCGACTGCGTGTCGTGGGTCCATTCACAGTAGCCGTTGATGGTGCCCTGCCACTGCCTGTCGAAACCTCTAATGCTGGATCCTCGCGGTGTCTTTGTATTCCTTGAATTACCGGGACGTAGCATACTTTCTCCAGTAGTGGCTTCCATATACCTGACAAATTAAGAGCATCATCCCGCTTATTTAAGCAGTTATGCCTTCTCGCAATCTCTACTGCTTCACGTACTAGACGAACAGATTTAATACTATCTTTTGCTAATACCTTAGCACTATCAAAATTAATTTTATGCCCGGTTTCAACTCTATGAGCCGCCAAAGAATTTGTTGGTAATTTATGCTTTACTGCCAATTTATGTTCTTCTATTCGCACAGTTATGCGTCGGTTAGTCTGGCCAACATATGATTTATTGCACTCTCCACAGCTAATTTCGTATACACCCTGACTTTCAAAGTTGATAACGTCCTTGGGGCGGGGTAGAAATGAACCTACACTAGTTGATGTTGTGAAGATCGTCCTGATGTCATGCCTTCTTAATTCTCTTGCGATCCTGTCAGTAGTACCTTTAATATAAGGTAAGCATACTCTTGGTGTTACATGATCCTCTCTCACTTGGTTTGTGTTTTCCTGAAATCTTAAAGCTTTCTTAATGGAAGTGTCACTATATCCATTATTCTTCAAAACACGAAACAGTGTATGTTGCTCCCTTGCTGCGTGTTCAGCATCAGTCAACCGTCTAGACCTAATGGCAAGCGTACGCAATACCGCGTTGAGTTGTTGGGGATGGTGATGTGATAGAGCATTAAGGTATCTATTAGTGTGTGTAGGTTTTCTGTACACTGTATGTCCAAACGTTCCATTATATTTCTTCGTAATAAGTACATCCAGGAATGGTAGTTTGCCTTCATGTTCTAGTTCCATTGTGAAGCGTATGTTTCGGTGACGTCCATTCAGATAAATCAAAAAAGTGTCTAGTTTATCTCTGCCGTGAGACCAAATTGCAAAGATATCATCTACGTAACGTAGCCATAACTTAGGTTTTATTGTAGACTCCGCCAGTGCCGTCTCCTCAAAGTACTGCATAAATAAATTAGCAACCACAGGTGATAATGGTGAGCCCATGGACACCGCGAGGATCCAGCATTAGAGGTTTCGACAGGCAGTGGCAGGGCACCATCAACGGCTACTGTGAATGGACCCACGACACGCAGTCGCACACGTGCGACTATGGCAACCGTCATCGAGAACTAGCAGGCGAATACTTGACACGAGTTTGTTTGACAGTTCAAAGTTTTTTCAATTAGTTTTGTATGCTTGAAAAAGGCAGGTGCGAGTCTGCTGAAACGTTGCAAATAAAATATATTTTTACACGAGATGTCCGAAAACCTTTTAATTATATATATATATATATATATATATATATATATATATATATATATATATATAGATATATTTATTATTTGGGTATTCGACCAATCAAAGAAAAGAACAGAACTCTCTTTTGTAAACTGCTATATTTCGGACCTGATTGGGTCCTTCATCAGGCAATTGGCTCTACAAATCAATTAAAACAGAACATTGGGCGAAATTTTCATTTGTCACAACTTACATGGAGTTCAATGAGGCGGCAAGCGACGAGCAACGAGAGACATCACTAAATACGACGAATTACAACAACATTTAACATACTGGGGGTGTAAATAAGTTATCTCTATTAGACATGCACATTTTAAGACATCACGTGCGTACGGATCAACGAACAATTATAAACAATCAAAGGTCGCTAGGCGGCCACAGCGAAGGTACAAATTCGAAAAAGAAAACCGGTAAATTGAATCGAGCATTATATGGATTACGAAGTTCACCAAAGGTATGGAATCATAAATTTACAGAGATTATGACAAAATTGGGATTTTATAGATCAAATTACGACTTTTGTCTATATTGTAAGAAGGGAGTATACCTTGTATTATTTGTTGATGATGGACTCATAACGGGAGAAGATGAAGAGGTAGAAAAATTGATAACTACTTTACAACTGGAGTTGAACGTTAAAGTCTATAAAGATAATCTATCGTTCCTAGGAATGGATATTAGGAAAACTGAAAATAGTGTCAAGGTAATAAATCGATTGTTAAAAGAATTTAATACGGAAAATTCTAGAACTGTTTATACTCCGATGGAAGAACACTTTACCCATGAAGATGATTTGATAGATTCAGATGTTCCATATCGTCGCCTAATATGTAGCTTAATGTACATTGCAGTAACAACGACCAGATATGTTTTATGCAATTTCATACTTAAGTCGATATTTGGATAAACCAATAGATAAACTGTGGCAAGCTGGAAAAAGAGTTTTACGATATTTGAACAGTACAGCAGATATAGGAATAAACTTTACAAAGGAACTTAATCATTTAGAAGCATTTAATGACGCCGACTGGGCAGGAGATAAAAAAACCAGACGAAGTGTAAGTGGCTTCATGTGTTTCCATGCGGGAAATCCTATCGCTTGGCATTCTAAGAAACAAAATTGTGTCGCGTTATCATCGATGGAGGCTGAATATATAGCAGCGAGTGCAGCAGCACAAGAAGTTATCAACTTGAAAGGAATTTTGTCAGAATTTGTGAATGAGACCTCTAGTGTAATTCTTAATGTTGTCAATCTTAGTGCAATATCCATGACGAACACTTATGAAAACTCGAAGCGTGGTAAACATATAGACATACGATATCATTTCATTAAAGACTTGTGTGAGAAAAAGAAGATAATTGTTAAATACGTTAGTAGTGATAAAAATGTATCGGACATATTGACAAAACCGTTAAGTAAACAAAAATTTGTTAATTTCAGAAAATCAATATTGCAAGATTAATGTAGCAACATAATAATTACTATTTATTATAATTATTTGTTGAGGTGGCGTGTTAGGTATAGACATTTTAAGTTGTAGAATCAATATTAGGTTGGCAACACTTGTATGACAGATGCCAAGTAAGAAGTAGTAAGAAGAAGTATTATGTGTAGTATACAAGTTGCAAGTCATTGTACGTTGTTCTTTGCTTATATGCAGTTAGCAGTTTATTATTATACGTTTCATAGTGAAAGCGGAGTTTCAATTAAACATCCACATCCCATAACACACCCAATATTTATATCAGCAGTAGCAATGTTTACCACATTTCCAAATAAATATTATTTTCTAGAGAACATTTTTCTCTACATTATTTAGAAAAATTAAAGGTGTGCAATTTTTAAAAACGTCTATATCATGCAACAAGAACAAAAAGAAACTAATTTTGAGGTAGTACCTACAACTAGGTACTAAAAAATCATAATATACAAAATTGTTTGACAGAAGTCTCCGATAGCAGAGATGACAATAATGAAACATTACCTCTGGATATGAAAGTGCTTAGTAGCTAGCTTGGCAACCAGAGCAATATGAAATTAAATTTTTCAAATCACTTTTTGCCTTATTACTTGCTTGGCAATCTATACGTTTGTTACTTTTTGATAATGTTATAGAACAATGCAGTTATCAACTGACAGGGTGCCCACTTTTCTCCCTGTAAAATTATTTTCAGGTAGTAGATGGTATACTTAAAAAAGTACAAAAGTAAAAAGAGCAAAAAGTCTCATGAACTTATTAGTTTTTCAACTCATTAAAAAGTTACAGCCGTTTGAAATATTAACAAATCGAAGAAAAATAAAAATACAAAAGCAAATCAAGCATTGCGAAACCAAAACAATCACAATCAATAACCATTACAACAATAAAAAGTATATACATTTAAGTAAAAATAATAAAAATAAATTTATCGGACAAAAAATATATTTGAAACTTTGTACTGATTTATTTTTTCTGTAAAGTAAATGTTATTCCGAGTAAAAAGTAGGACATATTCGTTTTCTCAATTTCTTAAGAAGTTGAAGCCTTTTAAACAACGTATTTGTTAATATTTCAAACGGCTGTACTCTCCGCAGAAACTGTACAACATATTTGACAAAGCCTTCTTATAAGGAACTCACTTCGGAAGGTGTCATTGTAATCTTCCACCGTTTCCTGTGATATGCATGTGTGTATAATAAGATTAATAAAAAACAAACCTTTCAACATCCTCATCTGCTCCCCACGCATTATTAATAGTCAAATTCACACTGCTTTCTGGCATCTCCACACCAGAGTCTTCCACAGTATTCAGTGACAATGGTTCCGAAGACTTCGGCTGTACATCTCCATATCTAAAATAATATAATTTTAATTTATTGCATACCTATTTCTATAAAATAAAACATACCGTAAAACCTCATTAAATCTTGCCCACCTTAGTTTACCTGCCGCACTTCGTGAATTTGTGCCCTTCTTTTTCGTATAAGTCCTTCGAGAATGGGATAAGCGACCCATTATTCCAACTAATGATTAGTAAATTTAGTATTGTGAGCAGAAAATATTATGTATTTGTCGTTTATGAAATCTTACCTTTTCGAAATTAAACTCAACTTCACACAATAGATATTAAAGGGAATATAATCAGCTACAAACTATGAAACTGTGAACACTTTTATCACTAATATGTAACAACTTATCGAAATTATTTATGTACAACCTAACCTACTAAATCAGTTTATAACTATTATAACTGTAAACTATCTAATCACCACTCAAAAATAACACAATACAAACATATACACACACTCACACACACTTTGTAACTCTAAGAACACTAAAACACCTCTATAAATCAAAACCAAACACCGAAACGCGAACTGTCAAGTATAGCAGTGTAGTAGAAACTGACAAGGGGTTCCCCTACTACGCCACAAACATACGTTTAAATCGTAAAATGTATTAAATACGAAGCAAATTCAGATTTGGTTATACTGGCGCCATCTACATCTGGTAACTTTTCTATTTCGAAGCTTAGTACAAAAGCGCGCCATTTGAATTGAGACGGGAGCCTTAAACTGCTGCATAAATGGTATTGAAAAACCCATTTACCGTGAACGGCGATCAAGAATAGAACACCGTTCGGTGGAACTTAGAAATAAACTGCTATTGAAAAACCCGCCCTAAGTGATGTAAAGTTTCGTTACTTTTGATTACTTGTAACTACCCGTTAGGTACTTGTACCCGTTACTTTGTAACCGCTAATGTAGCCGTTACTTTGTTTGAAGTAGTAGCGGTTGAGTACTCAGTACTGTTTGATTTTGAGTACTCGCATTATCGTTTACTTCCCTACACGAGTACTAACACGTATACCGTATGTGTCGCAAACGTACACTGACTGTAAGACGTTATTCTAATTTTTTGTGGTGATATCACCACCGATTGCGCCCATCTAACAGCTATGGAAAATAATCTTTCCGATGGACAGTGGCACCAACACAAATATTTTTTTGTCAATTTGCTTATACTAGGATAAATTAATTCCGTAGACTTCCACTATTTTAGTCCGGGTCCTCTTTGTGATCTAGAGATATATCTTCCAAGTAAGTTTTAATCGCAATAGCAGCTCCAATAGAAGCTGCACTTATATGCCTTTCAGGTAAAGCTGGAACATGCCGTTGTTGATATTGTCTATATTATAGTAAAGTGAATGGACGCTTTTTTTGTCACCATTTCACGTGTGAAAAAGTGCCTTCTTAAAGGCACGTTTACATTAAGATAGTAAATAGTACAGTTTGCCTACTAGTTATCTAAGTCACCCTACTCTAGCGTGTTCGGTAGAGTAACTGTTTACACACAAAATAATAATTGGTAGAGTAGAGTCAACTAGTTTGACAATGTACTCCTTACGCCGCACAGTGGGGCAAAAATGACCTTTCGGGGACAAAATTCTGTAACTTTGTCATTTTTAGATGAATTCTTATAAAATTTTGTGTGCATAACAAGAATGAAAAGTTTCCTGTGTAACTTCTGACTGTGCGGTTGTGATTGTCTGACAAATAAAAAGCGCTTCCTTTCAGTCCGTAATCGTTTATTTTCAACTAATCTAAAACATAGCCTACGTTTCGCCCGCAGGTTTGGGGCTTCTTCAGGGCCTAACAACAAATTAAAAGTCAAAAACTTTTCGGATACGAGAAATTAATTGAGTGACTTACAGGTTCACGTGGTTGAAAAACGTCAAAATTTAACATTGATGAGGCCTCATAGCCAAACAAGTACATGGGTGTATGGGGGTCACAACTACAAAAACACATATACAAAAAACAAATTAAAATGGTCTCGACAATCAATGAGCGTTACTCACATAAAATAATCAAAATGTATACGAGAACAACGTAATGGCGACGGCAACATGGACGCGTGCGAGGGAGTACATATCAGGAATGACGTCAACCCGTCGGCTAGCATACCAACTGCGGAAAGTGCGTATTACATCCAATAGAGGGCGCTACAACTACGATACACAAAATAAATCACATTCAAAGTTTGCATCACAGATGGCGCGCGAGTAGGCGTAAACAGACAATAATGACAGCATAACCACAAAATTTTTATCAACAAAACCAGTGCCACAACGCTACCTCTGATTAATTATGGTAATTAAGTTAGCGTAGACGGTGGTCACGACGTGGTTGTCTACGTCAGTCTGCAGGTTCATGTTGTTTCTTGCCAGGTAAATATTGGCCGCTTCTTTAAACAGTCTCTTAGTGTAATAATTCTCTCGTTCCATTATCTTGCAGTCGCCGAACAGGATCCGGTGTTGAGGATTGTCTGCAATGTGCTGTGTGACACCTGTGTGCTGCCCAACCTGTAGCTTTCCCTCATGGAGTCGTCTCAGTGATGCCTCGTGTTGCTTTATCCTGGATCCGAGAAACTGTTTAGTTTGACCGATATAAACTTGACCACAACTGCACGGAAAACTGTACACCAAATTACTCTGCAGTGGCAAAGGTATGCTATCCTTCGTGTTCGCATATAGCACCGCTAACGTGTGTGTGTGATAATAAATTATGTCATGCTGTGTTGTTTTTAGGTTTTTTCTCAACTTTTCGGATAGTCCTTTTACGTAAGGTATCCTAAAATATAACCTTTTTTCCTCACCAGTACCAGAAAGCTGGGTTGCAGTCACCAGCGGGATATCCAAAGCTGGATCCACAGTAGATGCCTGAATTTGAAGAGCTATCTGCCTGAAATGTTTGGCAATGATAAACTTCGGGTAGTTATTACGAATCAACACTGACCTAACTATTTTTAATTCCTCCCCCACGCGTGATGGTTCGGAGAAGCAATAAGCTCGTTTTACCATCATCGTGATGGTGTTGGACTTCTGACTGAACGGGTGGTTGGAGAAGTAGCCCTGAAGAAGCCCCAAACCTGCGGGCGAAACGTAGGCTATGTTTTAGATTAGTTGAAAATAAACGATTACGGACTGAAAGGAAGCGCTTTTTATTTGTCAGACAATCACAACCGCACAGTCAGAAGTTACACAGGAAAGAATATTCGAGCTCGTAAACATGAACCCCCCTTTATCATTCTTTGACAACATACGAGCAACATATGGTCTACTTACCTACCGCAACATTAAACGGTTTGCTGACATCCAGGACAAATTGACGCGTGCACACAACCGAAAAAGATTTCTGGTACAGTGTAGAGTGAAGAGGGTCTACCCAAAACATATAAGAAACCACGCTAGTGGTATGCAGGACATTTACATTAATCACCAAAGACTCGTAAATCAGGCAGAGAGAATAAACCAGAAATACATGAAATCTATTCTGAACCTGGAAATTAAGGCAGCCTTCTTAAGTCTAGAAGAGCTGAACAGAACTCTTGGCGTGCATGCGGAGCTTTTGCGTATGTCACTTCCGGAGGAAACCTTCAAAAGGTTCACCGAACTACAACGTAAGAAAAAACTGAGACTGGACGCCCAAATTAGGAAACGTAACATCACCAAGTTGAAGAATCTAATGAAAGATAGCGAGTTCGGCTCCCAGACGGAGTCCTCAGCCCAAGGTGATGGAATCACCATTGTGAATCTAACCGAAACTGACATCCCCGAAAATATGGCCCAACTCTTGGCACTGGGAAAGAAATTTGCTATCAACCCTCAAAAAACGGACACACCAACAATGATGTCTGTAGTCGCAGACATGGAAATAGCCCTCTCCTCCATTTATAAAGACGATGAAGATGTTAAGAACAGAAAGAGACAGACGTCTATCAACATATGCACTAACTTCCTTAGGAAACCGGAAACGCAGGATAATGCCACCAAGCAACTCCACAAAACATTCTTAGAAACAAAACACTGGCTCAAAAATCATCAAGATGTTCTGGTCACCACAGCTGATAAGGGAAACAAAACGGTCCTCTTGGAAAGAAATGACTATGAGACCAAGATGCAGTCGATAGTCTCGGACGCCCAGGTGTATGAGAGCGTTAATCGGAATCCTGCAAACAGAATCATGAAAAGACATAACGACATGATAGAGTCGCTCATTAGAGACAATCAGATAGACCAAAGAGTGGGAAACGGGCTCAAAACACGCAACGGCACGCTAGGGAGGATATATGGGCAAGTTAAGTTACACAAAATCAACAACCCACTCCGTCCAATCATAAGCACTCTGAATACAACCTGCTACAACACCTCAAAGTACCTGTCCAACATAATTAAGAATATTACAACCACCGATCGACACAACATTAAGGATAGCTTCACTTTGGCGGCAGAATTGAGACAGCTTCAGGTGCCTCCAGACTACGTTATGGTTAGTTTTGACGTGGTAAATATGTTTACCAATATCCCAAAAGAAAAGGTAGTTGAGATCATACAAAGAAGGTGGGACAATTTAACAGAATTTACAGACATAAAAAAGAACCAATTCATACTGCTTCTAGATTTAATAGTTGAAAACTGTTATTTTACATATGGGGGAAAAATATACAGACAACTTAGCGGGCTCCCCATGGGTTCGTCGTTGTCGCCCGTGCTAGCAGATTTGGTGCTTGGAGACTTGTTGGAGTCTGCGATGGATTTTCATAGAGATGAAATCTTCTACATAAAGCGCTACGTTGATGACCTTCTACTTTTCATCCCTAAAAACAAAAAAGATACTATCTTGGAAACGTTCAACAATTATCACCCGAACATTATGTTCACAGCAGAAAATGAATCGGACAATTGCATCAACTTCCTCGAACTTACCATACAAAGACACGAAGATGGCCACGTCACAACCCAGTGGTACAGGAAACCGACAGCCTCGGGACGCTATATCGACTACTTCTCCAACCACCCGTTCAGTCAGAAGTCCAACACCATCACGATGATGGTAAAACGAGCTTATTGCTTCTCCGAACCATCACGCGTGGGGGAGGAATTAAAAATAGTTAGGTCAGTGTTGATTCGTAATAACTACCCGAAGTTTATCATTGCCAAACATTTCAGGCAGATAGCTCTTCAAATTCAGGCATCTACTGTGGATCCAGCTTTGGATATCCCGCTGGTGACTGCAACCCAGCTTTCTGGTACTGGTGAGGAAAAAAGGTTATATTTTAGGATACCTTACGTAAAAGGACTATCCGAAAAGTTGAGAAAAAACCTAAAAACAACACAGCATGACATAATTTATTATCACACACACACGTTAGCGGTGCTATATGCGAACACGAAGGATAGCATACCTTTGCCACTGCAGAGTAATTTGGTGTACAGTTTTCCGTGCAGTTGTGGTCAAGTTTATATCGGTCAAACTAAACAGTTTCTCGGATCCAGGATAAAGCAACACGAGGCATCACTGAGACGACTCCATGAGGGAAAGCTACAGGTTGGGCAGCACACAGGTGTCACACAGCACATTGCAGACAATCCTCAACACCGGATCCTGTTCGGCGACTGCAAGATAATGGAACGAGAGAATTATTACACTAAGAGACTGTTTAAAGAAGCGGCCAATATTTACCTGGCAAGAAACAACATGAACCTGCAGACTGACGTAGACAACCACGTCGTGACCACCGTCTACGCTAACTTAATTACCATAATTAATCAGAGGTAGCGTTGTGGCACTGGTTTTGTTGATAAAAATTTTGTGGTTATGCTGTCATTATTGTCTGTTTACGCCTACTCGCGCGCCATCTGTGATGCAAACTTTGAATGTGATTTATTTTGTGTATCGTAGTTGTAGCGCCCTCTATTGGATGTAATACGCACTTTCCGCAGTTGGTATGCTAGCCGACGGGTTGACGTCATTCCTGATATGTACTCCCTCGCACGCGTCCATGTTGCCGTCGCCATTACGTTGTTCTCGTATACATTTTGATTATTTTATGTGAGTAACGCTCATTGATTGTCGAGACCATTTTAATTTGTTTTTTGTATATGTGTTTTTGTAGTTGTGACCCCCATACACCCATGTACTTGTTTGGCTATGAGGCCTCATCAATGTTAAATTTTGACGTTTTTCAACCACGTGAACCTGTAAGTCACTCAATTAATTTCTCGTATCCGAAAAGTTTTTGACTTTTAATTTGTTGTTAGGCCCTGAAGAAGCCCCAAACCTGCGGGCGAAACGTAGGCTATGTTTTAGATTAGTTGAAAATAAACGATTACGGACTGAAAGGAAGCGCTTTTTATTTGTCAGACAATCAAGAATGAAAAGATTAAGGTTTAATATGAGTAAGAAAAACATTAAAATGTTAATAATTTATTTATTATAAAATAACAAACAAGAATCCTTTAAGTCGCAAGCTTGGTTTTGTGTCATTTGTAATAAAACTGTATATTTAAGGTATTATTGTGTCACTAATTATAAATCCGATGGCAGATTTTAAAAATTCAAAATGGTGGATGAAATATGGCAAACTCAAAATTTAAAATGTAAACAATTATTGCAAATCTACGCGTGGTGTTAAATCAAAACAAAAATGTTATTAATTCTACGATTATATTAAAAAAATGTTAAATGTTGATTAACATCATAAAAATTGTTTCAAAATATTGTAGGAAATAATAATTTTAATCTTCTAGTAAATCGATAACTTCTTCATCGACATCTATGTGTTTCTGTGAAGGTTGGTTTCTAATGCTCGTTATAAATGGATCTGATGTGCACAGCAAATGATCAAAAACATCTTCATTGGTCGTTGATCTAGAACATTTCCTAGAATGACGAAGTCTAAATTTTTTATAATCTTTATTTCTAGCTTCTTGTGCGTCTTCAGATAGCTGTCCAAGAGGCAAAATAGAATGGTATCTGATTATATTCTCTCCGTGAACAAGAACTTTGTGAACTGAAGAGGGCATGTAGTACCAACTATATTTGCTAACGTATAGTTCAGTTGTGTTGCGAGTATAAATCCCAAATTTGGTTGCATCAATTTTCTTACCACAAGACATACTTTGAAGTATAATATGGAATCTTTTTATCAATTCGTTATCAACTCCTGTTATTTCAGACGTACAAGTGGAATAGGAAAAAAACTTTCTTGCAGTATTACCGTCATTACTATTTCCGCTAACTTGACGAGGTTTGTCTATTATCAAACCCAATTCTTGACGGAAACGTTCTTGCACTACTTTTTTCTTATCTGCCTTTTCCTTCTTATTTTGTTCTGTAATTGCAGACCACTTTTGGAATGACAGATTATAGGATATGTGAAGAACTAACTCCATAAATCTGATCCAAGCGTGTAAAGTTGAAAGCCCAAATCTGAAGGTTTCCTCTCTTTCTGGCTTTTGCATTACGCGGGCAAGATCGTTCATTTCTGTTGGCTTAGCTAGGCATACATTGCACGTGGAACTTGATGGTGTATTTGTTAAGACCTGAACCACTTTACCATCTATCATAGTGAAGTGTAAGGTGTGCTTCACAGAAAGTCTTTTCTCGTTTAATATTGCGCAAGTAGGAGAAAGTGTAGGAGAAAGTATTTGCGATTCAATATTTTGGACAATACTCCTGGTTTTCTCTGGAGTTTCTTTTGCGAACTCTATAAGAATAGGGCGACAATATCGGACTGACGAAGGTGATGGATTTTTCCAAATAATATGTCCATTATCGTCGTTAAAAAGAACCAGTGGTACAAGCGATGCTATCAACACATGGGAGTCAGATATCAATTGGCTTTCACCTGACAAAATTTGTTTATACTCGCTTTGCCCAGAAGAACCATCAACTCCCCACTTACTGTATAAGGAGTATCTAGAACCACCATCAGCTATATTAATGGAATCAATCATTAACAATCTATTAGCGGTGTGATTTAAAAGAGATTGGAGTTGAACTTTTGCACATATGTCTGTTATCTCCAAATTATCCGGATAACATTCCTTTTTAGCGTCAACCATTTGCTTATACGTGGGAAACAAATGAAGACCTTTACTTTCAATACAATTCCTGAGGTAGTTGAACTGCTCTTTTGTTAACTCCATATCAAGTAAGATTGCCAGAGCTTTTTGGTTTGTATAAGGCATCACAGTTGAATTTTCTTCTAATAAATCTTTATGTATTACTTCCAAGGTTTCTGGCGATGCAAACCGCAATTCTTCAACAACGGTAGCGTGCTTCAATTCTCCAATCGATCGCAGTACTTGTACGTAAGAATGATGGATTTGATGTAGTCCAGAGTCCCGAAATAATTTAATCGCCTTTCTTTGTTTGGTTTTCTCCGATGATAATTCATAATCTCCATCAAGCCACCCAGCGTTCGTTCTCAAAAACTTGTCCTTAGTTCTATTAGCATTACTCCAACGCTGTTTGAAATGTGGCAAAAAAACTTTCTGTATTCTCACAATAGCACATGTGTAATTGGCTTCAGTGAGAGTAGGAAACTTTTCTTCAAGATAACGCTGCACTGAAGATATATGTTTTCAGTGTTCTATAAGAGTAGCACATAACTCGCGTTTATTAATGTTTATAGAACTCATTGTTGTTAAGTGTTTGGTCTGACTGTAGAAAAATTTGACTGAATATGATGGTGTGCAAGGTATTTTATAGTCGTTAAACCGCAAGATATTAACAATATCACAGAACAATAATACATAATATTGACGATACTCACAGTTTGCGGTTAATTATTTTTATCCTTATCACTACAAAAATAGGTAAAAAACAAAAATAGGTGGTTGTTTGTGAGATTAGTTCTAACTTATCCAGCAATAATATTATTTTCGTATTGATAAAAGCTAAAAATATATTGTGTTAGATATCAATCTCTTGAACGATGTGAGGTTAGGCATTAGCTCTAAAGTAGTTTATGATAATGTTTGAATATTTCTAGGAGTGGGTAATTGATATAGACAAGAAGTACAGTTCCGCTAGAGAGTGTGGACCACCAATTTAGGAAATAATGAATAATAAAATGCATATGTATTATAGTTACACTGTATGTATTTTAATACATAATTTCATTCTCAAATAACCAATCAGTTTTTACACATGTATGTCAAATAGACGTCAATCATTTAAAGATTACATCTAATAAGTATAATAAGCCGGATACTCCAAAGACATTCCAAGTTTTGCTAGCAAATGTTGAAATATCAAGTTTTCCAAATGTTAGTATTGTTATGAACGCAAAATAATGAATTCTTGCTACTAAAGATACATTTACTTATGTATAAACATTTTAAAAAGTAACTTACCAAGAAAGACGTTACGTGTTAAAAATCTGTTATTGTACACTACAAACAATCAAAGGAATATCCCGGAAAGGTCAAGTTCATAAAAACAACTGTTTTTTCAGGTCGACGTTTCGCTTTATTAGGTTGTTAAAGCTTAATCATGACCCAATCTATAAATTGAGAGCAACAATGAGCAAACAATTGCATAATAAACAAGTTATACTTACAAATGTTGTGTGATAGGAGGCAAAAAAGCGTACATAGATTGAATTATTTAGTTCCACTGAGGCACAACGCCAAAAACAAACCACCCAAAACACAGCGGTGACGACCTCTCGTACATTTGAGGAGTTAGGCTTAATAACAATCACATTTAAAATTAAAATTCTACAATAAAACCAACACACAGCGTGAAGAGACGCCGAGGAAATGGCGTGCCATGAAAACAACTTTTTGTACTGAACGAATGTCAAGTGGATAAAATAGTTAACTGCACATGCAGGCAATGGCGGCAAAATTATTTGAAATTTGAATTATGAAATTTTGAAAAGTTTACAACTGCAAAACTAATAACATAACGAAAAAGGTTACAAATATGAAAATTGAAAAGATTTAATGATTAAGTAATTTAGGGGTTAGTTATCTGTCCAGCTCTATACAATTCAATCAAATTAGCGTAGACATTACTTATGCCCGCAACGTCGGTGCGATGATTAACAGTGTTTTCACTCACTTTAATGTAAAACATTTCCAGGAAATTACGACCATAGTAACCTCTCTCGGCTGCCAAGATCTTAGTGTTCAAAAAATCAAATGTATGGTTATTGTGCAACGCATGTGAGGCAAGCGCGCACGCATCACGTTTCACTCTTATGTCACTGCGGTGCTTGCACAATCTGCACGATAACCACTGCCTAGTCTGGCCAATATATCTACCCTCACAATTTAAGCACTTAATATCGTAAATGACATTGCTCTTGAAGAGAGACGGTGTAGGAGATTTTAATTTAGACTGGAGTTGTCCAGCGACATTAGGCTGAAAACAACCCAATCTTATTGAAGGGTCTTTAAATATTTGTTTAATGACATTGGTCAGCCCCTCGATGTGGGGGAACCGGAAATATTTAACCTGAGGGGTTGGGTTATCTCTTTGAAGGGTATCATTGACAGAAACAGCAGCGGCATCGACAGTCAAGGGTTCATTTGCAACTACAACCCCAGTGGCGGGTGAGCAAAAAATTACAGATCTGGCTAACCGAGGGGGATAACCATTATTTATAAAAATATTGTGACGATCTTAACAGCCGCGAAGGCGCCAGAAGTTCGAGGTTATTCTCGAGGCGGCCCATTCCAGAGAGATCTATCCGGACGGCGAGCGCGAGTAACGACTGTTCTGTGCCAGCTTGGAAGATTCGCGAAGGGTCCCGCACGGATCGATACGGGTATATAAGCGAGCCGTCGCTCGCTACCGGCCAATATAGTTCTGAGTGCAGTCGGAGTACTTGGCGCGATTATCGATCGACATAAATAGTTAGAAATAAATACTGTGAAGATAAATGTTTATAGTAGCCTTAAGTGACAGTTAGTTTTTAGTGTTCGTGTTTAGTGTTCGTGTTTAATAATTAGTTAATAAGACTGTAATAGTGTTAAATAAATTAGTTGGCTATTTTAATATACCGAGTGTTTTAATTCACACCTTAACGAACGAAAAACGCTTCATTGGTATCAGGTGTCGGGTGTGAATTGGACATTAGTGAAAATAAAATTAAAGTGAATTAAATCAGACTTTTAACGTGCGTGAAAATGGCGAAACTAGCGGACTTAAAAGTTAGTGAGCTGAAAAAGGAGCTGGAGGAAAGGGACTGCGATACGACGGGGAAGAAAGCGGACTTGCAGGAGCGGCTTCGTAAAGCATTAATTGAAGAAGGCAATGACCCGGACAACTTTGTGTTTGCTAGTGCAAGTGATATCGGCCAAATGCTGCAATGTTTGGAGGCCAATCAGGCTAAGTTGCTAGAAAATTCCGCCGACCTGGAGGCCAAGTTGCTAGAAAGTTCCGCCGACCTGGAGACTAAATTGCTAGAAAATTCCGCCGACCTGGCTAAAGTGTTGGAAAATTCCGCCGACCTGGAGGCTAAATTGCTAGAAAATTCCGCCAACCTAGAGGCTAAATTGCTAGAAAATTCCGCCGACCTGGAGGCTAAATTGCTAGAAAATTCCGAACTTATTACCAGTTTAAAAAGCGAGCTTGGGGAAAAGCTAGAAGAGAATTCTGCCAAGTTGGAAACAAAAATATCAAACGTAAAAAGGGAATTATTACACGAAGAAATTTTAACAAAATCTTCTACACTGGAAGAGCGAATTCTTTTGATTTTCGAAGGCAAGATCCAGGAAGTTCAGAACAAAATCACAACGTTGGACGTCAACACCTTCAAGGAGTTGCCCTACCAACCTTCAGCGATGGACAACAAGAGCAAAGTTAGTGGCAATCAGGAATCCGTTGGGCTGATGCGCCTCAAACCACCGCAATTTGATGGTTCAACGTCGTGGAATGTTTATCAGCGTCAGTTTGAAGCGGCTGCAAAAGCGAACGGTTGGTCATCC
Organism: Melinopterus prodromus; assembly: GCA_964023965.1. Classification (NCBI taxonomy): domain Eukaryota; kingdom Metazoa; phylum Arthropoda; class Insecta; order Coleoptera; family Scarabaeidae; genus Melinopterus; species Melinopterus prodromus. The sequence continues at coordinate 32,420,553 of OZ030391.1, read as the reverse complement.
AGGGAGAAGGCGACCGCCCTTACGTTGGCCTTGAGAGGAGATGCTGCTGCTATCTTGCAAAGAATGTCCCCGGAAGAGCAAGAAGTCTACGACCACCTGGTGAGACACTTGGAGACACGTTATGGCCAGTCACACCTGGAACATGTCTACCACACTCAGCTGAAAAATCGGTGCCAGAAGTCAGGGGAGCCCTTACAGGAATTTGAGGCAGATATTGCACGTTTGGTTCGACTGGCATATCCAGATGCCCAGGAAAAGATCATGGAACGTTTGGCGGTTCAAGCATTCCTGGACGGACTCCGTGATGGTGAAATGAAGCAAGCCTTACTACTAGCACATCCACCTAAGCTAGTTGATGCACTAACACGGGCCCTTGAGTTCGAAGCTGCCAAGAACACGAACAAAGGTCAAGCTCGTGTCCGACAAGTGATCCCAGGAGAGGACGACTTCGAAGAGTCAGTCAAACGGATCGTCAGGGAGATCAGTAGAGAACGTAGCCGCCAGGACCGGAAGTTGGAGTGCTGGAAATGTGGCAAGGCAGGCCACATACGAAGACGCTGTCCAGAAGGCGTCAGTCCCACTTCCGCCAATCCGGAAAAGTAAAAAAGGTCGATGCGAGGGGGCGAACGTCGACCTGTATTCAGCAAGCCCCAGCAAATACCGCCCAGGTCTCCTCAACAGTGTTTTCGTCGACGCGTGTGTGGATGGAACCCTCCGCACTGTGCTGCTGGATACAGGTGCAACGAAGACAATCATAAGGCCCGACATAATAAAACCTGCAGCTAAGGTTCGGCGATCAAAATGGCGTCTACGAACAGCAACGGGAGATCAAGCAAAAGTGCATGGTGAAACAAACGTCATGTTTACCATCGGGAAAGCCACGTTTAACCATCCTGTGATAGTGGCTGAGATTGAGGATGAGGTGATCATCGGGACGGACATAATGGACACCAAGGGCTTCGAGTTAAGCTTTAGGCAGGGAGTTCTGCGGGTAGATGACGAGGAAGTTGTTTTACATCGAGAAAAGAATTTAAGCGTTCAGGTCCTACTCCCGGAGGAGACACTGATACCAGAACGGAGCGAGATAGTCTTGGACGGCTGCATTGATGGCAAGACCACAGATGGTGACATAGTCATGTTCGAACCCGTAATGCATGACGAGGCTGTTGGCCGAGGAATAGCGGTCGGAAAGGCCCTTGTGCGGGCTGGCAGGAGTATTCCTGTGAGGATAATGAACGTCAATCATTATCCTGTGTTATTAAAGGAGGGCACGGAGTTAGGACACTGCTCTGGAGTTTCAGCGATACTGCGGCAGGTTGCGGCCGTGGAAACCAGCCGGGAAGCCATTCCAAAAGAATTAGAAGTGCTGGTATCGTCGTCAGGCACCGGTCTAAGGCCAGACCAAAGAAAGAGGCTGAGACATTTGGTCCATAAGTATCGAGATATTTTTGATACAGGGAAGAAAGGGAGGACAAATATAATCCAGCATAAAATCAATACGGAAAATGCTCGTCCCATTCGGCAGACAGCTAGAAGGCTACCGCTGGCTAAGAGAGAGGAGGCTGACAAGATTATTGAGAGTATGGTCGAGGAAGGAATCATAGAACCATCCAGCAGTCCATGGTCTTCACCGGTGGTACTGGTAAAGAAGAAAGACGGCTCGACCAGATTCTGCGTTGACTACCGGCTGCTTAATAATGTGACCAAAAAGGACAGCTATCCTCTTCCTCGCATCGATGACACTTTGGACACCCTGGCCGAATCGAAGATCTTTTCCACGCTGGATTTGAAGAGCGGGTACTGGCAAGTCGAATTGGCCCCCGAAGATAGAGAAAAGACAGCTTTCACGGTAGGTGCTGGATTATGGCAATTTAACGTGATGCCATTTGGACTGTGCAATGCTCCTGCTACTTTCGAACGACTGATGGAAACGATTTTAAGAGGACTGTCCTGGAAGACATGTCTGGTCTATCTTAACGACATTATTGTAGTAGGAAAATCGTTTGAAGACCACATGCGAAACCTAGAAGAAGTGTTCCTGAGGCTACGAGGTTCAGCACTGAAGTTGAGCCCAAAGAAATGTCATCTATTTCAAAGAGCTGTGCAGTACCTGGGTCACGTTGTTTCCAGTCAAGGAGTGGCGGTTGACAAGGCAAAGATCCAGACTGTCAAAGATTGGCCAGTTCCCAATGACAAACATGAGCTGCGCAGCTTCTTGGGATTATGCACATACTACCGACGCTATGTGAATGGATTTGCCAACATCGCAAAACCATTAACCAGGCTCACCGAAGGAGAACGAAAATTCCAATGGTCCCAGGACTGTCAAGAAGCTTTCGATCACCTAAAAGGGGCTCTGATAAGCGCACCTATCTTGAGCTATACCCTACCTGAAGGAAAATTTGTACTGGACACCGACGCTAGCAATGTGGGCATAGGAGCCGTGCTGTCCCAAATTCAGGATGGGCAAGAAGAAAAAGTCATAGGCCATTTTAGTAAAACGTTGTCCAAGCCAGAGCGTAACTACTGCGTCACCCGCCGAGAGTTGCTGGCTGTTGTGAAAGCGATGGAGCACTTTTACAAGTACCTCTACGGAAGGAAGTTCCTGCTACGAACAGACCATGCAGCTTTAAAATGGCTCCTTCAGTTTAAAAATCCAGAGGGACAAGTGACACAAAGAGGACAAATGGCAAGATGGCAAGATCGAGATCGACAAACATATAAATAGCGGATGCCAGCTGCTAAACGATTTCACGCATTTTCCAAATACCCACCTATTCAAACTTATATAATTATAACCGCGCCACCTATGACATATGCGCGAAGTTCAGTTGAATATTATAGCCACTACTTATAACTACAGCCTACCTCCAACAGGTGGCGTTACTTACACGGCCACCACTGTTACCATCGTGTATCTTACGCACATTTCTTGTCTGCTGTCAGATGTTATCGCACGTCTAATGATTTTGATGGCGATTGATTCGTTGCTTAGCCCCTGCTTTTGCCAACTCTACACCTACAAACATTGACGGTGAGTCTGTTCTGCATATTTTCCTGTGGTCTCGCTTTTTGTTCTTGTTGTTTTTATTTGTGACTTGCCAGAGCACTACCTCATATCGCCTTTTGCGACACATTTTTGCCCCCCTTTTTTATCACGCCACATAATGGCCGACATATGTAATCTTAACCATACTGATTATTGTGAATCTCTTTTCCAGCCTTGCCTGATGATGGTCCTAACAAGGACCGAAATCGATTGTAAGAAACATTAACTATCTGCACGTCTAATTAAACGGTTCTGACAAACATAAGAACTTTTATTTTCTACCACAATATATTCATTTGTTAAACAAAATACTGCTGAATTACAGATTGCTGCATTCTTCGTCCATCAGCTAGTTCGGGATTTCCCTAGGATTGTAAACATCTTCATTATAATCGTTTTCTATGAACCCAAGATCAATCTCTTCTTCTATTTCCTCGACAACAATATAATTTTGAATGCAAATGTTGTGATGTAGTTGATAGCAATGTATTGTTATATCGCCCCTCTGGAGTTCCTGGTGCTGGATTTACCAGAGGAGTTTGCAAATATCTTCTTAAGGGATAACCAGAATCGCCTAAGATAAAAAAGATTAATAAGTTTTGTTACATTTAATTTCATGACATTGTAATTAACATACTCAATAAATTAAATTTATGTTCTTCAGGTAAATTTACTAATACAACAGCGTTTATAGCAGAATTATTCCAGATGTAGACGTCGGCGTCGTTACTGCTCCCTGGAGATAGAGCATTCACAATAAAATTTTCAAGTCTACGCCACATATCTAAACTACGGAACATATAATAACAGTATCGTTTTAAAATGTAATTACAAATTGGACATTTATAGAATGATATATCTTCTGTTAACATATGCCACTTCAGGGTATTCCCCTTCTTGGGGTGGCGGATGTATGCTCACATGTGTACAATCAATCATTCATCCCAATGCACTTCTAAAAGCTGTGTATATGAATAAATTATATGAAAAGTAAACAAAAACGGCCATATATGTTCAATGATATCTAAATATAATAGATATAATAAAAGTATTCGTTGGTTAGTCCAGACAACACAACAAAAAAAATAACTAAAACTGAATAATTTATTCACCAACCTGTTTCGTACGTCACGCAATTCATGTAAAGTTCTAGGGAATTTTACAAATGTGTGGAATATATCGGGATGGTTGAGGGCATCGCTAACTTCAGAGATACATTTGCTGACTGCAGACTGGGCGATAGCAGCATTTTTACCGAGTCCAATATCTAATTGGTAGCTACTAGATGCGAAGAATCTTAACGCACAAAGAACCTGTACAAAAAAAGCATGTAAAAGACATCCAAGTGTATCTATCATTCAATGTATCTATCTGTTCTTCATAGTTCATACTTTAGTCGTAATTCAAAGGAAAATGGTTATTACGTAAACTCGTCAGTAATGTAGAATCAACTAAAGAAGCGAATGATAATTAACCCAGGTGAGGATATTTTTTGAAAAAAAAACCTCCGCCTCGATTTGAACCTGGAACCCTCCAATTTCCGATTGACAGCTCTCCCAGTTGAGCTACAGAGGCTGTGCAAATTTATAGGTTTTATTTCTCACTTCAGGACTTGCACTCCGAGTTTCGAATTAAACAAACCCGTCGTGACACCTATTGGGGCTAGATGGAAGTTTGGTAACTAGGAATCGCTAAACGTTTATTGCTAAACAGCTCATTTAGATGATTAAATTCAAAGGAAAATGGTTATTACGTAAATTCGTCAGTAATGTAGAATCAACTAAAGAAGTGAATGATAATTAACCCAGGTGAGGATAATTTTTGGAGAAAAACCTCCGCCTGGATTTGAGCCAGGTATCCTCCAATTTCCGGGTGACAGCTCTCCCAGTTGAGCTACAGAGGCTGTGGGTCTTATTTGTCACTTCAGGACTTGCAATCCGAGTTTCGAATTAAACAAACCCGTCGTGACACCTATTGGGGCTAGATGGAAGGTAGGTAACTAGGAATCGCTAAATGTTTATTGCTAAACAGTTTAGATCAATAAATTCAAAGGAAAAAGGTTATTACGTAAACTCGTAAGTAATGTAGAATCAACAACAAAGGAACCGAATGATAATTAACCCAGGTGAGGATAATTTTTGGAAAAAAGAAATTGGAGGGGTCCTGGTTCAAATCCAGGCAGAGGTGTTTTTTCGAAAAATTATCCTCACCTGGGTTAATTATCATTCGCTTCTTTAGTTGATTTAGTCCTAATGTTCAGGGCACTCGATCTTTTACCACAAATAATGTGTGGGGTTACTCTACGTATAACCTCATTCGTACATTCTTTGGTTAGTCGATAAATTTTTGTAAATGGAGGGTTCGTAAGATCTTCAAAAGGGTTTTCACGAACGTGAAATCTTCTCCTCACTTCAGCGTCGTTGTCTTAATCTATCATATCTAATGCAGGTATCTCTTCGTCCAACATAATTAAACCCGCCATCACAAAATATAAAACGTCTTTTAACTTCGAGAACACTCAATAAAATAAAAATCAGCGAATGAACACTAGGTTCTGTTCCACTTGTGCTGATTGGCTAGCTTTATATACGCACCACGCGCTTTGGCTATGATCCGCAGGGTAGCCATATTTGTAAAAACAAACTATGAGTCAACAAGCTAAAAGTCAACCCATGTAAAATAAATTTTCACATCTTTGTTGTTTCAAATACAACTAAAGATAAATATTTCATATATTAGAGAATACATTAATAATATTCTTGTTTTATCCTATCACAAAGCGCAACGGTTCTTGCAATATATCTGTATTGTCTGCCTCCGCATCCACGAGCACCACTATCCTCGCGACCAGATTCTTCATCCGCCTGCATCTCAGGCTCGGATCTGTCAGCATCCGATGGTGGTATGGATCCTCCTGCAGAACTGCTGTATGTAGACTAGGGATGCGTCGTTCGCGAACGACCCGTTCGCAATAAACGGGTCAAATATGTGAACGGGTCGATCCGGATCACCGCTATTAAAGTGAACGGGTCGCGAACGACCGACCGATCCAGGAGGCCCAGCGGCTCGCGCTGCGACCGACTGACAGACTATAGTTCGGTCATATTTTGAACAGGTCGCGAACGAACGAGTGGCAAGCGCGCCGAAAGACCGATCCAAAACACCCAGCGGCGCGCAATGCGACCGACTGACTGACTCGGTCATTCTTTTAGTTCGTTCATTTACTTATCCTGCTCATTTCTGATTTGATCGCAAGATCTGTCAACACTTTGTGCATTTTTCCAACGACTTCCATTGCGTTTTAAAAATGGTTTAGCAGTATATCTAATTATCTACATTATGTTATTAGCAGAATTTGAAATTTAATAAGATATATTCTCAGATTCAATAGTCTAGTTGTGTAGAGCAAGATTGTCCGCGACAACTAAGTCAACAAATGATGCGGTCAGTTATATCAGTCACTTTGCAATTGTTTATTTTATTTTGACAACGTTTAATAAGAACATAATGACAATCGGTGGTTTTATTAAAAACAATTTATTAAATACAATAATTTGAAAACACATACAAACATAATAAAATAAGTGGAAAAGATAAAAGTTTTTTTAGTTGTTATAGTGTTATAGTGTTATTACTAAGTATAATAAATAAATAAATAAATAAAAGTACAGTACTCCAAAATAAAGGTAATTTTCTTAAGTCATGTTCGTAGAAAAAATAATATATTATGTTTCACTAACTAGGTATATTTTTACATGTTGCTATTTAAAAATAATAACTGCGACACTTTCGTCGAACTTAATCGATTTCTGCTTTCAGTAAGCGTATTTCTCGCCTTTGAGAAGATACGTTCACATGGCACCGACGTTGCAACAATGCATAATCGGCGTAACACAATTTCATATAGACGCGGATATAATATTTTGCGATCTTTTTATAATATATATAATATATTTGCGATTTTGCGAGTAATAAGGGGTTCCTCCAAAAATTTCTCTAATTCCAGTATTGCAGCTGCTGCTTGATTTGGAACTTTGATGATATTTAGAATTTAGAATCAAAATTTTTCCAAATACTTGATGCTGATGTTTCTACTTCGGGGGCCCTTGTCACTTCTGTTTCTTGATTTGTTTCAGTACCTATGTTAGAAATATCATCTCTTATTGAATTGTATGTAATTCGGAATTTACTATCGCTCAAAAAGCCAAACTTTTTAAATCGCGGGTCCAAAAAGATGCATTCGCTTATTAGATTATTATCCTCAATGTCCTTAAATCTGGTAAGAAGCTGCTCTTTTAGGATGATCGACATATTCTTACATTCTATAGGTAGAACGTCATTACAATGGTCCGTTAAAAATGTATTACTGTTCTGTAACATAGCATCAACAAAGATTATTACCTTAGATAACGTTACATTTTTTTCGGCACTTATTTCTACAGTTACATCATAAAATACTTTTAAAATATCTAGGGTATGTTCTGCTATTTTCCATTCGTCCTGGGAAGGGGTATTTACGGGATTATTAAGCACGGCAAGAGTAGCCACAATCCCTTCTCTGAGTTGTATTGCTCTGGATAACATTTCGTAGGTAGAGTTCCATCTCGTTGGCACTTCCTGTTTTAATTTTAGTTTTGGCAGCCCCATCTGCTCCTGAATTGCAATTAACTTATTTGCCGCCGGTTCACTTCTTTTAAAATATTCCACTAACGATTTTATTTTTTGTACAGTAGTCTTAATTTATTTTAATCCTGTTTTTACTACCAGGTGTACTGAATGGGCAAAACATCCTAGATGGGTCCACTTACAAATTCTAATAGAAGCCTTAACATTATAAGCATTGTCGGTAACAACAGCAGCGATATTGTTTGCCAGTCCAAATTCTTCAACCAATCCTCTTAAAAATGATGCTGGATTTTCAGCAGTGTGCTGTTCTGTAAATCTGATACAGCCTAATAAGTTTGAACATAAATGTGTTTCTTGATCTATGAAATGGGCTGTGGCACCAATAAAACTTTAATTACTAATATTGGATTTCCATCCATCTGTTGGTAAACAAACGGCTTTACATTGTCTTAACTTTATTTTCACCGTCTCCATAACTTGATTGTATGTTTGGGGCAGTATACTATTGGAAATCATTTTCCTGGACGGTAATTTATAACCACGGTTTAGCATGACTGTAAATTTTTGAAATTCGATTTCATCTACCAAACTGAACGGCTGATATCCTTTCACAATCATTTTCATTAATTGTTGATTGAGTTGTTTTTGTTTGGTGATAGGTACTGGTTTTGTGACAAAATCAGTAACCGCCAACTGTCGTTTTCGCACTATAGCTGAATCCAAAGCAACTTCTTGTCCAGAATCTGAAGCACATGGTGTCACGGGAACATCAGTTGATCGGGAACTTCCTGGTTGCGGCTCAGTTTCTGAAATATTAACAATACCTTAAGAATACATAATATATATATATATATATATATATATATATATATATATATATATATATATATATGTGGATAATGGAGTATTAATTGATCGTTAATTGAATAGGATATGCAGTTGATTGTTTGGGTGTCGATCACTGGCTGTTTTGTTTAAATAAAACTCATTTAAATCTTACGATATTTCGGGTATTTATTGACCCTTCTTCAGGTAAGGTTCTGAAAATATCATACAATAAGCAATACAACTCTATCTATAGGTGTGTCAATACTACTTACTGCGAGTTAAAGGAGGCAGCGAGACATTAAAAGCAGGGTGCTAACATTAAAAACGGACGACAACTAAACAATTTCACCTTTCACGGACGATGCGGACATTTTTACATTATTGACGAACAACACAAGACGTCTAGCGTGAGAGAACGTGGATCGGACATGAATAACCACAAAACTGTTTTTTCCCTCTCGCATCACTTGGGTATGAATCGCGCAAGTAAACGTAGACACAGCGCCGCCAACCATCAATCCTCCCGGTACAATAAAATCCAACCCCAAAAGCACAATTCAAAAAAGATATCCCAAACAATTTCTAAAAAGCAAGAGTTGAGTAGTCCATCTCCCTTGGTTTTCTTCTTCTTTTATCAAAATCAATTATATGAGAGTAAATATGACTTAGGTTTTCGGTATCTTGTTTAAAGTTTACATTATTTTCGGTAATATTGATATTATCATCACTAGATACATCTCTAGAAATATTCTGTTATTATAACGAGCATCCGAATCCAATATTTTAACTTCATTGAAATCAAAGGAGTGTTTATTTTCTATTGCATGGGTGGCCAATGCACATCTAGTTTTTTTGGTATTACAATCACTCCTATGTAAATTCATTCGAATCCGCAACCACTGACCGGTGACACCCAATATAGCATCCATCGCAGTCCAAGCAATCAACTTTGTAAATCACGTTAGACCGAAACAACAATGGTACTTCATCCTTGATCCTAGTAAATAACATGTTAAGTTTGTTAGGATAATGTTCAACTATTTTTATATTCTCTTGCAACAAAGGTTGAATTATTTTTCTTATTCTTGCTGTGACCGTTGGGATGCATGCCATCTTTAGATAAGTATCTGTAGGTGGTTGCGGTGGATCAAATATACTGCTTTGAGTTGTTTGGATCTGAGCGCTAGTTGAGAATAACAGTCGATTTACCAATTTCAAAGGAAAGCCATTATTTATGAACGCCAGTCTCAGTTTATTCAACGCTGAGGGCTGAAACTCCGGGTCGCATATCTTTAAAATCCTATTTTTCATTCCAAGTACAGTGTTGATTTTATGTTTAAATGAGTGGTTTGAATGAAAATTAACATAACGCCCGGAGTAGGTCTTTTTTTGTATACCTACTATCGAATCAGAAACAAAATACCTGTTCACATTTTCTTGAGTTTCCAAGATAGTCTAAAGGTTAATTATCACAGAGTTTTTAGTAAGACCAGAACTATTAATAGACGTAAATTCCAGGATCTGATAAATAGACAAAGTAACATTGACGGGTTGTTCGAGAGTAATAGTGGGTGGATTGTCAACTTGTCTGATGTTGATGTACCCGAGGAAACGTTGGCCTTGCTGTCACTGGGACCTAAATTCTGTTTACCACCCACCAGGGATAATTTAAACATTAAAAGGTTATTGATGGAGGTGGAGGGTATTCTGGCTAGGTGTCCCATTGATGGCAGAAATGTTAATAGAGCTAAAATCACGAACGTAGTCACTAATTACATTAATAAAGAACATATAACATGTAGTGCTTTAGAGGTGCGTGTGGCGAGTATGTATCAGGGAACAAAACGGTTTTTAAAGAATCACCCGGAAGTGGTTGTGATTGGAGCCGATAAGGGCGCGACCACTGTAGTTATGAACCGGGCTGGATACATTGGTAAAGCAACGGAAATGCTTAATGATACTCAAACTTATAAAAAGATGGCAAGGTCACCTTTGGTTAGTCAGCAAAATAACTGAAATAAATTGCTTCTTTGTCTGAAAGATAAAGGCTGCTTAACGGACGCAGACTACATAAGAATGCGCATAAAAAACTCCCAAATGAGTAGAGCGTACTTCAAACCTAAAATTCACAAAGAAGGAAATCCACTAAGACCTATAATATCAGATGTGGGCTCGGCAACCTATGCACTTTCTAAATACATAGGAAACATTCTGTCGGTATCTTTATCGACTGAGACTAACTTTAACGTAATTGATTCATTTGACTTCATAAACAAAATAAAAAGTGTTAGATTGCCGAAAGAACACGTCTTGGTTTCATTTGATGTTGTGAGTCTTTTCACAAACATACCGAACCAACTAGTGATAGAAATCATTGAACAAAGGTGGCATTTGATACAACCGAATTGCAAATTTACTTTCGATTTGTTTGTTGATACATTGAAATTCTTATTCGACAACACGTTCTTCACATTTAACAACCAATACTACAAACAAGTATTTGGCACACCAATGGGGTCACCTATTAGCCCAATTTTGGCTTTGATCACAATGGACTACGTCTTGGAAAATATATCTCCCCTTTTGGGTCCCACACCACTCTTGTTCAAATTTGTGGATGACATAATAACTTGTGTTCCTCGAGAGAAGGCTGATGACATTTTGACGGTTTACAATAGTTTTAATCATCATATTCAGTTCACTATGGAGATTGAGACCGAAAATTTTATTCCGTTTTTGGATTGTAAGGTAATAAGGGCGACTGATGGTTCCATCACCACTGACTGGTATACAAAAAAGACCTACTCCGGGCGTTATGTTAATTTTCATTCAAACCACTCATTTAAACATAAAATCAACACTGTACTTGGAATGAAAAATAGGATTTTAAAGATATGCGACCCGGAGTTTCAGCCCTCAGCGTTGAATAAACTGAGACTGGCGTTCATAAATAATGGCTTTCCTTTGAAATTGGTAAATCGACTGTTATTCTCAAAGCGCTCAGATCCAAACAACTCAAAGCAGTATATTTGATCCACCGCAACCACCTACAGATACTTATCTAAAGATGGCATGCATCCCAACGGTCACAGCAAAAATAAGAAAAATAGTTCAACCTTTGTTGCAAGAGAATATAAAAATAGTTGAACATTATCCTAACAAACTTAACATGTTATTTACTAGGATCAAGGATGAAGTACCATTGTTGTTTCGGTCTAAAGTGATTTACAAAGTTGATTGCTTGGACTGCGATGGATGCTATATTGGTGTCACCGGTCAGTGGTTGCGGAACCGAATGAATTTACATAGGAGTGATTGTAATACCAAAAAAACTAGATGTGCATTGGCCACCCATGCAATAGAAAATAAACACTCCTTTGATTTCAATGAAGTTAAAATATTGGATTCGGATGCTCGTTATAATAACAGAATATTTCTAGAGATGTATAACATCAATATTACCGAAAATAATGTAAACTTTAAACAAGATACCGAAAACCTAAGTCATATTTACTCTCATATAATTGATTTTGATAAAAGAAGAAGAAAACCAAGGGAGATGGACTACTCAACTCTTGCTTTTTAGAAATTGTTTGGGATATCTTTTTTGAATTGTGCTTTTGGGGTTGGATTTTATTGTACCGGGAGGATTGATGGTTGGCGGCGCTGTGTCTACGTTTACTTGCGCGATTCATACCCAAGTGATGCGAGAGGGAAAAAACAGTTTTGTGGTTATTCATGTCCGATCCACGTTCTCTCACGCTAGACGTCTTGTGTTGTTCGTCAATAATGTAAAAATGTCCGCATCGTCCGTGAAAGGTGAAATTGTTTAGTTGTCGTCCGTTTTTAATGTTAGCACCCTGCTTTTAATGTCTCGCTGCCTCCTTTAACTCGCAGTAAGTAGTATTGACACACCTATAGATAGAGTTGTATTGCTTATTGTATGATATTTTCAGAACCTTACCTGAAGAAGGGTCAATAAAGACCCGAAATATCGTAAGATTTAAATGAGTTTTATTTAAACAAAACAGCCAGTGATCGACACCCAAACAATCAACTGCATATCCTATATATATATATATATATATATATATATATATATATATATATATTTTATTTATATATACTTTTGGATGCGCCATGGGCTCAAAAGTTAGCCCCATATTATCACAATACATCATGGACTCGTTGCTGGACAAAAGTCTGCCAAAATAGTCATTTCAGGTACCATTTTTAAAAAAATTCGTAGATGACATAATAACAGCTGTAGGTACCAAATGATGGAGTTGAAGAAATAAGAAACATATTCAGTGAATATAACCAACACCTACAGTTCACAACGGAGACAGAAAACCTTGATCAAGCAGTTCCGTTCCTAGATACAAAAGTCATAAGAGGTAACCAACAACAAATTAAATTAAATTGGTACCAGAAAGCTACTGCATCGGGGAGATATATAAATTATTTTTCCAGACAATCCATGAGCACAAAGATTAATTTCATAATACAAATGAAGAAAAGAATAACGGCAATTAGTGACAACGATTTCTTGGTAGACAACATAAAGAGGTTGGAAAACATATTGATAAAGAACTCATACCCGAAAACTCTAATCAGACATTTATTGTTTGGAGCAGGGAATACACAATTGGAACCTGATAGACAACAAAACACACAACAGGAGCATGAGCAAAATGGAGAGATGGAGAAATTTGGGGTGATGGTTGATGTACCTGATGTAACGGACAAAATATTGTGAATATTGAAACCAGAAAACATAAAAATCGTCAAAAACAAACTAAAACAGTAGGTAAACTATACTCTCAATTAAAAGATAAAACCCCACCACTATTTTAGGCTAATGTAGTTTATAAGCTTGAATGTTTAGACTGCTCTCGACATTACATTGGACAAACATCTCAGACATTAAAATGTAGAGTGTCGGGACACAAAAGCGACTCTAGACTTAACCCAGAGAGATGTATGCTGGCGTCACATGTTCATCAAAATGGGCATAAAATAAACTATGCAGAGGTAAAGGTTCTTGATGTCGAGCAGAATTATGTAAAACGTACCTTTTTAGAGATGTACCACATCTTAACCACGCAGGACCCCATCAACAAAAAATCTGACATCAGGGATCTCAGTTCAAAGTACACATATATCATTGAAATGTCAAAGAGAGGTGAGACAAATATTAACGATTCCCTTTATGAAAATGCCATCACATTTTAAATTCAAATAGATTTCAGCGGCGACACCTGTCGGTAATGCAGAACTCTACGTACCCAACCCGGATGTGGTCAGCCATTATGTGTACATCATGGTTTAAACGCATTTTAGACAACGCGACGATCATAACCTCACTTACGGAGAGCGGAAAAAATTGACAATTGCAAGGCGATTAATTGCTGTAAATCGAATAGATTCTCATGTAGCTAAACTATTAATTTTATATTTTGTAAGATAAAGTTATGTGTTTGGCCACATCAGATTTTTTTTATATTTCCGTATGAACATCGAATGCTTTGATGACCGCGATCTGCGGTCAAACTCAGCGAGATGCGTTCTGTTCGCCACCGCACAGTGAACGCTGACAACTGCCGCGATAACGAACGCCAGATCGTTCCTGTCTGAACGTGCATATCTAACATCGTTGTAGCGTTTGATCGCCACCGCGGCCGCCACCGTGGCCGCGCCGGTTTGGGGGACGCTTTATTCAGTTGGCCGCTCCAAACTCATGGCTATACGCCGCACCTAGAGCAGAGAGACTCGATATCTCATGCAAAGGAAAAATCAGAGAATATATTAACGGGAATAATTACATTACATCCAAATTGTTCAGCATTTTCAGACTCACTAATCCAAAAGCCAGATAAAATATTTTCTTCAGAACACACTATATCTTATACGGCCCTCTTCACCTTATCTTACAAACAAATCTCTCACAAATACTAGATAGATCAATCTTACCACCATCACACAGTTCTATTTCAATTCCATTTAATGATGACAGTGCTCTACGGCAGATTAGCCATAATTTAGATATATTAGAAAGTAAGGAAAACGAAATTGAGCAACCGAGCTGATCATATGTTATACACCTTTTTACCTCAAATCTTCTCTCTATAATTGTATGTTGTGCAGTTCTTATGTATGTTTCATATGCTATTTATAAAAACGCCAAAGTGGACAAGCTGTCAAAAGTGAAAACTGTGAAAACGTAAAGTGCGAGGACATAACAAATGAAGAAAGAAGACTCTAAAAAACATTTTTGTCACATGTACAAGGTTATCTACGAATTTTTATGTACCATTCTGTGTATATTGTACAACTATATTTCTATTTCCTTTTTAATTACTGTATATATTTTTAAACTGCTACGTATATATTTTTGTAAATTGTAAAAGAGACATATAAACTGAAAAATCTACATATCGTAAATTTAACCTCCGGTAATATTCTCTCAATCAAAGGCGAAGAGTGTTGACCCCGCAAATACTCATCTCTTATATCTATTCTTCTTATATACCTTTCGATATTAATTGATTATGCATTCTGTAAGTAATGTGATATGTTTATTGTTTATAAGCAAACACGTTTATAAAACAAACTCAATGGTTATTGTGTGTTACGATACCGAAAGTGTTATTGTTTTGTACGTGGTCTTACTAGTATGGTGACCCAATAAACCTGATGGTCTGACATTGAAAGTCGGTATATATAATACCGTCCCACAGTTGTAAAAGAAGACGAATTTAGCAGTCAACAAGAAGGTATTTCAACAATTCCCGTTGAACCAGCCAAAAACTGTACCAGAAGTATACCAATAGACAAGTGTAAGACATCACACGTTTTATTTCCAAATTCCAACCCCAACAGAGCTTACCCTTAAGTCACAATTGTGGTCGTTTTTTAGAGTTTATTGGCCCCTCAAACTTGTGTGTCGGACTTATTTACGTACTGTGAAGAGGAGTATGCATTGTGGAGTCCAACTGGCTGCTGATAGACCACTAAATTTGTACCATCTCACACGCAGCAATAATTGCATGCGCGGTGACTTTTTACTCTAGTTGTAAGTTGTCCGATAGTGAAACCGATTACGTTGTCGTATTGTCTCTTACCGTATTATCTTGTAGTTGCTTTCTGAGGATGCTGGCATCGTTTCAGCGAAATATATAGAAGTTTGAAACAATTGAGTAGTCATTGAAGAGTTGCGTTACGGCTCTGCCTGGCCTAGAGTCCGCGTTAATGATGACACCGCGACACTACTGTCCGGTCATCTTTGCTTTGTAAATGAATGTGTATAACTAGATTCCTTCTAACCGTTGCAATAGACACTTCAGTAGCAATTACTCTTTTTTATTTCAACAAAATCAAGTTAACAAATCAATCAACTTCATAAGTGACGCAGTCTGTAGGAAGCGTGGAAGACTAAATAGCCGATATCGAAACGTCGTCGATCCCAAGCGTTTATCCGCCGATCCAAAAATCATAGAGCTAATACAGTTGCTGAAGATTTCAGGAATCCCACCAAGGACTATTGCGGTAAAAACCCAAACTATTGCAGTTGAGGAACCCAAGGACCATTGCAGTCAAGGCAAAATTGTTATAATTCCACCCAGAATTGGAAATTACTTGGAAAAGATAAACCACCACACTTATGGTTGCGTCGGCATACCCATTGTGAGTACAGCGTCATATCCAAACCAGTCCCAATTTCTTTTAACAGCTTTGTGAGTATTTTGATTTTAAGTTCCTTTTCCTACAACGGAAAAGTAATAATTTCTTAATTGTGTTACTTTGCAATACAAAATTATGATTCAAAAGATGCCTACCGATCCAGAACAAAACACAGGTAATTATGTGCTATATAATAATCTGCTTCATATCGTATGACAAAGCTTTGTAATGGACTATATACCGGGTGTGGCAAAAGTCAGTTTACCGATTTGCATATGAGAGAAAAACGCAAAAAAATAATGGCAAAAAAATTTATTTCCGAAAAGACATAACATCAAAAATTAAAAAAAAAAAAAAAAAAAAAAAAAAAAAACGCGCATGCACGAGTACCCGACAGCGTAAACTGACTTTTGCCGCACCCGGTATATTGAACTAGCTAATTTATATATAATTATATTTAAGTCACAGAATACGCGTTGAAAGTCCATAGCACCTCGATTGCGGAATTAGCTTATAAGACAGATTTAGCAGGATGTTTCGTACAAGGCTCATAATAACTGCGGGGCAAGCAATCCAGCCTGTCAGCTGAATTGTGACACCTTGTACAATAGATACGCATTTCTGTACATATAATATTTTACTGAGGTTGGTTCATCCGGTAATTTAATCCCAATAGGAAAGTTGGAAAAAAAAGTTGTTGGTTTTTTCCTTTGTTTATAGCATTTATTCAATCTAATGTCGAGCGCTTTCGCCTATTGTTACAGGCATCTTCAGGACTAAAAATAAGGGAATATAATAACAAGAGCGACAACGGGAAAAGCAGCCCACAACAACAATAAAAACTTTCTGACCTACCCGTGAGAAATAGCTATTCCAATTTGTTCCGTGAAAAAAGTGAGGTTATGCGAATGTCGCATGCATCGCAAGGTAAACATTAAGACAACGGTTACTACTAAGTTGGCAAGTCGCACAATTGGTGTGTCCCTAAAACGCAAAACAGTAAATTAGCTTAACACTAATCACTTAGTTGCCCAATTACCCTCGGATTTTGTCACAACGTGCTGAGTACGCGTTATCTACTTAAAAAACACCGTGCAGGTTGACCAACCTAAAGCAGCGTAAAACAATAATTTGAAACAGTACAATTTCCCACGAGGAACAATGTCAAAAGACAAGCTAACAAGTTGCAAGGACATAACGACAATCAAAATACATACATACATAGCAGTTCAATCGCAAATGAACACAGTAATCACAACCGAGAATAAACAACTCAATCATGGTCGCATGCAAAATCATAATCACACCCGAGGCTACTCGCAGGTGGCCAACGAAAACAGAATACAACGCGATCTCACACAAAATCATCTTATACAAGATATCATATTTACATAACAGAACAAAAAAAAAAAAAAAAAAGGGGGACAACGGGGGAGTCAGTCTATATAAAACAAGGGAGAGAATATTTTTAAAACATAAAAAACCATACAAAACGAATACTAATCCGCGCCTTGACCGTTCAGGAGATTCGCGTAAATAGCCGACAACCCCTCCAAATCCCTTCTGAAATTCATACTACTATTATTTGTCACAATATAACACATTTCCAAGAAGGCTCTCTTTTTATAGTTCTTCTCATTAGCCAAGATCTTAACATTATTGAAATCTGGTAAATGTTGGCAAGTTTTACAATGTGCGCACAACGCTGTATTTTCTCTACGATTAGTAATATCCCTCTTGTGTTGTAGCATTCTTGAGTGCAAACGTTGGGCCGTGATACCAATGTATATTTTAGGACATTGACTACAAGGTATCCCATACACCAAATTGGATCGCAAGTCGGGGGGCACTGGATCCTTGAGTTTAGAAAAAAGGAAATTGCCACTCTTAAAGGAATTGACGGGGACTATTTTATGCTGAGAGGAAGAGAGGATAGCTGTGAGCCGCCTAGAAAGTGAGGGCACGTGTTGTATAGTATGGAACCTAGGATGTTGTACAGGAACGGGGGGAGGGGTGCCATTGTCTCGCGGCTGTGGAGTCGAGTAGATTAGCTTCTTTAAAAGTGGTGGAGGGTAGTAGTTATCTATAAAAATATCAAACAACTTTTTGAGATTTTTTTGAACGAAATCCGGATGGCAAATGTTGCGAATACGATGCTTGAACGCCAAAACGGCATTAATTTTGTACTTAATCGGGTGGCCCGATAAAAAACTGAGCATCCTTGTGGTAGATGTGGGTTTTCTGTACCAATCAAGTCTGACCAAGCCCAAGGGTGACCTAGTCACCAGGGTATCCAAAAAAGGGACACTGTTATGATCGTCCTCTTGTTGGGCAGTAAATTGGAGGTGAACATTGTAGTTATTAAAAATTGTAAGTGTCTCCTGGGCCCGGTCAGCAGGAATGGCACAGATCACATCGTCCACATATTGATAAATAAAAGGGAGGTCAAAGGGAAGGATACTACACACTTTCCTCAGCAAATCACTCATCACAATGTCCGCGAGAATCGGGCTCATAATATTCCCCATGGGTATACCAAATACTTGTTTATAAATCTTACTGTCATGTGAAAAATATATGTTATTAAAACAAAATCTTAAAACCTCTAAAAATCTATCATGCGCAATACTATTATTGTTAGACACAAGTTCCCAGTTCTCAGTAATGATCTGTTCCACCAACTCTAAAGAGATATTGGTGAAGAGCGACACCACGTCGTATGATACCAACACATGAGAGGGGGGTAAGATCTTATCATTTACCAGTGTGGCAAACTGGAAAGAGTCGACAACTCTAAATTTAAGGAAACTCTCAAAAGAAGTGGTCAAGATGTTAGTCAGGTAACGGGATAGTCCGGTCACCGGAGAGTCAATTGAGGATATGATAGGTCTCAAGGGTACTTCATTTTTGTGTATTTTTGGAAGTCCGTAATATTTAGGTGTTATTGAGTTATAGGATTTCATGCTTTTAGCTTCTAATTCACTGACTATGCCGTCACTCTTCAGTGTATTGACCCAATCGTTGTGCTTACGTTCTATGGTCTTTGTAGGGTCTGAGTGTACTAATTTGTACACTACGGGATCTCTTAGTAGTTCTAGTGATTTATTCATGTAGTCCGCCTTAGTGAGCGCTACCGTGACGTTGCCCTTATCAGCTTTTGTAATTAGAATCTCCGGATTCTCCCTAATAAAGTGTTGGGTCCTTTTGCGTAAGGCTTGGCAGTCCTCTACAAGATTATCCCGTTTATTCACATGGTTAGTAATAGCATGGGTCGCTCTAGCTCGCAAAACATCCCTATTCTCGGGGGGGTGCGAAATGATGATTGATTCTACGTCCGAGATCAAACGAAAAACGGAATCAGGTGTCTGTTGGAAGGGGAACCAGAAGTCTGGTCCCAAAGCTAAAAAATCCGTTACCGGAGGAGGTATCTCTGCACCAGTCAAATTAACAAACCATTTCTTACCAAGGTTACGAATCCTCTCCGATAAAGGGTTCTTCAACCTATTAATCTTGTCTATATTACGCTTCTTAACACAATTGAAATGCTTTTTATATTGTTTGTCCTGAAGGGTAAGGAAAATGTTCAGAGTGTCAATGTCCATAATATTAGTAAGATAAGCCTGAACGGTTCGGCGTTGGGCATATAAATCCCGTAAAACATGACACACATCATTAATCTCATAACCTAACATTCGCCTATTAACTGTACTCATGACTCGATCAATTCTACCACTAAGATATATGCTAGTACGTTGATGGGGGTTACCAATACGAACAGTGTTAGACGACAGAAACTTCGGTGTGATGGAAAGTCGTCTACATTCCAATAGGAAAACCCGTCTATTCTCCTGCGATGCTTGCTTTTTCAAGATGTTAGTGAAATTATTCATTGCCAGTACGACGTCTCTTCCATGCGTTCGCTCTATGTCCTTGTAGAATCCCGGCATCTTGTTATAATAAAGGTATTTTTTAACTGGGTTTATTCGATATATGAGGTTGGTTCATCCGGTAATTTAATCCCAATCGGAAAGTTGGAAAAAAAAAGTTGTTGGTTTTTTCCTTTGTTTATAGCATTTATTCAATCTAATGTCGAGCGCTTTCGCCTATTGTTACAGACATCTTCAGGACTAAAAATAAGGGAATATAATAACAAGAGCGACAACGGGAAAAGCAGCCCACAACAACATTAAAAACTTTCTGACCTACCCGTGAGAAATAGCTATTCCAATTTGTTCCGTGAAAAAAGTGAGGTTATGCGAATGTCGCATGCATCGCAAGGTAAACATTAAGACAACGGTTACTACTAAGTTGGCAAGTCGCACAATTGGTGTGTCCCTAAAACGCAAAACAGTAAATTAGCTTAACACTAATCACTTAGTTGCCCAATTACCCTCGGATTTTGTCACAACGTGCTGAGTACGCGTTATCTACTTAAAAAACACCGTGCAGGTTGACCAACCTAAAGCAGCGTAAAACAATAATTTGAAACAGTACAATTTCCCACGAGGAACAATGTCAAAAGACAAGCTAACAAGTTGCAAGGACATAACGACAATCAAAATACATACATACATAGCAGTTCAATCGCAAATGAACACAGTAATCACAACCGAGAATAAACAACTCAATCATGGTCGCATGCAAAATCATAATCACACCCGAGGCTACTCGCAGGTGGCCAACGAAAACAGAATACAACGCGATCTCACACAAAATCATCTTATACAAGATATCATATTTACATAACAGAACAAAAAAAAAAAAAAAAAAAAGGGGGACAACGGGGGAGTCAGTCTATATAAAACAAGGGAGAGAAAATTTTTAAAACATAAAAAACCATACAAAACGAATACTAATCCGCGCCTTGACCGTTCAGGAGATTCGCGTAAATAGCCGACAACCCCTCCAAATCCCTTCTGAAATTCATACTACTATTATTTGTCACAATATAACACATTTCCAAGAAGGCTCTCTTTTTATAGTTCTTCTCATTAGCCAAGATCTTAACATTATTGAAATCTGGTAAATGTTGGCAAGTTTTACAATGTGCGCACAACGCTGTATTTTCTCTACGATTAGTAATATCCCTCTTGTGTTGTAGCATTCTTGAGTGCAAACGTTGGGCCGTGATACCAATGTATATTTTAGGACATTGACTACAAGGTATCCCATACACCAAATTGGATCGCAAGTCGGGGGGCACTGGATCCTTGAGTTTAGAAAAAAGGAAATTGCCACTCTTAAAGGAATTGACGGGGACTATTTTATGCTGAGAGGAAGAGAGGATAGCTGTGAGCCGCCTAGAAAGTGAGGGCACGTGTTGTATAGTATGGAACCTAGGATGTTGTACAGGAACGGGGGGAGGGGTGCCATTGTCTCGCGGCTGTGGAGTCGAGTAGATTAGCTTCTTTAAAAGTGGTGGAGGGTAGTAGTTATCTATAAAAATATCAAACAACTTTTTGAGATTTTTTTGAACGAAATCCGGATGGCAAATGTTGCGAATACGATGCTTGAACGCCAAAACGGCATTAATTTTGTACTTAATCGGGTGGCCCGATAAAAAACTGAGCATCCTTGTGGTAGATGTGGGTTTTCTGTACCAATCAAGTCTGACCAAGCCCAAGGGTGACCTAGTCACCAGGGTATCCAAAAAAGGGACACTGTTATGATCGTCCTCTTGTTGGGCAGTAAATTGGA